>CM056841.1:13930515-14350515 GCA_029853015.1 Chelidonichthys spinosus | reverse complement strand
TAGATGTCTTCGGAGACCACACGTTGCTCTAGTTGCTGACCACAGAGCAGTTGCTCCGCATCAGCCGGTGGCCAACGCCCTCGGTCAAGGGCATCTAGCTGAGGAGGGCGAAAGCGTTATTTCCTCTCATCGCTCACCACAAAGCAGCTTCTTTAACCTTTGCCGTCCGGCCTGATTCCAATAGAGATAAAAGACGGTATCCTAGAAAGAGCCGCTCCTCTGAAACAGGACCGGTCATCCCGCTAAAGGAGCTCCTTTTAAGCATCACTTCCCCGTCGCTGATAAGGAGGGCAGATGCATCATAGCGGTGGGATTTATGCATTCCAGGGTCGGTGACATTGTTAAATATTTATGGGCCAAGTGGGGATGTTCTTGAATCTTTCAGGAAGGCATTCGGCTGGAACTTCTTTTTGTTTTAATTCTGTGTTGGACTAATATCTATATAAGTCATCCGTTACAAGTAATCTTCTCAATACATACATCAATAATATCAATCTGAAACACAGTATGGAGGATCATAAATCCATCCACTGCTTTTATCCAGTGTAACACGCCCACATGATCTCCTGAACCTTGTCCCCTTAGTTGACCTTTCAGCAAGGGAGGAGATGAAGAGGGAATTCTCACGGCACGGCAGGTGAAACGCATATATTTGCATTCCAGTAATAGCTCACCTTTTGTCTGCGGCAGGTTGGGGCGTGCAGGTAAGGGCGTTTAAAAGCAGCCGAACGAACGTACAGACGACGTGAGTGTTGGTCTGCGATCCCAAACGTGTCTTTTGAGCGACTTTTTGTTTGCCGTGTTTTTAATACGAGGCCCGTTTGGGATTTAAAAGTTGACAGGAAGAAGCATGTGGACGCTTTGGGATGAAACCTGCATCTGCCAGTCATGTGACGACCTCTCCGTGGGTACCAGCGCACACAGCTGACACACACACACACACACACACACACACTCAACAGAGACGGCAGTGTCGTCTCGTAGGCTGCAGGCCTTCGTCATCCGTTCCACATTGCTGCTCACATTGCATTTTCCGCTCAACTGTTCACATATATTACACTCTGTAACCCATATATGACGAAAATATGATCTGGGGACTGAAAGTATGCATGTGCACAAATCTTTCTAGTTGAAACCAAACACATGTGGTGCTGCCGTGTCCTCTTATGGTTGGAGTCTGGGAAACCACAACAGTAAAGTAAAAAGGCAAAAGATTTACTTAAAAGGAATAGTTTGGGAAGTGCCCTTGTTTGCATTTCGGGAGAGTGAGATGACGAGATCGATCACTCTCGGTGCAGCCGGGGAGCGTTAATTGTGAGCTTTAATTAATGAGTTTTACATTTGGAAAGAGCTTAGCTCGCAGCTTCCCCCTGATTCCAGTCCGTCTTATAGGGAGGTGTCTAATGTCTACAGCTTCTTTTAATGGACAGACGTGAGAGAGAAATTAAAGGTTAAAGATAAGTCACATGTGCAGCAAATAAATAAGGAAAATGTTTTACTTTTCAATTTTTTACAGTGTACACTGATTGGCCATATTTTCACTACCGTGTGTCCTTGTAAATGAAGCTTTTATAAGCGGCTCAAATAGATAAACAAGGAGTGTAATTGGCCTGTAAACATGGGCTCTTCTCTGTACAGAGGTGATTTTCTATTCTCCGGTCATGTGATGTGTCTGGGTCCAGCACATGCAGCTGAGTAATTATGTAACAGAAGCAAATTGCTTTTTGTTTTGTTTTTACTGGACGCTTGTGTGTGTGTGTGTGTCGTCCTTGCTTCTCTTCTATTGGTCCAAACTATCATGGCTCTCCTCACACACACACACACACACACACACACACACACATGCGTAAAACAACCTGAGTCACCCGCCAGCAGCCGTCTTGTTCTTAAGCAAAGTGATCTGTGTTTTTGTTTTTTTTGGGAGCCTCGTTGTGTAACCTCGTTAACGACGGGGCTCTGCATGTGGGAAATGTGTCAGAGCCCGGCAGAGAGCTGCCATTGGCTCACGGGGCTCACTCCCCCGCCGTCCAGCCCCTCCCACTGCCTCCAAATCCGGAGTGCTCAGACGCTCGGGCGTGGTCACCATGGCAACTGCCACTTCCAGGAGAGTAGCCTCATATAAATATTCCCCTCTCCTCCTGTTCCCTGTGTTTTGGTCTCTTCTATCCTTCTTTTTTTTTCCCCTCCTTTTTCCATCTCACTCTATTTTAGCGTCCATCTCTTCCTTTTACGGACTCAACGGATCAACCTGGTGGGAGTTCTGTGGGGTTTTGTTGTTTTTCTTTTAAATGAAAACAAAAAAAACGAAATAATTTAGTCTCTTTACACTATAAAAAATAATTTCTGTCATGAAGCACGACCACCCGGAGCCTTTTTTTTTTATAGAATAGCAGCTATAACTCATCAAACATACACACGATTTTTTTTAAAACATCAGGACCTCCCACTCTGCCCCTGATTTACTGTAGACCGCCTCGGTAAGTTTGCCTTTAAAAGTGAAGGTCGTGCATTATTTTCACCTATTACGTGCACTTTTCTGTGACGTGGCGGACGGCCCACATCAGAGTGACGTCTGCAAAGCTCTCATCATCATAAATCAAGATGTTGGGACGATGTTTGAACACACATTACGGCGTTGATGGACTGACACGATGTTGTTTCAGGAATCACCGTCACTACTTCTTTGCAGCGTCATTTCCCCTGAAGCAGGTGATGTGTGTGTGCTTTATGGATTATCAGTGGAATGCCACAGGCTGATTCTTGGAAAGCTCAGCCTGCGGCGGGTTTCCTGGTTGCCAGGCGGTCATCACGTTGCTCTCCCCCCCCGACTTATCGGCCGCCCTGTGACTCACTCCTTCCGACACTCGCCAGAGCCTCCCTCCTCTTCCTCGCATCTTCTGGAAGCGGTACGCAGATAGAGGGCTGAGTGTGGATGATGCTGATGGGAGGGGTGGTGGGAGAGCCCTGCTGTTGGGCGTGCACATGGCACCTCCTCCGACAAGTGTGTGCGTGTGAACGAAAGAGAGAGAGAGAGAGAGGAGACACCGCACGCCCAGAAGCCCCCTGCAGAAAGAGCTGCAGAATATTAAACACTAAGGGGATCTCTCCCTTCTTTCTTTGCTTTTTTCAACACAGGGACACACAGGGAATATGTGCGTTTGTTTAATCGGTCATCCAAAGCAAGAATCAAACAAGAATTGGGACACATTTGAGAATAATTCTTCCTTTTTTTTGATGAAGGAGGGATGATGAAGGGAGAAGAGGGGAGGCACGGGGGTGGAGAGGGAGAAAACCTGCAGTGCAACACAGTCTGAATTATTCATCTACGTCTGAGTGGGTCGCTCAGAGGGAGAGATGGAGGGAGAGACAAAGAGGGAGGCAGAGGGAGAGAAGGAGGAAATAGAGGAGGAGGAGGAGGAGGGAGGAGAACGAGGAAGGAGGAGGTAAGAGGAGGAGAAGGAGGAGAGGAAGGGAGGATGCAAGAAGGGAGGCAGAGGAGAGACGGGGGAGACAGGGAGGGATGGCGCAGTCGTCTGAACTCTGTGTTCCCGACAGTCGAGTCACATTTGAGTCTGCTGCCCTCCCCGGCCCCACACACACACACACACACACACACACGGATGCAAGTGCATTGTAAAGAAACCAACAAGTGTATGGATACATACACATATCCGAGACAAATGATTACCTACTTTGGATGGTTTCCATATCCGTATGAGGTTAGAGATTACACTCACACACACTCACTCACACACACACACACACACACACACACACACACTCACCCTCTGTCTGTCTCTCTCTCGTTCACACACACACACACACTGTGCAGAGTCCGACACTGTACATCACAAGCAGACATCAACGCCGAAACAGCTTCACACGCATCAAGCGTCTCCGTTGGAGGCAAAACAGACAGCTTCAAAAAAACTCATCAAAGAGTCTCGCTCTCTACACACACACACACACACACACACACACACACACACACACACACACGTACACACACACACACACACACACACACACACACACGCAGACAGACACACGCAACGTGGGAGGATCTGACATATACTACCAAGAGACGGAGAGGGAGAGAGATACAGACAGCGGGGGGAGACACCGATGGGGGGGGGGGGTGAGGTTAAATGAGGAGATGAGGGAGAGCGGCGGGGATGAAAGGGACGGACGTTCACACGCACACAGATCATTAAATGCAAAAGAGCATGCTGGGAGGAAAACTACACAAACATACCTGCATGTATTGTGATATTGTTTAAAAGCTTAGCTAAATATCATGTGTATATATATATACACACGAATATACATATAATATATATAAATATAATATATATACAAATAAATATACCAAGAATGACACATTTATGTTGACATTAGTTCACGTATGACTTCGAACACAAAGCCACAGGCTTTTTATACAAGCAGGCTAGCATGTTCAGCACAAAATGTACAGACAGTGCATCAACCCCAAACTGTGTGTGTGTGTGTGTGTGTGTGTGTGTGTGTGTGTGTGTGTGTGTGTGTGTGTGTGTGTGTGTGAGGGAGAGAGAGACGCTGTACTAGACAGACAGAAATACTGAAAGATCATTTGAGGAGAAGGAAACAGACTCCCAGAGAAGAAAAAAAAAGAGAGAGAGATGGAGATGGATGCGGAAGGAGGGAGGGCGAGGAGATGGAGAGGGAAAGGAGAGAGACAGCACTGCTGCAGTGTGAACTCTTTGTCCCTGACGCATCACACACACACACACACCACACACACACCACACATACACCTACACACACGCCAAAATAGATATATAGCATGCAGAGAGAATGTCATATCAATGCCAAGCACAGAGTCTGGCACCAAACTCCAGACACATGGCTCACCTCACACACACACACACACACACACACACACACACACACACACACACACACACACACACACACACACACACACACACACACACACAGCGTTACGCATGTCAAAGTTCAGCTATAGTACACGTGTCCGTTTCTTTGTCTCATCACTCGACCGGTTTGGTTTGCTCGACACGTTTCCCACCGAAGATGCTGTGTTCGAGTCATCGGGAGAGTTTCTCTTCAAAAGAATCTGTTGCCGACACAGAAGCGATATTACCACGTGTGTGTGTGTGTGTGTGTGTAGCGTCAAACGCTGCATAAAAAAGCATCAGACACGGAGACGGGTGGGGTGGGGGGGGGGGGATGCACGCGCAGACGTATGCAGCAGTCGGCGGAGTGTTTGGGTGGGGTTGTCTGAGGACAGCAGCGGAGGGAAGCATGCTGTTCCCTTTACGTTCGCTGTGGTTTTGCCTTCAATTCCTGTCAAACAAAGAGGCTGCTTAACGTGACGGCATTAATAGCTGCTGCATGTAAACACGGATTCATGATCCTAGTAGAGATTGTATTGATCATTTATTAAGTGTTTAAGTACGCTCTCGAGAGAAAACGCGTGACAGCGAGCTGAATGTCTGTTTTTTAGGATTGCAACGGGCATTTTAGTGACGTTTTATCGACCAACACAGTGAATGCAATCCTTAAGAAATGATGAGCAGTTGTTATTCTTCCATTTTTAGGCTGTGCACCAATTTAATGATGTAAAGTCAAGAAACCATCAATTCGACTTTTCTGGGTGTCACAAACATCCGTGTTTTTTTATCGTCATCCTTCAAGAAAGTAGTTCCTTCTCTGACACGCCTAAAAAAAGCAGAGCCAGGGTGAAGAAGGGGGAGCTCATCTGGGATTTGTTCTGTAGATCTTTGGTTCCTGTTCCGCCACGAATCCTTAAAGGTTCAGTGTGATTGTGTTCGATGCTGTTTGGCCGTGAAAAGCCCGTCTGTTCAAAGAGTACCGAGGCCTGAAGGTATTAAATGGCATCAACACGTTAGAACAATTGTTAGCTGGTACAATGTACATAATTTATTCTCAGCACAGCCCCAGTTACATCTTCTATCTATATATATTATATATAATTCCATGGTTTAAGCGTCCGTGTCATGCATATTTAAGGTGGGTTTAAAGGATAAGGCGTCATCCATTAATCATTTGTTAAACCAAAGATGCAAAATGTTTGTTAATTCCAAAATCTCATATGTATTTCCTTTGTCATTTAACGCACCACCCCACCACACTCTCAAGATTCCACTCCTACCACCAGATCAATACTGCAAAAAAAATCAAACCTGAATTAACAAACCTCAACCCCCTAACCTAACCCTTAAGGGGTCAGGGCCTGGTGCTATCTGGTCAAACAAATCCACAGGGGTTACTTATATCGGATTCACTTGTTTGTATAACTATGATGATTTTCTTTAGATATTTAAATAAAAAACTAAACGAAAAGAAATCAAATCTTTTTTTCCATTTACTTCCATTCATTCATTTATTATTTTTATTTTTTAACTCATTGAAAATGAATTCTGTTATGTTAAAACGAGCCAAGGCCAGTGAGCCTCAGGTTGAAAAAATAATTAATTGTATCATTTTTCTTTTAGCAAAGGATTTTCTTGTTAAACTGGTGATCAGAAACTGTGCGTTATACGGTTAATCAGACAAGACAAGCAATTAGAGGACATCAGATTGGACGTTTGTTACCATTTTCTCACTCAACAGAGAAAAGATTCAGGAGAATATTAATTGATGATGCTGTAGTTCTAGCACTAGTTTGCATAAAAACAAATAGGCCTGCCCTCTCCCTCCCTCCCTCCCTCCCTCTGACACAGTGGGGGCACATTGGTGACATTTCCCTGGTGCTGTGTGCACGATTCCTCTCCTCTCTCCCTTTTCCCATCCATCGCTCGCTCTCTTTTTTCATCCCCCTCAGCCAAATCCCTTCCTCCGTGCCTACTTTGTTTTCCTTCCCAGGCTGTCGTTCCTAATAAGAATTTGTTCTTGAATGGGTTTGGCTTGTTAAGCAACGGTTGCATAAAAAATTAATAACACTCCAAATTGTGGAAAGAAAAGCATGGCATCCTTTTTGCGTGACTGAATCTGTGTGTGTGTGTGTGTGTGTGTGTGTGTATGAACTTGATGCTCACTGTAATAACATTATGTCCCCCATGAACGAGGGCTGTAATTCTGTAAATGACACGAGGATAAAACACACACACACACACACACACACACACACACTCTATATAGCTCTAAGGCCGTATAGAGCATATAATACAAATAATTGAGGCTTATCTGAGAACATTACAACAGCAACCAAGATCAGACGCTGCGTATCAAATTAGTGACAGTGATTTCCGACAAGCTCCAGCGACGGTAAACTATCAAACAAACATATATCACGTCGAGCTGTCACTTTGAAATGGAACGATGGAGCAAAAAAATAGTAAATAACAGAAAAAAATAAGAAATTGTAAGTTATGAATAAATCAAAGTGTACATTCAGAAGGAGGATCCTCCATCAAACGGCATCAAACTCACTCAACCGACATAAAGTGGTCGGATCCATTAGCTCGGTGGCTTGATCCGGGTTTGATGCCCATATAAGGTGGTCTTAATAGCCCACGTCTAAAATCTAAAGTCACTTCAGTTAAGACTATGATCCATCCATATGAGCCGGCGCTAATCCCAACGCTGCGGTAGCCACAGTATAGCGTGACAAAAAAAAATCCCGGCGTAAAGCGTATTACACTGGACAGCCTGTGGAGTGAGTTTATTTACATGTAACGTGTGTCTGTGTGTTTCATATACAGGCTGTTAAATGTGCCTTTGTTGCATGCAACCTCTACGTGGAATCACATGCATCCAGTTATGTGTCCGAGGGTCCAAACGCCGGTGCACGTGGACCGCTTCCTCTCCAACGTGTGCGCGGTCCGAGCCTCTTACGGCAGACGACTCCTGCGGTGCGGCTGGCAGGCGGTGAGATACGAGTGTCCATCTCTGCTCTGCCCCCCCGCCGGGCAGACCAGCCGCGGTCTGTCCCTCGGTGGGGGCGGATGATGCTCGACCAGTGGTCGGCCACCACAGACGTCTCGCATTTACTGTACGGCATTTAGGGTCACATTTAGATTGGCGAAAGGCTAGCCAATAACAACGAATTCCCCTTTAGAAAAGGGTGAGACACATAAAGACGCATGGAAACTGGACTTAAACATAACATGGAAGGTGGTTTCAAGATTTAAAGGAATAGTTCAACATTTAAGGGAACACACTTTCAAGTTTTGGTGTACAAACTACTTTGTCTCGAAAATCTGCATATGAACACCACTGAATCTCAGTAATTAATACAATATATCTCACCGTATAACTTACAATATAAGTAAAAACAGGTGTATCACCTTTGGAAAGAGTCAGGTTGAGCTCAGCTAACCATCTGCTACCTGTAGGCTTATATTTACCACATGGAAATGAGAGGTAGAGGTGATGTCATCCAACTATCAGCAAGAAACAAATTAATTTCCGGCATGTTTTCCTCTTAAATCACATCACAAAGCTTAGTTGAGATAAATCTAATGTACGACACAAACTCTTCTCTGTGGGTGAAAAGTCATCGAAGGTGTCGATGACTTTAACTCGCTTGACACCTTTATCACTCGACCGGCGACCCCCGGACACACACACACACACACGGAGGCAGTCACCATGAAATTACATCAACTGCCAAGACAATCAGGGGTCAACTTGATGTTGAAAGGTTTCCATGGTTACTGAGCCCGTGCTCATGTGCCACAAGCACGCGGATACAAATGACTTGAAATACCTCACATATGTACCTGGAGCGGCCTTGAATCAGCCTTCTATGACGTTCTCTGGTTCTGGTTGCCGTCACATGACCGAGGCAACAGAGAGCCGTCGGATTGAAGAAGTCCATTTACACAAATGTCACGCTGTACTGTACGTATAGCTATAAAGTGGACTATGAGGTTGTTCTCAAAGTGGACATTAATACACAACGATTGTCCCCGGTTTGTATTTTTGCAAGAGTAACTATTATTGGCTTGATGGTGTCCTGATTGTAAAAAGGCCAGAAGCTGAGTGGATACTGGGAGTTTATAGCAGGGCTGCATTCAGTCAATCTTCTGACAGGCTAAAGGTCAACCAAACCATCCATCCATCCATCCCTCCTCCTTACATTTATCAGTCCATCACTTTCCTCTCTCTCTGGCCTCTCGGTAACCTCGCAGGATGAGAACGTCAGCGCTCAGTGGCATTTACGGCCCATTACGGCTCTGCTCAGAGGACCTTATTACACCGAGGTCAAAGGTCAGTTTGTGTGTTTTTGTTTGTGGGTGGGTATGGTGGAGGGGGGGCTGCATACACACACACACACACACACACACACTGACCTCACCTGGTCATACTGATATCTGATCAATCATCTGTGAATATATACCAGTTATTCTAAGGAGGCAGATGAGGTCAATCCCATGTGGTTAATCCGCTGTGACATATTGAATTGTGTGTGTGTGTGTGTGTGTGTGTGTGTGTGTGTGTGTGTGTGTGTGTGTTGTGTGTGTATGTGTGTGTGTGTGCGTGAGGAGCAAGATGGAAGCATTTCATAAATGTATTGATTGGATGAAGTGTAAACACAGAGGCCCTGCTGAATTATGCATGGACCAAAAGTGAGTGAGTGGTGTGTGTGTGTGTGTGTGTGTGTGTGTGTGTGGTGTGTGTGTGTGTGTGTGTGTGTGTGTGTGATGCATGTGTGTAAGTGTGTCAGCGATCAAACACATGTGAGCTAGTTTGTTAGTGAGTCCACTATAGGATCCCCATTAGCTGAGCCCTAAAGCACAGCTAGTCTTCCTGGGGGGGTTTTGATTGCATGTGGCTCTAACCATACATGTGTACCTATCTATACGTATTGTTGATATACTGTATATATTCTGTGTGTGTTTGTGTGTGTGTGTCAGTGTACTAAGTAGCTTGGAAGTGGCAGCTGCAGCAGAGCGCCCCGCATACAAAGACCCCCTCCCGACATCCATCCGTCAATCAAACGCCCTCCGGGGGAACGTGCGAGCGTTACTTTATTTGTCCTCCTGTCAATCAGCTGTAATGACAGCCCGCCCATCTGCCCGCGTGTCCATACATCGGCCACACTGATGCTGATGAAGCTGATGAAGCTGCGTATCCTATGAGATGCAAACACATGAATGCCACGACATCGGTTGGAGGGATTCTGGGGAGATAATGGTCGTCTAGAGATAACTTATATATGCATATGAAGGACTCATTATTCCCCAGCTGGATCTCTGTCATGTTAAACATCACATACATATGCAATTATTTATAAGAACGGATACAATTAGTGATGCACCAATCTGACTTTTTCAGTCCTGATAGCGATACCTTGGGCTCAACCACTTTACTTAATGATCTCTATGCCTAACTGATTATTTTATGTGTAATTGTTCACCTAAATATTAGGGATCAAGTTGGAATGATTTGCAAAAAAATCATTATGCATATGATTTAATTTCACCTGGGTTATTGTGACAAATAATGTAATCATTGGTCAAAATGATGCATTTAAATAGGAATGAACAGAGGATTGTGTCTGAAAACTAAATATTTCAACTTCATGGGCAACTGTGTATTATATTTAAGCTCTTTTTTTGCTCTTTTATTGTGTGTGTGTGTGTGTGTGTGTGTGTGTGTGTGTGTGTGTGTGTGGCACCCCCTTCCCCCGGCAGCCCGGCTGCCAAGTTCCACACTCCACCACACTCACCTCACATGGCTCCCAGTGGTTCTGCCACCTCCAGTTTTGGTTATTTAAAAAGTATTCTCCTAAATTGTACTTGGCACTCTGTGTGCTGAGCGGGAGCCGCAGAGCTTCTGAGAGCAGCTCAAACTGCAGTTTTAAAGACACGTCGGATTGTTTTCCCCCTCCAGTCATTACTTTTTGACAATACAATTACATTTCAAAGATTCCTCCCATTTAATCTCGTTTCGGTCGTTTTTTTGGACCTGTTTTTGATGGCTGTGGTATTAGCATTGCTTGTCCTCGTTTCTGGCCTTAAAAAGATGCTGAGTGTAGACGAGCATTTTAACATTAATAACTCACTGCTGGGACGCAGGAACAGTGAGACATTTTGGGGGAAATGGGCTTATATCGAGATCAATACCACTCTCACATCTGTCTCAATTAGGATGTTTGCTTCCGCCAAGAGACTTAGCTTAGCATAAAGACTGGAAAATAGGGGGGAATAGTGACATTTCCTTGTATTTCTTACTTTCTGTAGCTTCATATTCAACAGAAAGACAAGAGAGTGACTCTCCGTCCAAAGAGTTGGTTATTTGAACCGGGTTAATTTGCTGAGTCGGTGGAATCGGGTCGTCAGCAGCTAATGAGTCGGCACTTTGTGAAATGTATAGTTTTCCCTTCGTCGTCTGTCCCAGTATAGTGTTATACATTTTGTTCTATGGTGTTTACATTAACCCCCTGCTCCTCTAGTGCCTCTACTGGCTATATGTGGTAGTTCTACTAACCGTGAGTATAACCGACTCAAACGAAGCCCCGTGTCGATCTGCTCACCTAATTCAAATAAGCGCTTATTCCCAAAAAGCGACTCCCCGATAAGATTGAGCTAGACACTAAAAAGTAAAAGCAAATCTGAGCTGTGAGTGTTGGAACGACGCAGGTGGTCCGTAATAACTGTGACTTGTGTTTTACAGAGAACAGCAGGGGAAAAGAAAAGAGAAGACACACGCAGAGTGTAAGACTATACACACTCAGCAGCCCCTCAAATGTTATTTTCCACTTAGAAGTGAAAATACGCCGCCATGATCATGCAAGGCTTAGGAGTGTGTGTGTGTGTGTGTGTGTGTGTGTAGCTGGCTCTCGTCCTACTGTGTGGTAAATATTTCTTCAGGAGGAACATACCAGTCTGTTCCCAGAACAACCACCCTGCCTTCGGCCAGAACTGTTTGTTATTAATTCCAGTATTATGATATTCTCATCTTCGTCCCTTTTGCCTCCCTGCCTACAGTCAGCAGCTGAAGCCCCAGTGTGTGTGTGTGTGTGTGTGTGTGTGTGTGTGTCAGAGAGAGAGTGAGAGAGAGAGAGAGCATGTGACGGAAACTCTGCGCACATGAGAAGAATCAGGTGATGCCGGGGTCAGATCAAAACAATAACAGTGTGTGTGTGTGTGTGTGTGTGTGTGTGTGTGTGTGTGTGTGTGTGTGTGTGTGTGTGTGTGTGTGTGTGTGTGCACGTGCAAGCCCCCCACCACCCACCACCCCAAACACACTCCATCACACGCAGCTGTCAAAAGTCGGCCTCTCGCCTCTTGTTTTCCCGGAGAACAACCTCTCTCACCCTGATCATGTGCGCCGAAGCCTCTTTCCAGACATGATTGTCAGCGACATCATCTTTTCAGCGCGTCCGCAATTATTTGAAGACTTTGGGGAAAGTTTTGTTGGCTTTCACAACCCATTATTAGTTAGAAGAAGGTTTATTTTACTTAAGTGTCCATCAAGTGGCCACTCGCTTATTGGAAAAACCTTAAATTTAAATGGAAACCAATTAGAGGGGGGGTGAGCTCAACCGAGAGATGACAGTAATACAACATAATGCCAATCAACTGCTTTAGATTAACCTTTTGTTCGTCATTCATTATTTTCAAAGCTGTGTTTTTACATCATATTAAGCTTAAAATGGGAGCTGCATTATAAATTTGATATAGATCAAGTTTCCTGCCTACATGTTTCTGCGTACACAGTTCTACGTTAACAATTTCCCCTTTGGAGTTGTTTTTCTGGATTCTGACGAATCTAAGTCCAATATTCTGTCTCTCCTCCGCCGTTTTCAGGTCTCTCCCAACTCCTGAGGTAAATATCAGACAGATCTGATCTGATAACGGCAAAGTTGCAGACCGTGAAACCAAAACAATACGCCGAAAGACACGAAAAACACTCTGCAAGCCCGGGGGGGACCTGCAAAGTAAAATGATAATCCTCTGTGGGTTCTTGACCACAAATGACCCCTTTACCATTAGTCACATGACACCATAATATCAAAATACAGATCAGCACAGCAGTTTAACCGAATCCTTCTCACTCAGCTAAAAATCAGTCACAATCAAAGGCTAGTTCTTGCTTTCCTGTCTCGGCAATTAGATTTACCTAAAAGCTGGATATCTCCTAATAGAGTGAAACTCATGTGGCTCTTTGTCTAAAAAGCTTCAGTTTATCTGTCCTCCATACCCCTGGTAGGATCTGAAGAAATCACCCACTCCTAATAGGATTACAGGGACGCTGGCCTGACCACAGATCAGTCCTGAGAGGCCTGGATTGGCTCCGGTTTATCCCCCAACTAAGACAAAGGCTACAGATGGCCCCGCTTGTTGCATTAGAGAAAGGTAGGTATATATATATTTATATATATATATATATAGTATTGGCAAGAACCTCACAATACGATACGTATCACGATACTTTGGTCACGATACGATACGTATCACGATACGATACGTATCACGATATTGCGATATAAATAAACATGAAAAAACAAGTACCTGCATATGTACATCAGATAATATTGATCAGGAGGACAAATTGAGTCAAAACTATTTCATTCAAAACAGAACGCTCTTTGGAGTTGAAAAATCGATATTGTATTGGGCTGCAAAGTATCGCGATATATTGCCGTATCGATATTTTTACCCACCCCTAATATATTATGCAAAAGTTGATGCCAAATGACGTATATACTTCATCTTCGTCATTTCAGCTGATTTGTAGGTATGATATGTAGATAACAGATACACAAACGTTGTGTTGGCAGATCATTGTCACTACACGATCTAAACTGTTTCATTAGAGTTGACAAAACAATCTCACTCCAAGGTCCATTTAGTCATCGTTGTTCTGCGGCGTTTGGAAGCTAAATGGACCTTGTTGTGAGATTGTTTTGTCAACTTCTCCCTCCAGAGTTTGTACCTTTTGTTCATCGCAGGGAACAATCTGTTCAAGGAAAGCCTAAATTATTATTCAAGTCATTGTATCAGCATTTTCTGATCTGGTGAGTAACCCTGTCAGCAGTGATTCATTGCTCTATGAATGGTAACTTTAATAAAAAACATTCTGTTGACACATTTGCTTAAACTGCCACTATATCTTCTCAGCCGTACACGGGACAAAAACAAACCAACCAAAAACCAACGCTGCCTGTCTGTAGCACATTATCTGGACCCAAAAAAAACACAAAACAAAAGCCTTAATTCCTCCGGCTGCTTGTGAGCATCGTCAACTGTTTCCCCATTTGATGGAACAATGAACGTGTTGTTGTTTTTCCCTCCTCTTATTGCTGAAGCCAAAACATCTTTGCCCTTTTGGTCGCCATGGACTTGTATCCTCATCACATTGAATTATCAGCCGCGGAAGGACACGGTGTTCTCTCTTCTTATTATTCCATTGATTATTTGAATCAAGCATTCCTCTGCTAAGGCTGCTTTTAATTCAGGAGTGTGTGTGTGTGTGTGTGTGTCTTCAGTAAAAGTTGAGAAATCATAAAAAGGTAACGAAACAAGACTTGCATTAATAAGTGCTTTTTCCCTCAGCTCCCATTGTGACATGCATGCAAATTGCCTCTTTGTCTTCCCCTGCAAAGTTTAAAACGTACCTCTGCAGCGTAACTCTTTATTTCACACGCTGACCTTTCATCTGAGGACAACCCCCCTCCCTCCGCCAGCTGATCTCCATACTTCCACACAGAAATCCAGCTTCGCTTTAACCTAACTGGAGCTGGAGAGAGAAAAAAAGGGTTTAATTTCACCCTCCTTAGTAAGAATCACCATTCATATTCCCCTGATCTCGCCCGGGGGCGCCGCGGAGAACATCCACATGGAGCAAATCTCCTCAAATCCAGTTGACATGATGCAAGGTGAGCGGGAGGGGGGGAAAGCGCGGTTGTAGTCGGAGTGACCTACAGAAACCTTTTAATACCTTCATTGCCGGACATTTCCCTTTCATCCATTCAAATCCACCTAGATTGGAACCGGAGGCCGCGGTTGTCTCTGCGTGAGCTAGACGAGAGCAGCTTTCGGAGCGTGGAGGAGTGCGATTGGGGTCTTCGGGGAGGTCGGCCGAGGCGGGGAGGGAGGAATCATTTGCATTTATCCTCAAGTGACCTCTGGGTAAAAAGTCGACGAGCGCAGCGTAACAACAATGGAGGAGCGAGACATGAAGGGAGATATGTAGACGGGTTAGGCAAGGACAAAGCCAGACAATCCTTCTCTGAATTGAAAATGACAATAAAGTGTGTTTTTAATGCGCTTTCAATTCCATTTTTTAGAAACTGTTTAACAGCAATTTGGCTCATTTCTTTTCAATTAGCTGCAACTAATAATCTGCTACTTATGTCTAATAAATCCAGCTCTAATGAATGGATAATGCAGCTTGGTCGGTCCTCCAGAGATTCCAACTATAGCGCGGCTCTACGTATCCCGCTAGCGTCACTTTTGCACGTTTCAGTCACGGCGTCTTTTTAAAATGAACTTTACAGGAACTTTGTTTGAGGCAATAAAACTTCTTTGAGTCACGATCGATACAATATTATAAGCTACAATATTATAAGAGTATCGTGGTCCATTTTATTTAACACGTTTTCACTCATTCTAATTGCAGGAAAATTAGTTTATTAGTCAAGTTGAGCAAAACTGTCATAAAAACATGTCCGAAATGTTGCATCCCATACTAGAGTCTACAGTCTTCCTTGACCGCACCACTCAAAGACCACTATGAGCAGATGCATTGGAGGTCGGAGAGCAGCCATACAGCCCCGTTGCCTGTTGCGTATTAATCTCTACAGGAAAAGAGGCTGTTGAAGGTTCATTGGAGAACAGCTGCCGTTCCGATTGTAGCCTGAATGCAGATTTCATGCGGTGGAATCGATAAAAAAGGCAAAGCTAGGTTGTTTTTCAGACGAGCACGTGCGTGTCAGTCATCAGCCGTTCCCTCTGTGGTGAGTTTCACTGCCTTTGATCAGTCGTCCTTTGTCTGCACCACTTTCATGTCAGCTTGATGCGTCTGGGCCCTTAAAGCCATACCAAGTTTCTCTTCTTCAGCTCCATTTAAAGACCATTTAAACGAATCCGTTACAATTAAAGTGATTATTTTATAAACAGGAACTGCATTTGTTTCAGATATTGGCTAATAACCTGCAGAATTAGCCTCTAAACTGTTAATGCATAGGTAAAGGTATTCAGATACACCAGTTTTTAGCGTGATGACGTGACATTGAGGTGTAGATGTATGGATTCCCATTTCAAATCCTTTTCCCCCCCAAAGAAAACAGTCTGAAATTCCCCACAAAGACTACTCTGTTTCTGTCAGATATCCACAGATGAGCATTCATGTATATATTCATGTTCTTTTTCCCCTCTCCCTTAACTTATGTAATGTTTCCAAAGCTTCGGCCAGATATATACAATAGGCTTCACAGCTCTAAGCCTGTTACATATACAGCCCTGGGAATACGAGGAGCCAGGTAGATGTTTACTGGGACAAAAAATACAGAATAATACATTTTAACTTTCTGACCATGTATAGAAGTGTGTGTGTGTGTGTGTGAGAGTGTGTGTGTGTGTGTGTGTCACAGAGTGCAATATACCCCAAATAACTTGGCTGTATTTGTGGGGGCAGTGCCACTTGGATTTGTATGGTAATGCTTTTGGCCCCGAGCCAAAGTGGACCCTGGAGTTGAGTTATTCTACAAGAACACACACACACACACACACACACACACACACACACACACACACACACACACACACACACACACAGTGTTTACAGTGGCGTATTTGGACTGAGCTGCTAATTGAAACATATGTCTTTTTCCATCCAAAGAGGTAAAGGGCATCCCTATTTTCCCACTGTGAAGGTGTGTGTGTGTGTGTGTGTGTGTGTGTGTGTGTGTGGAGGGGGGGGGGGTGGTAGTGGTGCTTGTGAATAGGCCCATAGAGTTGCTAACCACAGGCTGGCCATTACACCTAGTTACAGTCACCGCTGGATCGACAAGGAGACAGACAGTCTGCAACACTGACAGAACTCCACTGTGTGTGTGTGCGTGTGTGTGTGTGTGTGTGTGTGTGTGTGTGTGTGTGTGTGTGTCGTGTAGGGGATCCCCTGAGTTGCCCCCGTCAGTACCACATGGTTAATAGAAAACGTAAACTCTCCCGAATAGGGAACAAGGCGCAGAAAGAGGGAAAGGCGAGCTTTTCTCTTGCAGCAGAAAGAGTCCTCTGTAACCTGGAGCTCCGGACTTCAAATCTGTCTCCCCATCTGTCTCCCTCTCCCTGTCTGAGGCGCTGTCGGCGATGAAAGACGCATTCAGATGATTTACGTAGGGGGGAAACTTGCAATACAACAATATAATATATAATACTAAAGACTCTAGTACAGGGCAGCTAGAAGAGGAGAAGAGTTATTCTTACAATGAAGGATTAAAAGTACTCAATGTGCAGAAAGAATGGCCCGTATCATTATGATTTGACATTGCGGACTAAAATAATTCAATTTCGATTTAATCCACCGAATCATTACATCATCTGAGTAAATGCTATATAAGCAAAGTCCTGCTTGTAACGGAGCAAACGGCTAACATTACATGGAAGTTTAGTGCATTATAAAAGCAGTCAAGATTCTCTTTTCACAGCACTAGAAAATAGATTAGAGAGACCCGTTTATGATGAGTACTTGTTGTCAGGTGTCAGAATATCTCTTAGAGTTTGGTGTCTTTTGTATATCTTTGTTTACTCCAGCACAATAGGTACTATAAGTATGTAGTTGCATGAGAAAATAATAAAATAAGTCATTTTTTTTAATCCAAGTAAAGAATGTGAGTGAAATCTAGTGAAGTAGTTGCACAAAGTCAAATCCAAGTCTCTCTCTCTCTCTCTATTTATACACAGCGCTAACTGTTCCCCCTCTCTTTGGCTCTTTTAAGAGGCTCCCGCTCTTGGATGCAGCCTTAAATGGAAAGTCTATACGTGCTGCCTGTTTGCGAAGGCCAAAAAGGACTCTGTTCAACAGCTGAGCATTTATAATGGTTTGTTTATGTTTGAAAGAGCTTTCCACAGTAACCCACTGTCATGTGTGGAGCCTGGCTGGAGCGGGAGGCAACAGTAGCAGACGAGTGGGCGCACACACACACACACACACACACACACACACACACACACACACACACACACACACACACACTCTGCTGTGCTTGAGAGCCTCTGCGATATGGATTTAATTAGTCTTATTATTCTAATCATAGGCTGTACATGACAGGCCATGCCACTGGGAGGGGAGGAGGCAGGAGGGAGGGAGGGAGAGGCAAAGAGGGGGAGACATGAAAATGAAAAAAGGGGAGGGAGGGGGGACGAGGTGGAGGAACACCGTTTTCGGCGACTGATTGCCGAGATAGTGGGGCTATTTGTTGTTTTTGAATTCTAATCTGGAGTGAAAAAAAACTCAAATTTAACCCATTTTGACTGCTGGTTGAAGCCCCCGCTGTCTGACATGTGATTGGATGTGTGTGTGTGTGTGTGTGTGTGTGTGTGTTTTTTCTGTTTGCATGCTAACAAATCTGCGGTGACGTATGTGTTTCTGTATTCCAAAAGCGGAGGATCTTTGATTGACAGGTGTCGAGCCTCTTCGCACCTGTCTCCGGCATCACTGATGGAGCTGTGAACACAGGAGGTGGAGGAAGTGTGTGTGTGTGTGTGTGTGTGTGTGTGTGTGTGTGTGTGTGTGTGTGTGTGTGTGTGTGTGTGTGTGTGTGTGTGTGTGTGTGTGTGTGTGTGTGTGTGTGCGCGCGTGTGCACTTAAGCACCCCGGGGGCGAGCAGCTTGATGGAGTGGTCCTCAGTGACACACACACACGGGTGGAGGTGGGTGGAGGGGAGGGATTGGAGAGACCTCCTCCCTGCTTGTTAATTGCCCCTACTCCATAACCTGCTGAGCCTCCATGGGGGAGGAGGAGGGTGAGGAGAGAAAGAGGAGAGGGTGGGGGTTGGGGAGGGGCGGGGGCAATGTCTGCCATCTGCTGTGACTCCTGACCCCCCACCACCCCCAACTGCACACACGCTCCACCCTGCACATCCACCCTGCACATCCACCTCTCCCGCCTTTTTTTTTTTTTTTTAAGGTCCTCGGAGGATCGCTGTCTTTATTCCACGGTGAAAACAAAGCGTGCATGTGTGCGTGAACAAGTGACCCACCCTTTTACACTCACACACTTCACAACCACAAATGATGCACACACGTGCCTGCGTGGTTATTTGGAAACATGCACAATGCTCAATTTATTGGTACAAAAAAAAAACACACACACACACACACACACACGAGACAATCACAAAAAAAAACCACTCACAGGCTCCTTTCTGTGCAGTTGCCGCGGTGACTCACGTACACAGAGGCACACGTGCAGACACACGCTTGTTCTTTGAAAATCGGGGCATTTGGTGAATTAAAGGTTGGAAAAAAATCACCACTAAATACACAGTGGGGAAAAGCTGGAGTGAGAGGGGGGGAGAAAGAGTAGGTGGAAAGGAAGAAAAAACATAGTGAGGAAGTGGAATTATAAAGGGGGGGGGGGGGAGGCAAAGAGACAGGATGCTCAATGAGAGTGGTAACAAGTGTCTGGTTCTTTGTGTCTTGATGTATTGTTCCGGGAGCGGGAGGAGACAGCCTGTCACGCCTCGGGATTGACAACTAGATGAATTGTGGGTAAAATAGGCTGCCCGGCTGCGTGTGCGAGTGTGCACAAAAGTGTGTGTACATATGTGTTCCATTACAGAGCAGCAATTCATCTATTATTGACACGCAGTTGTCACTGCCGCTTGGTTTGAAAACATTGAATTATATATAAACGTATAGGACAGGATTCATAGAGCTTTAATATTGAGGGACGGAGTCACAGGGTAATCCTAAAGTAATCCTAAAGTAATCCTAAAGTAATCCTAAAGGGACCGAGTTCATTTGATGGTTGGAGTCACTGTTAGGAAAAGGTGACACTGAGTGTTTGAGGCGTGGCATTCATAGCAAGGTATGTCTGTTGATGGGCACGACCACTGTTGGATGGATTGTAATTAAATTTGGTGAAGTCATTTTGCTGATTCCTAAACTTTCCATCTAACTTTTCGCTTCGTCTGATACTTTGATTTATGACCAAATAGTTGTGGGATTAATGACCCATCAGCCCCAGCTGTTCTTTCTGTTAAGTGCCAATTAGCAGATATTAGATTACAAACGTCCGAAGGAATTTGATTTGCTGATGTTATTGGTTGGTACTAGCTGACACGTGAAAAAAATATAAATAAATATAAAAAGTCAAGGTACACAATATGATTAAAAATGTTTCATTTCAGCTCCACTATAATAACTATTATTGTCCCGAATAGGAAGCTCAGCATGACAGAACGACATACATATAGTCTGTGTGTGTGTGTGTGTGTGTGTGTGTGTGTGTGTGTGTGTGTGTGTGTGTGAGGGGGGGAGAGGTTTCAATGACTTAATCTCGAGCGACAAAATGAAAAAGTAGAATGAAAAAAAAACACGAGGCACAGCTGGTGTACAACATGTTCAGCTTCCTGAAAACGCCGCCTCAGCATCTCCGAGGTGAAGGTGAAGGTGGCGGTGCATGACCTCGGTTGCCCCTCCTCCCAAACCTCCACCTCTCCAAAATGGCAATTACCAACAGTCCATCAGTGCTCTGGCATTAATGGGCTAGCCGCCCCCCCCCCCCCCCCCTGGGTATTGTTGTATGATTACAGAGCGTTCACCCTCAGGGTCACTCCGATGTCCACGCCGAGAGCTCTTTCCCCGAGGGGGGGGACATCCCCCGAATGCACCGAGAGGACCCTCCGCCATTTCAAATCCGGCTCGTTTAATCCGTACATGGCCGTCGGGCCGCCACGCACATGTAGGCCAGTAGGGTGCACGGTCACAGACAGTGATCCAAACGTAGGCAGAAATATCAGAGGATTCACACGTGCACGCATCTCATCTCTCCCCCGGAGACGTACGCCTCGGAAAAGGTCTGAGGGCCAACGGGGCCAGATCTGGCCCCTAAGGTGACAATAATAATAAAGGTTGGAAGGGGGGGTTGTGAGGTGGGGGATCCAACCATCCTGATTACAGCTGAATTGAATTCCCACAGGGGCCCTATATGTGAGGGGACGCGGGCTTGGATATAGGCCAACCATATGGGTGTGCTGTGATGATGAAAGACATTGCGGCGGAGGTGCATCCCTCAAGCTAAACTATACTGTGGTGCTCCCCCCCCCCCCCCTCCTATAAAAGGCCAATGAGTTCATCTGCCATTCCACCACTGCTGCAATGTAACTGTAGTACGTGGCCGGGGCGCGCCGCCAGCACGCCATTGTATCGCTCCATACGCTGGGAGGACTGGAATGTTGGACCGGAGCCCGAGCTGAGTCACAGGCGGGATTTTTTCCTACGAGAGATCATCTGCGGCAAAATAAATGTTTAGTCAAGCTTAAAGTTCGGGTTTTTCCAGCGAGTCTCGCATGCTGATATGTATGATGTTGTTATGAATTATTGGTCATCATACCTCCCGTCTGTGGAGAGATGCTCTACCCAAAGCCATTTCAAAAGAGGGAACTACTCTATAAAACACACTATCTTGTTTAATTATGAACCGATTCTTATGGAATTTGGTTTATCATAAAGAAGAGGATTTGAACATGAAATACTGAAGACTTTTTGGAATAAAAAAAACATACATTTGAACACTGAACCCTTTTAAGATTACTATCATTTCAACCTTAATTATAGTGAACATTAGAGAAATTGCTCAATTTCAACACAGACTTGTATCAGGGATCGGCAAAAGCATGAATGCCGATCTCCACATTACATCATTTTACCGAATATCAGCAGTAAAACCTTATTTCACTCTGTTGGTTAAACTCCCAGATCAACTACGACACAACACTAAAACCCTGCAGTGAATGTCCATACTATGTCATATGCATATAAAACAAGTGTGCTTAAAAACCACATATGGCGGTTTCAGAGGATCCCTGGCATTGCCTGGGATTTGAAGAGTAGCAGCATATCAGTGTGATGCTCGGTGGTAAAAAGCCAGCGTCACGTCGCCGGCCAGCCTCTGAGCCGTATGTGAAGAGCAGCGCCGAATTCCTCCACGTGTTCCTCTCACCGTGTGGAGTAGGTGGTGAGATGGTGGGATCGCATCTGTGTGTGTGTGTGTGTGTGTGTGTGTGTGTGTGTGTGTGTGTGTGTGTGTTCCCTCAAACTCACTTATTTTCCACAGACATCTCTGATTTCACTTTGATTCTTACTTTCCCCCCTCTCTCTCTCCTGTAATTAACAAGTATCTCTTCCTCTCCCTTTTTACCCTTCTTTGTCAATTACTCTTATCCGATGCCCCCTCATCACACACACACACACACACACACACACACACACACACACACACACACACACACACACACACACACACACACACACACACCTCTTTCTTTGATGGGATCCTGGTATCTTGTATGGAATATGACTGCGGTCTGGTGCAGTGGGCCTGTACTAACAAAAGCCATTGTGCATGAGGGGGGGTGGGGGGGTTGGCAGATCCCTCTGAAGCCATGCCAGTTCCTGTGCCCCGCACACACAACACACACACACACACACACACACACACACCAGTGATTATCAAGCAAAGCCCGACAAGTGAGGAGCTTATAGAACTGCAGGAAAAGGCCTGGCACTCATCCACCCATGGGCCCCCGACCCCACCCCCTCTGCTTAGCACACAGTGGGGGGTCATCTCACACACACACACACACACACACACACACACACACACACACACACACACACACACACACACACACACACACACACACACACACACGCTCCATCCACACACACCCCCACCCCCTGCAGGAAGAAAAACAGCTTCTGTATTGTGTTTCTGTGTTCTTCTTCTTCTTTTTTTTCAGCCAATCCCAGCTGTCATTGCTGTGATTTCGGCTTTCACTCTGACAAAGACGTCTCGACCGGATCAAAGTGTTGTGGAGCGCCGACACACGAGACGACACGCAAAGCGCTCCAACCGTGTTGAATCACATGTATTTTTTTTTATATATTCCAGAATCAAAACCCAAGGACAGTTTCCGTGAGTCTGTAATCTAATTAGAATTTCAGACACGTTATCTGTCCACTTCTGCAATTAAGGTGAATTAAATGTCATTAGTGGTGAACACATTTTCTAAAAAAAACGACATTCAAGACAAGCTGAGCGTAACATGAGAAGACTGATGCTGTCTGAATGCTACATATGAAGCTACACGCTTGGTTAGCTTAGCATAAAGACATCAACACATCATATGTAAATGATAAAAGTTGTGCTTTCTCCGCTGGCCGCCTGGCAGACTGTTATCCTCACGGAGCTGGGCCGCCTCCAGCTCTTTGTGCTTCACTCAGCTAATCGACTACAAGTGAAAGTCAATAAGTGCATTTCCCAAAACTGTTCCTTTAAGATGTTTGTCATGACTAAGCTACTTGTACTAAACAAAAAAAACAGGATGGCAGGAGTTCTTGGCATTGGCAGGGAGACTTTATAAGTCCCTGGTGAGCCATATCTGGACCCCTGCATTTCACCCTCTCTTCCTGTAACAATGCTTTCTCTGAGTGAGCTCACTGCTGCAGGCTTTGCCATTGTTTCCCTGCCTTCATAGTCATGTACTAGTTCTCTTGCCCACCTGCCCATATGTCACACTTTCACAAACACACAGGAGCATGGAATCACCACAGCTGGCCAATCGGCACAAGGCTTGACCTCAACTATTCAATGTCAAGGGTCACAGGTTGCCTTCCGACAGATGGACCCTCTGAGTGTGTGTCGGGGGTTGTTGCTGCGTACTCACATGGCTTTAACGTGGCAACAACACACAACCTGGGAGAGGAGGAGGAGGGTCAGGGAGCACGCCTGGCGTGTGCCGGGGTCACGGCATGTCAGGAGGTCAACGTGGATGACAATGGGCAGTGGCTCCGGGCTTCTTTTGGCTTTTTTTTTTACAGCCTTTATTGCTGCGCTACCAGTGACCCGACACTCACAGAACGGGACCCCTGATGATCCGACTCAAGTGCTGGTGAAAACCACAGAGGTGACCGCCGATTAAAAAGCCAGGAAAAGTTCTGATTGCGTGAGGAAGGGAGAGATACTCAGAGAATCATGGGATGGAAAGAGTTTTTGACGGAGAGATAGGAGCCCATGGAAAAGGCCTTGCTTGCCAGCTGGGAGAGGCATGAGATCACTTGCCCCGCACTACTCTGCACCATTATCCCCCATAAACCCCTGCACTCCTCCTCTCCGCCTCCTATTACACACACCTCCCAAACACACACACACACACACACACTTACACACTCATCCGAGTGCTCTGTTTATTGATGACTCAAGCTTGCCGTTTCTTTTCCGGATACACAGTCAACAGTGGAGCTCTGGCACCTCGGGGGCCTAATGGACTGATCTCGACTGTTTACAGCTGTGCCCTTTCTAGAATGACTCACAAAAGGAACAAAGAGGCCTCTGTGTGCAAAAGAGCTTTTCCCCCCCATTCTCGTCAACAGGACCTACCGACGCGAACTGTACCTTCCTTCCAAAGCCCACCCCGTCTCCGCTGCTACTTTTTTTTTTTGACAAGCTGGCCGTCTTCTCTGTCTGACACCCCCCCTCATCCTTTTCATCTACAGGAGGTTCTTTAACATCTCATCTGTCACCACTTGGACCCACAGTACCTCTTACCTTCTTCTCCCCCTCTTTATCCGTATCCTCTATCCACGAAGAAAACGCTAAGAATGTACATCTTTTTTCCTGCCCTTGAACCTTTCACCTTTGTCCCAGTTCCCCCGGCTCCCCTCCTACGTCCATGTGTCTCCGGATGTGTGCCTTTCCATGCATACCTGAGGGCGTTGAGTGCCTCTGCGTATGTGAATGCTCTCCTATTTGACGTCGGCCCCTCCGCTCTCTCTCTGCGACGGGGTCTGAAAGGGCCCCGTGTTTGTTTGTTTAGCGCAAAGCCCCAGCGTGAGCCCTCGCGTCGACGCTCACCGATTAGCCCCGGCCCCGAGTCAACACCCCATCGGAATGTCTGGAATTACACACAACAAGGATTAGCTCATCCCTGTCTGTTGTCTCTGGCCTCCGCGCTTGTCGTTCTCTCACCGGCGTGGGCTCAGAGACAGAGATGGACGGACGCCGATAAAGACAGAGGCGTGGCTGTGTTTCACCTGAAACCTCATCCTGTGTGCCAATTGCTCCAAATCCCCCCCAAAAAACAGCTGCTGCCACCATACCTGGCACTTATTATCTCCACCAGCCATGCTTAGACAGCATGACATCACATTCACATAAATCCACCAAATACTTTTTTAATTTTAACAATCTACGGTGTAGCTTCAACACATAATATATATTGAATAATCGCTCACTTTCTTCTGCATATGTTGGAATGGGTTCCAAGTTTTCTCATCACACAGATGTAAAAACCCTGCAGCCAAATGTATCACATCTCCTCGATGTTACCCAAATGCATTCTGGGGATTATGGGAAAGCGCTAATATGTAAATATGTAGTATGTATATAAAAAATGGGCACATCAGTTAAAAGGTTAACTACAGATGTTAATCACACACAACAAACAGTATGAATCAGCCCTGCTGATGATGTCACAGATTGGATTTTTAGCATCCACACTCAAGTGCACTTATATATTCTATAGCAGCCCTACTTCTGTCTATTGCTGACATTTGAAACCGCTTAGTCACCTGTCAGACAAACACTTTATAGCCGCTGCTACTGTCTAAACTTTCTCTGTGGTCATCAGTGTGCCTGCATATTTTTTTTTTTTTTTATTGATTTGCACCATGACCAAAATCCTCCTCTCCTCTGTCACTCATTCAAATCTTGGTGAATACCGCCATCTGGTGGCCACTGTGGAACAACATGAATGGATAGAATTCAATGTATTCGTCAGACCTCCAACACAACTCACAGGGAGCACGTGACAACGGAATAAAAGTATTCAGAGCGTATAGGAAGTGTTTAAGTGTGTACATTTCCTCCAGCAATTATCAAGGGTTCAGTTTCCAGCCAATGAAATATTGTTCTGCTTTCACAAAAATGAGAAATCGATCTGTTTGAAACATCCATAATCTCTGCTCCATAACATGCAACTGCAACTGGGGGTTCTAATGGTTTTAGCTTGCTAGAATATGATGACGACATTAATGGTGACGGCGCACCATCACACAGATGACGTGTATTGGTGACGGCGCACCATCACACAGATGACGTGTATTGGTGACGGCGCACCATCACACAGATGACGTGTATTGGTGACGGCGCACCATCACACAGAGGACAACATTATTGATATCTGTGCCTTTAAACCAATAGCGTCTGGTTGTAGAGCTCCAGTCCCAGGCTCAGTCATCATTCTTAACAGCACTGGGATCAATCCCCATCGACAATCATGTGCTTCCTAATCAATACACATGCCACTGTATTATACTGCACACTGGGTTTGATATCCCACTTGTGAATAAATTAAGTAGCACACATGATAATCACATGATATACATGGTTTGATGATGTATCTACCCAGCAGTAGAAAGTTCACTATCATAAAGCCTGGAGATCTGCAGCTCGACCCCTCTCCTTTAATAACACTAAACACAGGTCGATTATTTCTTAAACAATTAAGTAGTCGACTTACTTCATAGGTGCTCTCTCTAGGCTTGTTCCGCTGTCCAAAGACATCCGTTAAACCCGTTAGATCCGGCTATCAGGCACTTCCATCGACAGCGTGGCGAGTCCACATAAATGAATCCATCCCATTGAGTTCCTCATGGAAGATTTAATGAGCCTGAGTTTGGAAAAGGAGGCCTCGGTCACTGGAATTGTTTGCAGAGACGTTCTCATCATCTCCAGTTGCTGTTTGGGTGTCAAAGCTGACCATCTTTTCTGTTTAAAGACAACCTTAAGAGGCTCTTTCTTGAACAGAATCGTCATTAGCGATATTAGTCGCACCTGTGTGCTGCTGTTGCACATGAGAGGGGTTTCCCCTCAGGGCTTTACACCAAAAAAAGCTTAATTTTATCCCAAACCATGATTTTATCCCTTAAAAAAAACAAGTAGGTGAATTCAAACTTGACAAAATTGCAAATCCATAATAATAAAAAAGAGGTTCCTTCAGGGAAAACTTGCCTGTAGATGGCACTGTTTGCCATGTATTCAAGTATATTGCTTTTTCATCATCTTCAGCTGTGAATTTATAATTTTACTGATGAGAACTTCATTCTTATAAACTGCAAAGTAGTTTTAAAATCATTTAGTAAGGTTTTAACTGATAATAACATACAAACGCTTGTTCTGTAATGGTTTTATCTTCTTTTTATTTATATTCTTTGGAAGTCAACCAAGGTCTTATTGTTTTTATGTTACCTGATCCACGATGATTCAACCAGATCCGGTTACTTCATATGTAAGAAAAAGGAAAGGAAAGGAGAGACAATCTGATAAAGAAATATGACTGCTATTGATTTTATCATTCATAGCTGTAATCTAAAAATCTCACACAGGAGGGGTACCATCAGGGCAGACCCGCCCATCGGTCCCTCAGTGAGCCTGCCAAGAACACACAATCATTTCAATTCTATCGCCTTTGATTTCACTCCCTGCGACAAAAGCTGCTGGAATGTGTTTTCCTCCTCAGACATCGTGTCCTTGCGTCATCTCTCCTCTTTGCGGACTAACTTTGTTAGTTGTTCAGTGTCCTCCTCTGTTCAGGAGTGTATCTCTTCTTCCCTTGCTTTCTTTCACTTTTTATTTCCTTCTTGAGTTGCTTTTCTTTCTTTTTTTCCATTATGCAAGCTCCCCATGCAGGGGATGTTTTAGGATTTACAGTCTGTTATTATATCACTATTGCACCATTCACGGCACCCACAAGACTCATCAGTTGCAGAAATCATATGATGACAAAATCAAAAGGGAAACACCAGGAGGATTCGTATCGATTTTTTCAACAGTTTGTAGTGATTAAATAACAATTTGTAACCTGCTTTTCCTATTTAAGACTAGTAGTTTAAGTGACGATTACTCTATTAGTTTAAGTTGACTCAAAATATTAAAATGTATCCACATTTTAAGCCAATAAAAAAATAAAAGATTCTATGTTTCTTCATCTAATAATAATTAAATAAATAAAAACAATCTACTCAAACCATTCTATGGATATAATGTGCTCATCAGTGTCTGGGGAAGATGGAATATTTCTAAAGTATTGCTAAAGTATTTCTTAATTGAATTACGTCGTTTTCTTACAGTAAATTCAGGCTGAACTGAAAAACAATTATCTGCATGTGATATTACATATTAACTGTAATTATTTTGGGAACATTACGGATCCTTCACATGATGTCAGATTTTTGCTTTGTCACTGTGAGTTATAAGGATGACGCCGATAAACTGACCTAGAAATGACTTACTTCCTCAATGTGACTAAGTCTTGACTAATGAGGACATGCTGTCATACATAGAGTAAAGTTTCTGGAAACATAAAATCTTTTATGATTCATCCGAGAAGATTCAATTCCTCTCCACTATGAGGAAGCATTCCCTGTTTTGGGAATAAACCACATGTAATATGTGTTCGCTGCTGTGATAAAGGATAAAAATAGTGCTTTCATTCACTTCCAGTTAGCGGATCAGTCTTGGAATTTCAAACATTATTTTCAGGATTTTTGTTTGTTTAACTCACCTTGTTTTACATGTGAGTTGACTGTGCATTCAAAACCAATCTAACAAGGAAATGTTTGCCAGCGCCAAAAGACTCCACCACTTAGAGTTTTACAGTAACAGGTTCCTCATGTGTGAAATTCTGATCACATGGTGGACTGTGTCCTTGTACTTGAGCAAGCGTCTGCACATAGAGGCCTCTGTTCTCTGAACAGCGCGCTGTCCTGTCCCGTCCTGTTCTCAGCAACTTCATTTGCCTGTGAAAGCCAGGCGGAGATGATTCCCGGACACAGGGAGGTAATGAGCACTTCATGCAGGTGAACGAGGGAAGTCAAGGTTTTGAAAGCACTGAACTGGAATCAATAGGAGCAAATGAGCCAAAACTGTGTCTGATCGGTGCTCCAGGTTACCTCAAAGGCAGTTTATACATTATTGTATGCAACTATTTTTATACTATGCTATTTATTTATATGTGTACATTTGTATCTTGAGTCTTTTATTGCTGCTATCTATCTATCTATCTATCTATCTATCTATCTATCTATCTATCTATCTATCTATCTAGCTAGCTAGCTAGCTAGCTAGAGGCTATCTAGCTAGCTAGCTATCTATCTTTGTTTGGGTCGATTTGACTCATTAAAATGAAACAAATTATAAAACTGACCCCAAAAAAATATGTATATATATATTATTAAATTATAAATATATTCTTGGGTTCAACTAAGAAACTAAAGTTAATGCCCCCTGCCAGTAAGGTGTGAAGTGTCTGTTTCGTAGCTCAATGCTAATAGTAGCCTATTTACACATTCATCGGCTACATAGCAACATCAGCATTCATCTTAGGTCCCATATTCACTGTCTTTTTGCTCTGTTTTTGGTCTCTACCAACTCTTGAGACAAACATATGCTGCTCCTTGATCGCTAAATGCTCCAGTCTGTTCACCAGCTAGTTGCTACCGCTGTATGTCAGCTGTTCGGAGCTCAGCCAGGTTGCGTACACATAGAATTTTTTGGCAGGAAACAAAGTTAGTGAGAGCGGTGAGAGTGAACCAAAGCAGTAAAATTGATGATGGGACAATCAATACCATGATATGAAAGTGTAAAACCCCTCTAGAGCTTAGGGATAGTCAGTACAGCGACATCTTTCACTTTAGCCTTGTGATAAACTGCTACAGATGATGGATGGATGACAGCAGCTTTATATTGTTGTTACTATAGATTATAATGCTTAGTGGGTTAAATATATATGAATTCCCTATTTTTTTTCCTTCTGGCTATAATGTTCCATGGGGTCTAATAAACTCCATACCAGCTGAATTACGTCAACATAAAGATGCAAAGAATTAAGGAATCCACAGTTTTCTACAGTGTGTGTGTGTGTGTGTGTGTGTGTGTGTGTGTGTGTGTGTGTGTGTGTTTGCAATAGTTTTATTATGTTTTGCTGTGAGCAATATGCCATGTTTAATGCTGCGAGGACTGTTTGCTTATAATGCGAGGAACTTTAGATCAGACAAAAAATGAATTATGAAAAAAAAAAGAAATCATCAGATTTTCTTTAATATATTACATTTTTTTATTGAAAATATATATTTAAACAGTTTAGCTGCAAGGTGAATGAACATTTTAACTTATGACAATATACACGTTAGCATTCCCCAAAACATGAACATAAAAAACAGCAGATAACTACAACAAGCACACTAACCAGCAAATATAATATACAGCAACATGCGTCACTTTTGAAATATCTGTTCCCCACTTTATAAGCTGCATCCAACAGAGAACTCATTTGTGTAACAACTTTGCAGTTTTAAACTGCAGATTACAAGTGATGCTTGGGAGCAGAGCACTGTTCCTGGGTCAGGCAGAGATTAGGTCAGCGTTCTGGTGTTCCCACGCTTTGGTGAATAGGGTATGAGGAACCCTCCTTCCAGACCAGTCTGAGTTTGTAATATAGGGACCACGCAGTAAGAAGAGGGATCTGTCAAAACAGGTAAGGTTCAGCTTCATTGTATTGGAAAGTGCTCTGTCGGCAAAAAGAAATGTGCGATAACCTTACCTGTTTGCTTTTCAGAGATACAGTCTCCATTTCTTTTTTGTTTCCGTCTCTCATACACTGAAATGAAAAACAGGAGTAATCAGATGAGGAAATATACACCGGCCCAGTGGTAATTTCACTGCCTGGTAATTCATTTAAATGAGTTTGCACGTGCTGCACTACCCCGATACATCCAGACACGTTTTTTATTTTATTTTTTTGGCTACTGTAAATTATCAATTCACAGAGGAAGTTTTGCTTAACGGCCATAGGCAGCAATCAATCAATCAAACAGCTAATGTGACACACATTGCAAAAACTTACGGGTTTTGTTAATTCTAGTATATATCGTGTGACGAATGTTTGCATGCACATGATTTTTGACACTATAAATTGTAGTCAGCTCCCTCAAGTCTGCAGCATGGAAGACCTGGAACTTATCAGGCGTGTGTTGTACTCACTGCTCAACAGTCCGTGGAGCACCAGAGTGATGATGATGATACCAGAGAGGCAAACGGCAGCAGGCACAATGACCATAGTCACGTCCCAGGGGGCTTGACTGGAGACGGACGTCATGACGGGCGAGGATTGATCTGCGAAGATAATTTACAGCATAAAGACGATAAGACATATGTTTGATAGGATTCCAGACGTGGCTTTTAAGGAATAGTTCAACACACATTTGTTTTCTTGCCAATCGTTAGTAGAGAAAATCGATACAGTGGTATCCATCTTCTCATCCAACTCCTGGCATGAAAGCAATATGATGAGTGAGAAGTATTATAATAAAACAACATTTCTTGAAGATAACAAAACATTTCCTTGTCATTGTCAGACTTTTGAAAGACGATATATGCATGCACTCGACGCTCCTACAGCTTTTTGAGTGAAATTGGAGCTTGAGCGCATCAAAGACGCTCTACTCTGAAGGGCACTTATGTTGATCGCTTCATCCATCAGAGAAAAAAGCTGAGAAACCACCTGAGATAAACTTAAACAGGCACATACATTTGTGATTAGTCTATTAGAGGTTGCGTGACAGTGAACATGTGGCCTATTGCTGCTTCGAACCACGTTTGGAAAAAAAAAAAAAAAAAGAATTAGCGTAAACCATTTGCACTTCAAACTGGTGTGGCGCCGCAGGTTGTGAATCCTTAAGAGCAAAAGGAAAAAAACAAACACAGGATGGGAGCAAACAAGAGAGGAGAAGAAGGGAAACGATACTTACTGCATTGCTCAAGACAGTGAACGACTGTTGGAGCGAACTTCACATCGAGCCTCTTCACCTTTACAAACAGAAAATTTGTATTTAACGTGTGTCTCAATGGGAGTGAACAAGCAGTTTGACTTGAAGGACACACAAACGTACCTGGAGACAAGAGTTGCATTGTCCCCCTTCCAGGTTCAAGCCAACAGCTTTGAACTTGTCCTGATAAAAGACAAACAAAAAACTTGTTTATAACTGCTTCTACTGTCTTTTATGTGCTTCCATGATGCTGTTCAGTAGCAATTCAACAAAACATGACGCTTGAGCGATGGAGCGTAATCAGAGAATACAAACCCACGCCGATATGCAGCTTCCTGCAAAAGCTACACAAATGAAAAAACAACCTCACGTTGATTGAAGGTGTGTTCACTTTTTAGCACAAATAGCAGTTTGAAACTACAAAAAGAAATCAGAGAAAACGTCGGGGCTTCCCAGGCAGTAAACAATCAGATAAGTAATCTGATTCATGAGAATCCGCCGTGCAATCTTTACAAGAATGTTGTGACAGCTCCTTCATGTAACTCATCCAGATGCGTTAAACCGTAGAAAGGTTTGAAGCGTGTGAACGCGAGGCGGATCACATGAACCTACCACGTGAATGGTGTGTGTGTCGGTGATCTGGCACACGGTCGACCCTTCGGATTTCACACAGAGCGCCACGGAAAACGACGCCGTGATCTGGGACAGCATCTTCACGTCTTCCTGCCCTTCTTGTCTCGTCACAACAACCGCCCATGCTGGAAAATAGCACCGCTATTATAATGACATCACAAAGTGACTGTATTGCAGTCATGATTATGACACACAAAAACTAGTACCTTGTAATCTGGTATCAGCAAAGGGGCATCTTGTCCAGGACTGAGAGCCTGTGGTGAACTGAATACCACAGAAAAATTTTATTTTGGTTACACAAAGTAGTTATACAAAGCTAAGCAAAAATAACCCTGGAATTCTAGGAAATCTAAATTGTGATAATTTGCATTTACGCATTATACCACGCACATGAAACGGATCCAGCGCACTGTTTAACCACTGTTGTAAAACAGCATCAGGAAACTGCAGACAACAATAGCAGCTGTACTTCTGTTTTGTGGTCAGGTTACTAGTTCACTCTCACTGCTGATTATTTATTTTTAATGCCGTTACCAAGATACAGTAAAGCGTGATGAAACACAGTGAGGCGTCAACAGGTTAGCAGAGGAAATGCTAGGCTGCTTTGTCGACTCTAAATGGACCATAATTTACTAAATGAACATCATATTTTATTGAAGAAAACATGAGAGTAGTGATTGAGACCATCAACAAAAAATGTTTACTGCGATAATAAAAAATGAGAAGTAGGATCGTTTTCTCATAGACTTCCATACAACCAAGCTTCCTTTTGCAAGCCCTCTAATGGCCAGCAGAGAGAATGCAAGTTTAAGGCACTTCCGCATTGGCTTCACTCTTTAGAACCAGTTAGTTACCAGTTATTATTCTGGTATTGAGGAAAAACACTTTTTTGTTTTTCCCACTTTTTCTCCACAAAAGTCAACAAATTACTGTGTCAGCAAAAAAAAAAAAAAAAAAATGTTAACATATCATTTTGTATTTTTGTATTTTTTTTTTAATTTAAATAAGCGAGATATGACATGTTGGTAAGCTTTAGAGGCTCTGATAGGTGGATTTTGTGACCCAGGCTCAGCTGTTTCACCCTGTTTCCACTATTTGCACTAACACTAGTGGTATCAATCTTCTCACCTAACCAAGTGTACTGGCCAACTGATCTGACCGTTGAACTATGCCCGTCTTCACAAAACCAACAGTTGCACATGTTGCCACAGCAGGGGGAAATGGCATCTTACTGTAACAGACACGTGTTGCCTGCTGATCAAAGAGCATGGTGCTCTAACAGTGATAATGACTTATGTCATCCCTATTGTTGTTCTACAGTGAAACTCCTGGATAATTATAGGGGGGGGAAGTGATCGTTACCTTCATGCACAGCTGAGGGTGTGGATCCACTTTTGTAAATGTTATCTGAAAAGCAAAGATCGAGGAAATAGTTAGTAACAAAATACTCTAAGACGAAATTTTGGGTCAGCCTGGTTCAGCTTTCAGACTCTGCGTCTCTGCTGGCTATTTTTATATTAACAGAGAATTCCCTTCTCAAGTGACATGGCCTCGGGTTATATCCAATGACTACTGGATTCCACAGGCTCTCCCTTTGTGTTTGGATTGGTTTTATATGGGTCTAACTCAACATTTATATGAGCTTCAAAAAGAGGTTCCAATAAACCCATTCTCACTTTAAACATTTTAAAAGTAGAAGTAGAAGTGCAATAAGAGACAGTTTACTTTAATATGTAAACACCTCAAACATCATAACTTCTTTCTTCCCCATGAAGTAGAAAGCATGCTCATCCATTGAGGAAGATGTCGGCAGAATTATTTCATTTTTGAAAACTTTATTATTGTGATTTGGACCAGAATAAGTAGCAAGAAACCAGAGGTGGGAAGTAACAAAATATAAAAAACATTGTTTTTAGTAGAAGTAGAATTTTCATGTATTCTATGTATGTATGTAATTTTACTCCCTACATTTTAAAACAAAAATCTGGACTTTCTACTCCTTACATTTTCAAAACACGCTACTTTCTTTTTAATGCATTTGAGGGGGAATCAATATCAATATATCAATATATTTTTTTATAATTAATATTAGTATCTTTACTATACTAATGTCTGTATTTTTCGACACATACTTTTGAAACCCAACTGCAGTTTCCACCTTGGACTCCTACCTTGTTTCTGCTGACATTCTGCGAGGCGTGAGGCAGATCCACACAGACGCCGTCCTCTCTCTTCTGACACAAGGCGACTACAGCGGACACCGGACAGGCGGGTTCCCATGACAACGTCTCCTCAAGTGGGTCAAAGTTGATTCCAAACCACAGCTCCTCGAGACCTGCGGGCCAGGGAGGTCACAATCTTGTCAAACGATACGGTATCACTTGTGAATTACTGCAGCGCGCGTTCGGATTACGAGGGAATTTTCCCCGTGACTGAAAAACAACGGAGTGACTCACGCTCTTTGAAGGGGCAGACCTGGACTCTAGGGGCATCCATCACGGCTGACCATCCCTGTGAGAAATGGATCAGCAAAGAGTCAATCCCTTTTTCCCTGGAAGTGTTTATGAATGGAAACCAATCCTATGTCATGGGAGGCTTATCATAAGCCCTTAACGTGAGGAGTGTTGGCGGGAGGCTTACCTCGATGCAGAGGCAGGGCAAAGGTCGGGAGTACGGCAGGGTGGCGCTCTTCACGGGTTCCCCCTTCTTTATCTGGAAGATTAACAACGCTTTATAACACAAATCCATCTGTCATAGGATGCATGTTAATGATTCTAGGGGGATTCCTGAGCCATATGATTAATTAGCCACATTCTTTTGTGGCAGCGTCGGATACAAGCGAGCTGTGGGAGTTTCCAAGAGGTTTTATAACCCTGCATACCTTCTAAGACTGTTCTTCAACTATGCATCTTTTAAAATTTGACAATTAACAGAAGTGAGTCAGAAGTGAGGGTACTAACCAGCGTCTTGGCCCCGGTGCCAGCGCAGATGAAATCTTTGCGACACAGACGGACGTGGTAGTCGTGATCTTCCAGCATGTCTGACACACCGACCGTCAGCTGCTTCCTCTGGGCGTCGACATCATACGACAGCCTCCCAGCTGAGCGGGACAGGTGTCAACGTTAGTGAGGGATTTTTATGTCTTGTGAAATAACTTGACTTTGTTTTAAAGGCAAATGACGATACAAGGTTGGAGGGCGCAGGCTGAGAACACTCTTTGTTAGCGATAATAATGATGCATTTCCCAGTTTAGCGAAGACAAAATGTGCACTCACTGATGCATTCTGGGACGTGTCTTCGCATGTCTCCGCTGATGCATCCTGTGGAGAGGTGGATGACAAATATTAATGGTGATAAACAAACCCTTGCATGAGTTTTACATAATATCCACCGACTACGTTTCTCCTTTATAAATAATTAACCTTCATCTGTCTTCTTAATGTCACCCGTTCTTCAACATTACAAGGAAATACACGGCAGCTTAGTCAACACCACTTATTGACCTAACTTATTTGTTATGCAATACATTCCATCTCCTACTGAATTTCATATTTGTTAACGGTCAACAGTGTGTGTTTGAGAATCATGTGTCCTCACCTGGAGCTTCGTAGGTGCCTGTCCACGTCACGCCGCAGTAGCTCGGCACAGTTTTCACCGTCACTAGCACATGTTGGCTCGGAGAAACGGACGCGCAATCGTTCTCGACATCCACCTGCAGGAAAAGGGTTCGATAAAAACACACGATGTCACGCGTCTGGGGGGTTTCGAAACCTCCTTGTGGAAACTATTGTTTGGATTGTGTGATTCACTGTCAATTAGCAGCTGTTCAAATCCGTGTTTTAAGAGTTTAGAGCTCAGTTATGATCTTAAAAGTCCACCACAGATCAAAGTAATAGGCGTTTAAACTGTAAAGTTATGACTGATGATGTGTTCTCAAGAATTTGAGAAATGAAAACTTACAGATCGTACAGAAAAATATCCCTTAATCTGCAATCCCCAATATTTGCTCAGTCCACCGGTGAGGCAGATAAGTTAAGTTATGTAAAAAGGTGAACAGTACATGCATTCCAGACAGTCGTTCCCTCGACTCTCTCCTGAAGCTGAACACTCGGCAGTTAGGCATCATCCCGGCGGTGACGGTGCAGATGGACACACCGTGGATCGCCTCTGTGGAGGAAATGAAAACCAGAGTCAGACGCCAGAACGGGGCTCAAAGACACAGTCGTCAGACAGTGACTGTTAGCCCACCAGTTAATCATTCCACAACTATTTATTCAGCGTGAATCAGCACCTTTTCAGGTGCCATAAAGGAAGAACAGTGTCATGTTTATTGGCTGATCGGACCACGCCGGGGGATCAAAGGGATTTCTTTGCTCCAGCCCGAGCGGCGTGGAAAAAGTGAGTTTTGACCCACACCTTATCAGAACAGCCGAAATCAGGAACAGAACACCAGTGACACACTCATGACTAAAAGCAGAAGTTTAATCATGGAAAGTAGTTTGTTTTATAAACGTGACTTCCTTAACAGTTAATCTGCACGTTACCTCTGTCATCAGTGATAACCACCTTTAACCACCACTGGGCCCACGCATGGCTCGGCTACACCCAGAGAGTTGCATTTAAAACTTCCTCAGAGAGACTAAGTTGAAGAAGTTGAGTCACAACTGTGCATGTGAGGGTCGATTATAGAGAATATACAGTTATTCTGGGAAATAAAGACAGAGCGGCTGATAGTATTGTTTAGGTTAGGGGCCCCATTCCTGGACCATATTCCTACATCAGTCACCTATCATGTATGTGTGAGGAGCTAATGGACTGTAAGATTTACATTTTTAAATCAATTTAACGTCTTTAAAGTTACGCTTGAAGTCTGACAAGATCTTCATGTGATCCTGCGATTCTTGCATGATCTCGTGACATTGCAAGTTCAAAATGGTCTTCAAGATGAACAAACATCGGCATACCAGTAAGTTGTACTGTAGTTTTGATTCTGAGGTGTAGCGAACACTTCTGCCTCCCCTCACAACTCATGACTGTGGAGATGCTGTTGTTGATGAACAGGGAGGAATGGTCGAGTCCTTCAGGGGGGTTCTGACACGGAGGAGGAAACAAGCCTGCACAGAACCAGAGAAAAACAAAAATACATGTAAGACGCCATCTTTAAGGCCACTGATGATGCACTCTGCCATCGGGATGTTGTCTAGTCCGCTGTTGACTTTCTAAGGAAGCGGCATTTCTGTTTAAATTCAGTGCATGTGTACACACTGTGGGCTCTTCCACAGAAAGATGTCTGCCTGCGAGTTATGTTTTTTTTCTTCCTCATATTCTTCGTTGAAAAGAACAAAACACGCAAATGTTGAGGTGATTCCTCTTTAGCACTTCTTCAAACATGCACGTTCTGGATGTACTACGCACAGTTTGACGCCCGCATACATGCATGTGGCGGGTGAGGTTAGAATAACATATCAGGAATTTATTTGTATTGTTTTTCCAATGTTTCAATGTCACATGCTGCGTCTTTGCTTTTTAGGCCCTACCTTGAAATGAAATTTTCTTCAGCAGCATCGCGGTAAATATGCAAGATATTAAATGCTAGCTTATTGTGCAGAACTCAGTCGTGTGTGCATGCACCATGTGTGTCCATACTCACTTTCTGGCTTGGTCTTGCATTGAAGGCCCTGCAAGGAGAGAGAGAGATAGAGAGACAGAGCGAGAGAAAACACCCTGTTATTCTTTTCTGTGACTCTTCTTGAGCAGGATCTATTAATAAAGTAATTCTTAACAAAGAGAACGAAGGTAGCACTCCTCCAGGAAAGGGGATTCCCAGAGAGCAAGGAGGCTTTTCACATCCTCATTGCTCCTTCAAGTAAAACCCAACCCGTTTGTTTTTTCTGCAGCAGTTTGTTATGGTCCGATACGCAGACAAATACAAGAGGCGGATCCATCTATGAATCAATTACTCCACGTGTCTTTTTGTGCTCTGATTTGGCAACTTTATATGAATCTTAATTGCAGACAACATTCACAAAGGTCAATAGGTATAATCTACCTCGGCTCACTTCCAAAACCTTTGTAGAATACATCCTCGTTTATTCACCAGCCAGGAAATATGTGCAAACTATGACAACAAATCACACTCTGACGTTTGACACATTATTTTTGAACGCATACACCTGCACCTACAAAAAGAGAAAGAATGTCGTCTTTATATCTGTAAAGGTCACAGAGAGAGAAGTAAATATGCTAGTGTGTTATCTATCCACTCTCCACCCAACTAGATTTGCAGCCATTTGGGTTTCCTCCTTCACAAATGATAAGTTGAGTAATACCGGATTGGGTTTCAAAACAATGCTGCAGCCTTCAAGGACTAGACGCCGGCCCCCTTTAACACGTGCGCTTGCAGTATAATATGCATCACTCACTTTAACATGATTTGTCCTTACTATAATGTTTTCTGTGAGTCAACAGATGAGTCACACTGGAAATTTATGTCACGCTTTCACCCTGATTAAACCGACTCATGCTTTCGAACGCCCTGCAGGCTATCCATCCTCGAAGTTTACCTCACAAGCCCTGACGCCTGAAACTGGAAGTGTGGAAGAGTTATTAATAGTAGAAGCAGGTTTACGTGCAGTGATAGAAGCAGTAGCTAGGCAGCTATCACAAACACTGTGATAAGCATAGCTGGAAACATCAAGCAGCAGTGATATACTGTACTGTAGTAATAATAAATTACTTTAGTAGCACAAAGTCAAGCTGTCGGTGCTCCGGTCCGAGAGTGTGTTAATGTTCCCGAGGATGCATTTTTACCTGAGAACACCTGGTGCCACATTTCTCTATCCTCTCCAGTCCCGCGCTTTCCGCCGCGGCTCCATTCAGACCCAAACAGCAGTGAGACATCAGCAGGGCGACCCACAGGAGCATTGTCTTCTTCTGCTGGTGCTATGCTTCTCTGGTACTCTATAATCCTTCCTCCCTGATTCTTCAGCTGAGTGGTAGAGGTCAAGAGGCTTGACCTGGCGGTGACAGGTGGTCTGACGGTGAGGAGGCTCTCCTGTTTATTTTGTCCTGAGTGTGATGATGCCCAGTGTGTTGTGTACTGGGGCAGAGCCAAGCACACAGAGTGAGACAGCCACTGTTGAAAAGCACTGGACTTAAATAATCCACAGTGGAGGCGGGGCCTCTGGGTGGTGAGACACAAACTATTTTTCCTCTTTAGCAACTTAATCTAGGTTTTAACTGCGGTCACGAAGGCACCGTACATCCCCGTACCTTCTCCAGTTCATGTTCAACTTGGCAATCTAACATCTTGTATTTGACTGGTAAAGCAATGAACTGTAATTAGTTGGAAATGGTTCTGAACCCCAGCCACAGACACACCCAACCACAGACAGTGACAAATAGTTACAGCAGAAAAAATCCTGCATCAGCATTGACTGGAAAGGAGTGAAATTTCCCAATTTAAAGATTTTTTTGTGTGTTTTTTTTACTATTGCTTCAGTTCATTCTGTAAAATCTCATTTTACGAAACATACCTCGTACCATCTTTTTTCCCCTTTTCGTTTACAACACAGAAAAATCATGAATCAGGTTAAAGTCAAAAAAGGGTGACGCAGGGCTGAAACTTGATACAAACACTGTGTTCAGTATGTTGTGTTCACCGTGTACTACCTTTTCTTGAAAACGTAATTGCCTGTTTTGACATCCAGACGAAAGACTTTTGGGTACTTAAAAGAGCGCGTCATGTTTCTGTTGAACATAAATACGTGACCCAGGTCTTCAGTTAGTCATGACAAATAACTCTGACACAGAAAACTTCCTTTTACCTTCGTTTATGCTACAACTGCATGTCCTAACATGGGCAACCTGGAAGGACTTGAAGAGTTTGTATATCTATTAAGAAATAATGATCTTTTTTTCCTTCTGGTTACTTGGAAGGCAATCTGTGAACACAACACTGACTTTGTATCACCTTTTGATTTCATGTGACAAACTTACTAGCAAACCGTTCCTTATTTACACATCCAGCGGATACAGGTTTAGTATTCATGGTTTGTTTCCGACCACCTGGCAAAGTCCAATATTTACTCCCCTTTCAGGTTTCAGCCATCTCCGGAAAGGAAATATCTGGCTCATTAGCAGGTAAATGGTCAACCAACCTAACTGTCTGCTGGTTGGTGAGAACTTCTTCTTTTGTTGGTGCTGAAAACAGCATCTTGGATTGGCCAAAAACAACTGTTTAATAGCTGTCAGAGTAAACCCAAACCCTTTCAAATTTTTCATTGTTGCATATTGTATTATTACAATAACTGTATTTCAAGCATTAACGGAACACACAGCATGTCCTATTATTTTTCCAATAGTCATTCATAAAAACTACTTGTACTTTCAAGGGCAGCATTAGCGCAAAACAACTGCAGGAACATCTTGAGGCAAGGTTGTTAACTTCCTAGCACTCTAATGCTGGGAACGACACGGGGAAGAAATGACCTGTTTGTAACTTCCAAGCACCGGCAAATTACTTTTTCAGGTAACTTTGATATTCTCGATGTGAGCAAATTGCTGTTTTGTGGGTCAAAATAGTCGGAGGCAAAAGCCTGTGTGGCCGATGAGAGCAACAGCTTGACGAGCCTTTTACCATCAGGGACTTCACTTCTTCGAAACGCAGCATTGTGCAACAGCATCAAAGGCCATAAAAGTGTTAAGGTGGAGGGACGAGATGCTGATAACCGTCAAGCTCAATTAGAGTGCCAACAAACTCAAGTGTTTCTTGGAAAGAATTAATTGCAAGAGAGAGAGAGAGAGAGAAGAAAAGACAACAACACATAGGATTGGTGACCCAGTAGCATGTGTCTTATAATAGTCAGCTATTTTGCTATTGTTGTCCCTAACTGCACTTGCTTGAATCAAATCACAGTCAAGAAATGTCAGGTGTCAAGAAGAACAATTAGCTGTTCCTTCGCTTGCATCTGGCACTTTGCCCAGTTTGTGGCTCCTTTGAGCTTCCTCGATGGAAATGTAGGTGGGGTCAAAGAATATTGACATGACCAATGACAGAGATTATGACGTAAAAACCTATTTATTGTTGTATTTCTAGTTGCTACTTGACAGAGGAAAACTATAATAAGATTTAAGGTAATTTGGATCAACACTGTAAACTCCTTTTGCACCTAAAACAGTCATTGGATTATCATAGGTATTACCTGTTCTACTTTTGTGTAACGGCTCTATCTACTGGGATTCAGTGTGTATTACAACACCTGCCGTTTCCCCCACAGTCATCATGAGTCTCCCCATGCTTTTACCTGCTGGTTTCTATGGGAAATAATAAAGTTCTAAATATAGTTTGAATTTATGGTGAGCCATCGAGGGTGCAGTTATAACCTTTGGAAATAAATTAATAAATTTTATAGCCTGATAAGACATCAAGTCTGCAGTTTCTATTGCACGTTATTGAACGTTTCCTCCACTGGCAATAATCCATCTGGCTTGTGGTTGTAATTGTTTAATAAATTACCCATACATAGATTCTCCTGGCGAATTAAAGAAGTTAAGCCAGTTATTTTGGTAAATATTGTTGATGTGAATAAATAACCACCTGTAAGCAGTTACAGTTAAACATAAGCCTACTTACTTATTTATGAAACAGGCTTATGGAAGAAGAAGAAGAAGAAGAAGAAGAAGAAGAAGACTTTCAAGTAACTTTATTTAAACACCGTTCCAAGAAACCCTTAAATACTTATTTCACATGCTACATAGATAATCTCACAAAACACTATAAAACAAACCATCATTCTAAAAATAGATAATATAGAAATAAAAAAAACATAAATTGCTGATGAAAAAAGGTATCCCTTACCAATAATATATCCCTCGGCTGATTGTTTATGGATTAAGTTAATTCATTTCCGTGTCCTTCCGGTTGATTAAATACCATCCAACGGTACACAGTCTATGACGCCCTGCGCGTAATTACGCACGTAACAAGCAGCTTGTATCTTAAAAAAACGTGCTAATTGACACGTTCTCGCGATAACACACCTTAAAGTGCACAGTATGACGTCGTGTAATTACTGTATCTTCAATCATTGCTCATCCTGTACTGAAAAAATAACAGTTACCAAGTAATTAGCATACCTCGCGTTAAAAAATTGTTTTGTGTGACTAAGTCATCTTAAAATAATTGATCAATAGAAATATAAATTATTATATAAATTAAATATATTAGATCTTACATTTATCTCACATACTGGGCGTTTTATATGCCGTTGTGCTTCAAATATATAAACCTGGAGACCATACATGGAATTAGCATTTTTTGCAGTGTGCATCCACGGTTGCATCACATGACCAGTTAATCTTCAGTGTATTTCCGCGTTCACGGCCGAGCTGTTATCACTCTCCATGGGTGTGCGGGGCTTTACCTAACGCATCATAGCCGTGTTCATCATCCTCTCCTCCGGCCGTGGCTGTTGTCTCCGCGCGGAATGAATGAACCGTTAACCATCTAAAAGGTCCTCCCTCCTCGTCCTCCTCCGCCTCTCGTTCTCCACCGGAGCCCGCCGTCGACCAGCGCGGCCGAGCTGGGGGGGAATTCGGGGAAAGGGAGCCGCGGCGCCTCGCACCGGCCGACGGACGTCCCGCCGCGACGGGCGACCATGCTCACCCGGGTCAAGTCCGCGGTGGCCGGGTTCATGGGCGGAATCATGGCCGGGGGCAGCTCCGGCGGAGGGGGCAACGCTGGTTCCGAGCTGCCGCTGAAATTCCCATATATGAGACCCGAGTTCCTCGGACTGTCCGCGGACGAGATCGAGTGCTCCGCGGACCACATAGCTCGGCCCATCCTCATCCTGAAGGAAACAAGGAGATTACCGTGGGCCACCGGATACGCTGAGTAAGTAACCCGACGGCAGCTGCCCCTTAAAGCGGCTCCTGATGCCTTTTAAAGTGTCGTCGCCTCAGTGGCATTTAATGCAAAGCATCTCTGTGGAGGCCCCGAACCGCATGCAGGTGTCCAAACCCAACATCCTTCAATGATGTGCGCCTACATACAAGCAGGTAGACCGGTTGTGACCTACATCCGTCTGCATTGTTTGTTTTGTTCATCCCTCTCAGCTTTGTGTGGAATGTCAAATCGCGTGCCGTTAGAAACGGATAACAGCATTCATACATCTGGAGAGCACAAGCTGCTTTTCACGTGCAAGAGGGGATGATGATGCATCCTCTACCCTACCAGCAGCATCTGGGTATTCGTGTCTCCACCGTGCTCTATTTATGGCGAGTTGTGTGACAGCATGTGATTGCATGTGAGCAGCCTCTAGACATAAGCAAACCAGTACATACCCAGCCTCGTATTCCAGCTTGACAGACTAGACTGCTGACTAAGTCTTTCAGTGAAGAGATGTTTGCTGCCCCTGTCAGCATCCTTGACTCCCCGTGATATCTTTTAACTGCAACTGGACTTTCTTTAGCACCTCTGTTGACTCAATGATTAGCTGGATGTACCCTTGGGATGCCCTACAACAGGGGGAGGTAGCTCCCAGGTAATACTCTTAAGTAATAATAACATAATAACTTATCTGGAGGGGAGTTATAAGCAGTACCACAGGGGCCAACAAGTAGAAAGATGCATTAGAGTGCAGATCAGATCTCAGAGTGCAGATTGAATGAATAAACTCACCTCGTAGCTGCTATGAATGCAGGCAGTTGGGTCGGACTCGTCATGTAAAGGCGGGTCCACACCGCACCGACTGCCCGACTCGTGAAGTCGGGCTACTTAACATGGCAGACTCGAACAACGACTTGGGCGGTTCACATCTACGGAACTACAGCCGACGCCATACGTTCCGCGCTTGCGCGAGATGTAATGTCTCCAAAACAACAGGCGGCGCTAATCTGTATTGTGCGCCAAAAAACACGAAAACCGGAAGTAGGCGGTCCTCTCTAGACCACCTTCTTCGATTCTACTGGTTATCTGGTATGTTTACATCGTCACTTCCGGGCTTCACTGATTCGCTAGTCAAGCTGCTAGCCTCCACCAATCAGAATGGTAAAAGAGTCACCGACTCGCATGGCAGATTACACATTTGAATCGGCTGAAAGGAACCCCGACGTGGGCCGATTCGAGCGACCACACCAAGCAGACTCGTGTCACGGAGGCCGACTCTCTCAAAGACGCTGATTTTCGGTCCGGTGTGGACTCGCCTTAAGGCATGTCGTAAAATCTTACTCAAAACAAAATAAACTCACTGACGATGTGCCCGTAGCAGTGGATGAGTTGTGAGATACAGCAGTGTGCCTACAGGTAGATCCGTTAGCGGTTAGCCAAAGACACAGTCCAAAACAATCAAAATTAGCTGTTAAAGCAGTGTGTATTGGTAAATTTGTTAGCTGTTAGCCAAACACAATCAAAAACAACTCAAATTAGCCATCACAGCAGTGTGTACTGATAGTTCCGTTAGCTGTTAGCGGCTAGCCAACCACACAATCCAAAACAATCCAAATTAGCTGTTACAGCAGTGTGTATTGGTAAATTTGTTAGCTGTTAGCTGTTAGCCAAATGCACAATCAAAAACAACTCAAATTAGCCATTACAGCAGTGTGTACTCATAGTTCCGTTAGCTGTTAGCTGTTAGCCAAATGCACAATCAAAAACAACTCAAATTAGCCATTACAGCAGTGTGTACTCATAGTTCCGTTAGCTGTTAGCTTTTAGCCAAATGCACAATCAAAAACAACTCAAATTAGCCATTACAGCAGTGTGTACTCATAGTTCCGTTAGCTGTTAGCTGTCAGCCAAACACACAATCCAAATCAACTCAACTAAGCCAGTACAGAGGTGTGTACTCATACTTCCATTAGCTGTTAGCGGTTAGCCAAACACACCATCCAAAACAATCAAAATCCATCTCTACGCCCTGATATCAGTAATATGTGTGGTTAACATTCAATAAAGTAAACAGAAAAAACGATTAATCATCACGTGGCTCCTGAATGACAAAAAGTAGATTAAGATAAGGGACAGGGTGTCAGATAAAGAAAACAACATGATACCAGTTAATGTTAATTGTTCTTACATATCTGTAAATTTACTGAGCAGATGACATTTGAACACACATACACACTGGTACTCAGAGCAGACACGAGTGTCTCTTTGGGACCGGTGTCATTAATGACTTCAGCTCTCCCGGCATTCATCTGTAATTAAAGCCTTCTGTGAGGTCATTACAGCAGCCATCTTGGCTCTTACATCTCTTAGCTCTCGTGCTAAATACGTTTTTTATGCTCCCGACATAAACGGTGTAGACGAGGAATAGATTGAAGAGTTTTACTTTTCTTTGATTTATTGGAATAAAGGTGAATGTGAGATGATTAGAAGTATTTCGTCAAATCTTTTGTTGTCATGTTCTTAATTGACAGTTCCCTAAGGAGAAGGAACGCAGACCCCAAGTGGATCGGAGGGGTCCTCACAACTTTAAGATTGTTTTTGACTACTTCTGTGTGAAATGAATGACCCACTGTTAAAAAAAAAAACAATGAGGAAGATTTTGAGTGGAATATTTCCCACCATTATCCCAGTAAACTGCATATTCAAGTGATATTCCTCACAGTTACAACCCATCCATTCTCCCGTTACATTCAAACTCTCCCATTTTGCCGTTTCTTATCTGTTATATTCAGGTGGCAGTGGGGGGAAAAAAACCTTTAAAAAAAGCACAAAAGTTGGACTTTTTCGTATAACGGTTTTAAGCATTTAACTGGAAGCTCTTTCTCTGTAATTGTTCCTTTGATGTTCCCAAGTTAATCAGAGACAAAGCTACGAACCATTGTGCTTCCCCAAATAATTATCTCATCCTTGGGGCCAATGTCTGGCCCAGAATCTGTTGCCGACGGTATTGAAACAAAGAGGGCATTAGATGTCTGACAGCGGAGGGGAAAATTAGGTTTTGTTCCTTAATGGAAGGAGAGCTAACATAACCATCATTCTTCCTGCAAATGGCAAAATGGGGGATAAATTAGACCCGGGAGCACTTTCAATCACACACACAAACACAATGGCACCAGCTGCATCTATGAAAAAGAGCAACGCAGAACGATCCATTATTGATTGAACCCATTAAACATATTGCATTCACGGAGGATGAGGACCGTTTCGCAAATAGTTTTTAGGCTTTCAAAAGTGAGAATGAATGTGTATTTTATTTTAAAATGCAATAATGGAATGATCACATGCGTACAAAAGGTCATTACACGATTGCAGAGCTGCATAATCACGGTGAAGACCATCCCTCTAGACTCAGCTCAGCCCCCTCGATACTACATAAGACATAAAGACAAAGCATGGGAGCCAGTTCAATTGTTAACGTTTTGTGCTACACGGGAGTTGTTATGTTTCAATGGAACATTTTAATAGTCTGAATGGAGACTGAGCACAAGGCCATGTATTTGCACCCTGTAAAATTTGCTGTGTGATACACTAATGACACGGTATTGCCGTACACATTTTTAAAAGGGCTCTCTGATTATTGGATTTCCATCTAAACAAGTTTGCACTTAAACCAGATTCAAAAAATACAAAGGCCTATATTGATTTGGCATCCTCCCATTTAACCTCTACAGTGGAAATGGACGGCAACACGAGGCTTTCAACGCAATCACTCGCTCTCTCGCTACCTTTTTATCGCTCTCTCGAATTCAAAAGTGCTTTATTTGTGTGAACGGCTATTAGCAAAGTACAAAGAGCAACATAAAACAACGTGCCGATGGAAACGGTGGAAATGCTTTTTATCTCCGTGAGCCTGTCCCTATCCCTCTCTTCCTCTCCGAGGTTTACAGGTGTTTTGTTGTAGAAAAGCACACATTGATGCTGCCTCGAAGCGGAAACATATAAATAGGCATGGTGATTTTTCTAAACTCGCACATTCACAACAGCCTCCAGACACGTCTGTCTGACTCTCCAGTCTCTTTAGAGCTGCCTCCGCCATCTTGATTGTCTCACTATTTATTGGCTGCCCGGCTATAGCGCTGGAGCTAGCATGAGCTGTTTTTTTGCAGGTTCAGAGAGGCCAGTAAAAAATTAGTGCTGCAATTAATGATTCGTTTTCACCTAGAATGTTTGAATGTAGAAATGTAATATATTCTTGAAATTGCCAAGTCAAGGTTATGTCCTTGTCATTTTGGCAACCAAACATGGCCACAGCTATGCTAGCAGCCCCATGAGCGGGGCTCGGCGCTAAATGCTAACGTCTGTTGTTTGCTAATAGGCTCACGATGACAAAGCTAGCATTTTAAGCGACCTTGGGTTCCTTGTAAAGCGCTATATTATTATTGCTGTTATTAACATCCAGGTATAATGTTTACTGCGCTCACCATCTTGGTGTGTTAGCATACAAAAAATGCTGTATTAGCACTGAACACAAAGTGCAGAATTGGTAAAAATATATTTTAACAGTTATATTCAAAACACTTTTGTGCAAACCACACAGCTATTGTGTGGCTGTCCTTTATCATTACTGGGTTTCGTCCGTCTCTGTGGTCTGCCGGGTTAAATAAGGGACAAGTCAAGATGGATAAGGCAGCACACACACACACACACACACACACACACACACAGAGCTTTGGGCAGGTATCGTCATATACAAACAACGCCTCCGAGCATCTGTCAGGATGATCCACCGCTGCGGAGCACTGCCACAAACAAGCTCTCCCATCTGATCTTCATCAGCAACATGAAGCCTACAACGCCAGCCCCTTTGCTGGGTGTACGGATAACAACGGGAAAGGCTGCGGCTATGACTAAAGGCCGTGAAATACAGTGGTACCGTTTCATCCAACAGAAAAGCGTCTGATGCCGGCTTTCATAATAAACGCTTGTTCCCGACCACAGCTGTCAAACAAATCGATTCCAATTAATTGAAATAAAAATACGTCACCTGAATACATCACACCTTTGTTTCAGGGTGATTAATGCTGGTAAGAGTGCGCTGAATGAGGACCAGGCCTGCTGCGAGGTGGTCGTGGCGAGAAAGAGGCCGATGAGCTACTGCCCTCCCTCCACGCCCAGCAAGACCCCCACGGCCAAGAGACGCAACTCCCTGCCCAATGGAGAGGGCCTCCGTATGGAGCACAGCAAGCTGGGAGAGGTAACGAGACACAAATACATTACAAGATTTATAAAACATTAACTTAATTATTTCAAATTGATCATTTTCATTCATCAAAATAAAATTCAGATACATGTCACACGGTAAATACATTTGAGTAAGTCCTGTTACAGTTTTAAAGGGGCAGAAAGTGCAGGAAAAAAAATCCCCTGAACTTTATTTGACACAGAATGTGTATTTAACGTCCGGTATTACCAGGCAGAGTGTGTGTGTGTGTGTGTGTGTGAGAGCACAGACATGATAAGAGGTGTTTCTACTTACACAGAGAAACGAAGAGACACGAAGGTTTGACCTCTGCAGCCTCCAAACACGATTAGACAGCATGAGTCACCATGTTTTCTCCTCCCGGAGTCGACTCACTCGCACACACACCCTACAAGCCCTTCACATTGATGTTTGCTCTTCTCTTGACTTCGCAATTAAAATAATTATCCTCTTTTTTTTTTATTGTATGGTTGAATGTGATTATGTTTAATTTAGGTGTTCATTTGCTCCGTTACTGTGTGCAGTCATTTGATATGAAATGAATCTCCATTGTGTAAATGTCTGCAGGACAGTGAAGGACTGGTGTTCCACTACTGGGCCTTGTTCGACGGCCACGCCGGCTCAGGGGCAGCAGTCGTCGCCTCCCGCCTGCTGCAGCACCACATCGCCTGCCAGCTCCAGGCCGTCATCGAGATCCTACGCAACCAGGCCTCCTTGCCCCCGACTGTCCTGGGCGAGGATCCCGACAGCAACCCTTTTCTCCAGGGAAACACCCCGGGCCCTAACCGAGCCCTGACCCGGGCCGCGTCTCTGCGCGGGGCCGCCGGTGCGCCGGGCTCCCCGTGCAACACCCCGCCGCCGCCACGCTTCTTCACCGAGAAGAAGATCCAGCACGAGAGCCTGGTGATAGGAGCCATCGAGAACGCCTTTAAAGAGATGGTGAGAGAGTCTGTCGTGCATCATTATTTAACATTACTAAAGGATTCTGGCTGAGATTCTCATGTAGATTTAGCATCGTTTCTTATTTGAAGGGAAATATTAGCACTGGAGGGCACGACCTGTCAGACTGTATATATCTGCAGCGGTTGCAGACATACTGCCGCGGTGTTTGTTAAATATGTGCATGAATACTAAGCAGATATGGAAATGTAGTTACTGAAGTGTGAGTGTCGTAACATACAACACGCATTGATATGCACGGCAAAAGCACACAGAGTTTACAGAGATGCACACATTGTTTTCCGACCTTCAACATCTCTATTTCCAGTTTTTTTTTTTTAGACATGAGGCCTCTTATGAAATCATTGCTCTCGGCTAACTCACACATTCGACTTCTGGAGTTCAAAGAAAGAACGACGTTATTCTATTATTTCACTGTTTCCTTGTTATTCTCCTCCACTGTTTCTTTATGGTTTCGTGATGACATATCTGTAGCAGCCCAAATTCTATGCAGTGTTACCACTAGATGGCAATGGAAAACAATCCACACTGTTCAGGACCCTGCAGTACCCAGATTAAAAAAGATCACAGGAGAAATCTCCTCTCGGATCAGACCCCCCACCGCCACCCAGCCATCTCTGCAAGTGGAGAAAAAAGCTGTCGTATTTGACGTACTTTGTGGGAGATTGTCGCTGCCTTAGTTAAAGCTGTGGCCTTTTAGAAAGAAATCCTCCTGCAGGAAAAAAAAAACTGTTTTTTTCTTTTTACTGGAATGCAGAAAAATGAAATCAATACTGAACAAACCAAACACATGTAGCATGTAGCATCAGTACAAACCTTTACACGCTATGGCAATATACAAACCCTCTCACATATCACCGTCTACATTATTCATGCACGACCAGTTCTTGTTTACGGACACACGCTGGACAAGAGGTTCAGGTTAAACAGATCGATAGTCTGCAGCATCGTGTGTCTTTCTGTTCTCCCTCTCGCTCACTATTTCCCCCCCAACTCTCTCTCTCTCCTCGTACGGCCTTGCAGTCACATTTATGAATGCTATTTAATAGAAGGGAACTGTTCCTCTCCCACTACGGGTTCTTGCAGTGTGAAATGTCGGTTTGCATGTGGGTGGACGTGGGAGGTTTTTTTAAGCTCGTCTCTTTTCTATTGTGCTCCTTAAGTGATGCTCCATTAAAGATTGACAACTGTCTCTCGTTTCCAGGACGCCCAGATTGAGAGGGAGAAGCAAGTCTACAACATCACGGGAGGATGTACGGCTCTCACCGTGGTCTACCTGCTCGGGAAGCTGTACATCGGGAACGCAGGGGACGGCAGGTGTGTATGCGTGTCTTGTAGACACACGGTGACAAGGGCGGGTCGTCAGCTGATCCATCCATTTGTGTTAGTTTGATGAATCATGGGCTTTCTGACATTGCTTCTTTTTTTTGTGTGTCTGCAGGGCTATTATAATTCGAAACAATGACATCATACCCATGTCAACAGAGTTCACACCAGAATCAGAACGACGGCGACTCCAGTTCCTGGTAAGAAAAACGCTGTGTGCACAAAAAATCCCAAACTCTCTCGTCATCTCTTTAGTTGAAGGCGATGGAGAGCTCACTACCAATTACCTTTTCATTATTATATTGCGATTAAGATAGAGGTGCGTGAGGTCATCTTCAAGCAGTTTTTCCATTAAACAATTTGTCCGCCAGCGAGTACTTCCAATGATAAGTTGTATCATATTCCAGCAGTTTTTAATGTCTAAAGGAAGGGATCGATCCAATCCAATGTCAAGCACAGCAGCCTTGGCTACTATATTACCCAACGTTTTCAACCTCTCCATTATCATATCATCCTCCAAGAGGGTGAAGTGACAAAAAAAAAAAAAGTGATGGATCAGATGCATTTAGCTGCTTGACTGAAGACCATCGTTGTGTCCCTCCAAGGGTTTCATGCAGCCTCACCTGTTAGGAAATGAGTTCACGCACCTGGAATTTCCCCGGAGAGTTCAGAGGAAGGACGTGGGCAAGAGGATGCTCTACAGAGATTTCACCATGAGCGGCTGGTAAGTCCTCCATCATCTTTTTTAAAACTCTTTTTCACGCTATTCTTCAAGATGGCGGAGCCCTGTATCCTCCAAAATGTGCGCTCGAGGTGAATGACCCGCCTTACTATGAATCACACCTCTCCAATTATGAAATTATCATGTGCCCTCCTTTCAGCTGCATCCGCCTTAAACGAGATGCTAATCTGAAACAGTTCTCATTAGCGCATCGAGCTTGCGCTTTTGAATCCCCTCCTCTGCCGGCTGGAGAGAGCGGCGGCGGGCTAATGAGGGAGCGGCCTATATTGACACGCTATAACGATGCAGCAGAGATGGATGGTGTGTGCTGCGGGCTGGCAGAGGAACCATGCTGTTCGACTGTGTGCTCCGGTGGAAGCCCGGTAATGAGAAGTGCTCTCTCACACGCCCGCTGATGCGTAGAGCCACATACGGTACCGTGTGTGTTGCAGGAAGTGACACGGCCGCGGGCCGCTGTTGTTTTCTTTAAGAGTTTCTTCCATATATCCTGCAAGGACGCGTCACAATCCGAGGAAAAGTCGAGAGATCTATAATTATTCTACTTTTGGCTACTGCGGTGAAGCAGCGACTTGTGACGTGCCCCTGAGCAAGGCAGTATTCATGTGGAGCTCCTGGAGGGGCCAAAGGACTCATCAAAGCCAATTTAAACCTAAATATATTTAGATCCAACGTAGAGAGGAGGCATTGAGGATTAAGCGACTAAATGTGTGGAAGTCTGAAGGGCTGAAAACGAGCGTTCTCATTTGGCATCCCGGAGGATAAATGACTCCCCGCTGTCTCTCCATCCGAGGTGTTCAGCTTGACGAGCACGGATCCACCAGAAGGGCACGGGGGCCAGACGTTCGGGCCGGGAAAAAGTTCCGCATCTCGCTTTTTGAGACGGACAAATTGAGCAGAGAGAGTGAGAGAGAGAGAGACTGAGCAAACACCGGTCAGATGTGAAGCCGTTTGAAGTTGTTGATGTTCTCCTCTGACGGGTGACGCCAAGTCTAATCTAGCTAGTTTAAGTACTCTGGCGTCAGCTCGCCGAGCCTTTCAGCGTGACATCAAAGCTTGGTTTCGTAAGCGCGTTTTTTTTTTTTTTTTTTCAGATCTTCTCCTTTCCCATTCGTGCACTTCTGAACTCCTTGTGTTGTTTGCTCGGGCATTCTGAGATCCCATCCCCCTCACTTTCTAAAGTTTAGTTTTTTTCCAGCGGCGAAAAACACTTGTTATTGCACCCGAGAGAGATAAATCACAGGCTTATAACATTAAAGGGGCGCTCCATCTTATTTCCACATCAAGGTCAGTTTATACATCATGAATAGTACCTCTCAGCCTGCGTAACACTTTATAACGTCCAATATAAATGGGGGGGGGGGAGAATAACCCTTGTAACGGAAGACCTGCGTTACAAACGGAGAAGGGGAGTTGGAAAGGCGTGGGCATTTAGCAGGGAAATGGTATGAAATTGCATTGTGGGAAGTGTGTTTTGCTGAGAATAGAACTCAGGATATCTTGGCCACCCGCTGCACCAATTTTGACGATTCTTTTAAGATTTACTCCCGCAAGTCCAACAATTTTCCTGAACGTTCAATTTGAAAAAGACAGTTCAGGTACAAAGCGGCAGCCCCGCCGTGGTTAGAACATCTGTAATACAGGGAAATTGTTGTAATTAAGACAGATCTGTGTCAGACAGAAAGAGAGAAAAGATGAATTAACTGTCTCGGTTCTTTTGTGTTCTTTCCTGAAAACACAGGGCGTACAAGACCGTTGAGGATGAAGATCTCAAATTTCCACTCATATATGGGGAAGGGAAAAAGGTAACTACTCCAAGTTCCGCACATCTACTCTGGAATTCAGAACTGCAGAGAAAATCCCTCGCTCTAACACTGTCAATCTGACACACACACACACACACTGCCTGCCAGCCACCCAAAGAGTGGGCGAACACTTCTCTCTGATGTGAGAGAGCCACACTGTGCATGTAAGAGTGTGTGTGTGTGTGTGTGTGTGTGCGTCAATGCACACCCTCACTAAAAGAGAGAGGAGACAGTCCATCTGTTTCACTCCAGTAGCTACATCTAACACACACACACACACACACACACACGGACACACAACACTCGGTAGATGACAGTCGTCTCTCTGAGGAAGTGAAGTTAATCCCCCACTAGAGCAGCAGGGGGGCCGAGATCAGAAGAAGATGACCAAAAAAACGAAAAACACTCCAGCAAATAAATTGCACAAAACACTGCAAAAATGTTTCAGTCACGTCACTTTTCTTTCAGATTTTCAGTCACTTCGGTTTGATGCAAAGAGAGACATCTGACGGCCGCACAGCGCCGGCGTTGTGTGACTAATAGAACGGACGAAACACGTTTTCACACACAGGGATAAAAGGGTGGGAGGATATTGGAAAAAAAGAAGTTGATAATTCATAGAATAGAAAATTACATGGAGTTGCAGCATGCTTACAACACTTTACAGACCTCCGGAGGAGCAGGGCAAGCGGATGCTCAACAGTGTTGTAATGTATTATATATAATATCACACCAAGCAACGCGCTGCTGTGAGAAATTACCAGCTCCGCCGCCCACGTATGTCGCAAATCCTGACCGGGAAGTAACAAGTTGAAGCGCTTACCGTCGCCGTTACTGTCGGTCGACGTGGCAACGTCCTTATGTTGATTAATAAGCAGCGTTTCTGGCAGAAATGAAGAAAAAAAAACATGTAAGAGAGCGAAACTAAACCAGTCAATGTTTTACAGGCACGGGTGTTGGCTACCATCGGGGTGACCCGTGGGCTGGGTGACCACGACCTCAAAGTCCACGACTCCAATATCTACATCAAACCCTTCCTTTCCTGTTGCCCTGAGGTGAGAGCCAACGCTGCAGACATGTTACAGCATACATGCCTGCTCTGTAAATCACACGTGTGTTCAGAAACCAAAGGGGAGACATCTATGTTTCAGGGGCTTTCATAGGGCTGAGGGAACATACAGATGAGGGAACATTGGGATGAGGGAACATAGGGCTGAGGAAACGTAGGGATGAGGGAACATGGGACAAGGGAACATAGGATGAGGGAACATATGGCTGAAGGAACATAGGGATGAGGAAACATAGGATGAGGGAACATATGGCTGAAGAAATATAGAGATGAGGGAACGTAGGGCTGAGGAAACGTAGGGATGAGGGAACATGGGACGAGGGAACATAGGATGAGGGAACATATAGCTGAAGGAACATAGGGATGAGGAAACATAGGATGAGGGAACATATGGCTGAAGAACTATAGAGATGAGGGAACATAGGATGAGGGAGCATACGGATGAGGGAACATAGGGCTGAGGGAACATAGGGATGAGGGAACATAGGATGAGGGAAAATACGGATGAGGGAACATACAGATGAGGGAACATACGGATGAGGGAACATAGGGATGAGGGAACATTGGATGAGAGAACATAGGGCTAAGGGAACATAGGATTGAGGGAACATAGAGCTGAGGGAACATAGGAATGAGGGAATATACAGATGAGGGAACATAGGGATGAGGGAACATTGGATGAGGGAACATACGGATGAGGGATCATAGGGCTGAGGGAACATAGGGATGAGGGAACATAGGGATGAAGAAACATAGGGCTGAGGGAACACAGGATTGAGGGAACACATGATTGAGGTAACAGGGATGAGGGAACATATGGCTGAAGGAACATAGGGATGAGGGAACATAGGGATGAGGGAACGTAGGGCTGAGGGAACATAGGATGAGGGAACATAGGATGAGGGAGCATACAGATGAGGGAGCATAGGATGAGGGAACATAGAGATGAGGGAACATAGGGATGAGGGAACAAAGGGATGAGGCAACATACGGATGAAGGAACATAGAGATGAGGGGACATACAGATGAGGGAACATAGGGATGAGGGAACATAGGGCTGAGGGAACATACGGATGACGGAACATCAGATGAGGGATCATAGAGCTAAGGGAACATAGGATTGAGGGAACATGGGGCTGAGGGAACATTGGAACTCAATGGGGGGCTGCAACACACCAAGAAACACATCCATGTGCCAACAAAGGCAGCGATAAGTCTGCACAGATTTTCACAGCAAAGTACAAAACAAAATGTGATATCAGTCAACGTGACTTGGGCAGAACATAGTGGACTTTCTCTTTCTAACAGTCAAGAGCACATGAAGAAACTGTTATTTGTTTTGTCATGCTAGGCTTTCCAACTTACCAACGTCTTGACAATCCAAATCAGGTGTTGCAGATGTTATCCTCCATTCATTCTTGCCATCCTTTCCTTGTTCTGTCTCATGGCATATGTCCTATATAAGTGAGCACAATAGTCTCAGTCTGAACCACGTCCTGCTGCCGGAGAACTGGAGCTCACCTGTCTCACTGTCTGCGGCTGCTTTCAAAGCCCTTTCATCTCCCGATGTACTGCAGTTTGTCTTATAGAGTTTTACATTTCCCCTCCCAGAGCTCTCTGCTTGATCTTTAATTCATTAAGACGCGGGTTCATATCGGGTTCACATAGAAGACTCGACTCCTCTCAGCACTCTGCGTCTCCGTCTTTCTTCTTCTTGTCCCTCTCATCCCTCGCCAGCGCCTCTCAAATAGATCTTTGTGATGGGCTCAGGCCATGAAATCTGCACTGCACTCATTAAGTTGTAAAAAAATAAACGTTTTAATGAAACTTAATGTTTGTTTGCATGCAGGTTAAGGTTTATAACCTGATGCAGTACGAGCACGGGGCTGACGACGTCCTGGTTATGGGGACCGACGGCCTCTGGGACGTGCTCTCCAACCAGGAAGTAGCCGAAGCCGTCACCACATTCCTCGCCAACTGTGACCCCGATGACTTACACAGGTCTGTTCTCTCTTTCTTTCTGTCACAGTTTGCAACACATAATAGCTTACTGAGTAAAAGGTCAAAGGCAGTAATTCCTTGCAATAGAAAACAAACATGAAGCACGAAGAACAAACCAACACTAAGGGGTCGGAGGTGATTTGACATAAGACACAAGGAAAGGACTTGATTAAACACAGGTGGAACTAAATTTCCTCTGTTGTCCAGGTATACGATGGCAGCACAAGACCTGGTGATGCGAGCGCGCGGCGTGCTGCGGGACCGAGGCTGGAGGATCACCAATGAGCGCCTGGGCTCCGGAGACGACATCACGGCCTTCATCATACCGCTGATGTACGGCAACCGCCAGCCCTGAGGAGCCCGACAGAGATGCTACGGTTCTTAAAACAACAGGAGGGATTTGAACTGAGACGCTTCCTCAGACCCGTTTGCACATTTCTTTTCTTCCTTCTACGGAGGATTTACTAAGGTTTGGATATTTAGATTTGTCGGTGTTTCGTTTCTCTATAGGAGTTCAGAATTCAGTCGGCCGCCAAATTTGGCTGATCGGACACATGGTTTATTTAAATTGTGACGTTAATCGATATTTAGATGAAAAAAAGCGTACTGGCGATGAACTTCTGCAGAGATGTGAAAGCATGAAGAGACGAATGCTCGTCCCAAACGAAGACCTTTTTTTCTTTATGTCCTTCGTAGCTCTCTTGTGTTTTACATGGCCCCGTCTCCTTCTCCTCTCTTCTCCTGTACTGTACAGTCAACTTGTTTCTAAAAAAAAAAACACTCCTTTGTCTCGTGACCATGGACCAAGCTGAGGGGTCAGCTGCGTTTTTATTTTTTGGTTTTGCCACAGTGTGGCTTTGAAGGATTCACTTGATAGAGAAGTGCTTCTGGACTTTTTCAGCTCGATGAGATTTTGGCCCGAGGCTTTCAGTTGGCGAGCCCAGGGAGCCAGAAATGTTTTTTTCTCTTTTGCACTCAGTTGTCACGTTTCTATGAATATGGATGCAGAAGAAAAGACGAGTAGCAAAGGTCAATCAGAGTGAGAGCTTTTCAGCCCGAACGTATGAATAGAGGGAAGATAGTTTGATATGGGCTGTCAGCAAAGCTTAATAGGAAAATTGCCATCATTTATCATCTGCATAGAAAAGCATAATTTCTCTTACACGTCATTTAATCTGTTATGGAGTCTTGAAATTTAAAAAATGATGTTCCTAAAAATGAATTTGTCTGAGTTAGACGGGAAGTTCGATACCATGCTCATGTAGTTAGGCGACTGTTAGCTAAGCTTCGCTAAAGACTGGAAGCGGCTAGCGGCGAAAGTGAATGAAGTTCTCTAAAAGCTAAAAATTAACACATTACACGATGTTTGTATGAATTAAACATAGGAGATATTACATGTTCACTTAAGAGCTTCACAGGAGAAGGCCGGCTAGCTGTTTTCCTACTGCTTCCTGGTTGTAGCTTCAATGCTATCAATGTTTTGATTTAACTCGTGGCAAGAAAAAAAAAGGTCAAAGTCGATATTTGAAATGCTGTTCACTGAGGAACTTTTGATTTGTGGAAATTAAATTGTATAAGAAAACCCTTTCATACAGACAACATCATAAGACATTAGATTAGATGACATGTACTTTAGTGTGCTTGCACTTTAGGCTGACCCGCATCATTAACCAAGCAAGTCATGATATATGAAGTGATGAAGAGGCAAGTATATTCCCTGCAGCAGGGAGGATTGGATTATATTCATAATCATGAATTACAGTCAATCTGAACTAAAGTTTGACGTAGAAAGTAACGGAGAGTTTTCTTTTAGCGCTATCATTGTTTTGCACGTTTCGTAAGCTTTTATCCGTGCTTTGACGCAGATCCCGTTTGTCTTTAGGGGGACAGGTTTGGGAGTAGCAGCGTACCGAGTTTGGATGTAGTGAGTTAAGGCTGGATTATGCTTCCGCGTCGACACAACGCAAGGGAGCTTGCGGACCCCTTACGTCCTTGCGGACCCCCCTTGCGTCGACGCAAGGGCCTGACGTGTGCCTCCCAAAAATCCTCGACGCGCGTCGAGGCAACGCAACGCCAACGCAACACCAACGCAGCGGCATCGGCTGTGATTGGTCCGCTAACTACATCCGCTGGAGACCGCTATCCGGTTTCCATTCATAAACACCGCCATTTAAACTTTTAAAAGGCTACTTTTATTGTTTTCACCTCGTTTTATTGTTTGCACCTTGTCGCTTTTGCACAAAGAAATAAAACACCAGGTTCTGAAAAATTGTGGATGTTTAAAGCCGGAAAGTAAACAAATACGCTATAACGAGGCTACGACGATATACGTCAAGAGTCTCGGTCGGTCGGTCAGTCTTTACAAAAAACATAGCGCCCTCTACCGGTGTGGCATTGAATTGCATTTCGACGCGTAAACCCAACGCAGAACCATCACGGTCTCCAAGCAACTGCGTCGCCGTTGCGTTGCCGTTGCGTGATCACTACGCGGAAGCATAATCAGGCCTTTAGGCGGCGCATGCAGTGACTATCGTAGGCCTGGGAATATGAGCGACGGTGCAATGGTTTACACTGCTGTTTGTTTTTAAATGGACTGAATTTGTATTTCTGTAATGTATCCAAAGCGTAGTGACAATGTTACTTGTTTGTTGATGTGCAAGAGACCACGCATATATTTCTACGGTCGTTTGTTCCTTTAGTTATTAGCATCCCAGACATTTAGCATAAGAGCTAAAGGGCGTGATTCGTCGTGAAGGACGGGAATGAAAGGAAACAAAAATTCTTTTTTTGGGCACTTTTTTAAGAAAGAAGAGCGACCGAACTGAAAACAGTGTTGCAGCTTCAGAAACTGATGCATATGTATTTTTTTTTTCCCCCTGCATTATTATTCTGCATTCATACGGGCTACCACTCCTCAGCCAGCAGTGTTGAGATGCAGGGGATGAGATGTAGTCTGGGGGGAACGGAGAAACTATAGACTTCAGAGGATCAATAAATAAGGTCCTGATTTTAAAAAAAAAAGTTGGATTCCAGACTGTGAAAAAAAATTGCAGCATCAAATTTAAAGAAACTGCATGTTTAAGTCATTGACTGACAAAATAAAGAGCGATAGATAGGGTTTTATAATTTATTTTATTTTACTGTAGAGTTTTGGAGTAGCAGCTTGACCGTAGAGTGAGAATATGTCTCGGGGCATACAGGCGATGTATGTAAAATCATGCAGTGCCAGGATGAGGAAGCCATTAGTGAAGGAATAGTTTGACACTTTGGGACATCGTGCTTCTTTCGAAGCGCATTTCCCAAAGCGTCAAACTTTTGTTTTTTTACATGACGTGATATGTGCCATCGTGGAACATGGGCTATTTCTCATCTGTGCTTTGACTTCTTTTGCCGTTGACAATTACCGACATTCCTCCAAGCAGTCATTTATATTTGCCTGAAGTTCATATGGTGCATTTTTCCTCCTATACATTCCATGAAAGATACGTTTAATTTTAATTCTATATTGTAATACATCATTATTATTTGCTGTTGCATTGATAAATCCGTCATATAAGCTATTTGGCAGTTATGAAGGGTTTTTTTAAAACTTGTTCCATATTTAATTTATTGAATGTCTGTTACATATTACATTACTGTGTTGAGTCAAATCTGTCCTGCCGACCCGTACGCACCATCTTAGCATGAATAGGTTCAACTGACATATTTCAAATGAAGTGAATGTTCTGAACTGCGATCGAGTTAAGACGACGTCCGTCCGGGGCGTCAGTATGTGTGTTGAATGTTCATCCTTATACCCGTCATCAAGCCTTTTTCTCGTAGATGAATGTCAAAGAATGAATAATTGATTTATTTTTGTCATCCTACTGTGCCACCCAACCGCTGCACATCAGCTCAGGTTCAATTATCATGTGTAGTTCAAGTGGACAAGCTGTTACGGGGGATTTTCTAAAGGTGGGCGTCCCACAGGGCGGTTTATTAGTTCCACTGCATTTCAAAGTTGACTTCAGTTCAACTGTAGGTTTCCCCCTTTTTGAAGTTGCTGTATTGTGAAAGTAGTCACTGCTGGTTTTTTCACAACCTTTTTTAGACTATAAGGTTCGTAATGGGAAAATGATAACAGCTGGGAGTCTTTTTCTGTAGCAAAGAGGGAGTTTGAAGCCCAGTAGGGAACCGTTTTTAAGTGACCATTGTGCTCCCCTCAACCTCTCCGTTTGTGAATGTGAATTGTACATTTTGTATAACAGGAGATACCGTATTAAGTCAAAAAGAAATATTTTTAATGTTTCCTTGTGCAAATCTGACTTTGGGGCGGGGGGGGGGGGGGGGAACAATGTTTACCTTCAGTGTTTCTTTTCCAGAAATGAAAAAAATAAATGTTACAAATAAATGTAAAAAAAAAAAAAAAAATGTGTTAAGTGTCATTAAAAAAGGAAGAACTGAATGTCAAGTGAACCCAATATGCGAGCATTTCTTTTGGCTTGCAGTCCAAATGGGTTTACCAGATCAAATCAATGTGAGGAAGCAAGGAGAGCGAATCGATATTGTTGTTTTGGTTCCCTGGGTTCTCATTGTGGGAAAGAAAAAAACTGAAACGGGGTCAACATGCCTCTGAAAGACTCGTTAGCCTCTGTGAGCGGACAGCAGGGGGATTCATTAGTGGAACTGCTCACTGAAACTCAAAACAACACTTTACAGAACGTACACTGACGGAGCACTCATTCACACAGCATCACGTCGACTCACTGAGCGGGCAATAATACAGACGCGGTTATCGATCCCGGAGTTAATTGTATGGTTAGTTCATATGCTAAGATTCCCTCTTTTAGCCTACTAACTGGTACAACTTAATTCATAAGCTTAATTTTACTCCTAAGGACACTTAAAGGTTGTTGTTTGGCCTCCTAAGGGACCGCGCAAAAATGACTGGAGGATGTGAAATGAACATTATGTTTAACTAGAGGGGGAAAAGTCCCAGCGTCAGTGTTTTCTTTGGTACATCTTCCTATTTTATATTATAGTAATACATTATTGATAGCACTATAACAATTATATAACAAAGTTATGACACAAATCAATACAAGACACCCCTTTTTATTTTTTTATTTATATATATATACATATAATTTTGGAACAAGAGGTGGCAGAACTGTCACTTTGTCAGACAAAGTTTTTGGCTGCTTTCTGTTAAGATGCATAAGAAAATGAAGGCACTTCCAATCACTAAAGAGCCGCCTTAAAAACAAATAGATACACTCCTCCCCCTTTATCATTTTCGTACAGTCCCTAAACTTGTCTCAAGTTCGAGCACTGTTTTTAAAAGGCCTAAAGGTGAATATACTGAACCGACTTTACATGTGAACTCAATGCCCTGACCTCCAAAGGAAAACTAGATTTACCAGTTTGACTTCCAAGATACACATCCTGACTTTCTTTTAACATTTAGATAGAGAAAACACAAACGCACGTGATGCATTTAACATTTAAAACACTTTATTTCAAAACGTTGCATGTAAAAAAAAAAAAAAACACATTACAGATCTGCATATTCTGCGGGAATCTTCCGTCTCCGCTTCACAAACCAACAGTCATTCACGTCGATCCGGTTTCCGCTCCTCCGTCGCAAGTCACCAGCGCTGGCAAGGCAGTAGATTGCGCAGTCATCTCCACAAGGGGCAATACGACAACCCGACCAACAGCACAAACTACTACCTCAGCCAGCGCTTGGCCCCCCCACAGTGCTCCCTGCTTCTTCTTCTTTCTTTCTTTTGTCCTCTTCGCTCCACTTTTCCATCGAGATCCCCCCGTTTCGCCGAGTGTCGCTGTGCGTAAAAGCGCACGGGGGGGAAATTGGCGTGCGCGCAAAGACGTGGCCGCAATAAAGCGAGACAAAAAAACCCCACCCAAAGAAAGAAAGGGAGGGTGGTGGAGGGGGAGAAAGAGAGGGAGAGAAAAAAAAACACCTCCTATACCTTTACCCCGTGTTTCCTGCACCCGCTGCTCTCCTCAGATGACCTCGGTGAAAACGCCATATGGCCGGTAAGGACGGCGGGGCGCTCCGTGGATTTCCTCGGCGACGTGCAAACGTTTGTCGCGCCATCCATATAATAAAAAATAAAACATAAAAAAAAACCTGACTGTGGTTTAAATAATTACATTAAATATTAAATCCGCATAACGAGAACAAAAAAATGTGATCGACTATGAGCAAAGCTGCAGCCTCCACACATCAAAACGTTACGTTACGCGTGCAGAAATCACCATAAACATAATCACATTTACCCATTTTAAACGCTATAATTAATGAGCCCTTTTGGGAGGAAAAGCACTGATTATTTAGTCTTTTGAGAAAGAAGTCGACTACCAAAAAGTCACAATAAACGATAGCTGGATTAAATAGAAATATACGATAACTATACAATATATTACCGTGATTTGTTGGATGTGAGAGAATGCAACCACACAAAAAAAAAAGAAGAAGAAAAATCCACCTCGTCCCCAGTCGTTCACCTTGCAGCCAGCTGAGCTGCAGCAGACTGTTTTATAATCTATTGTTGTCTGTTTCTGTCTCTGCGTCGGGGTGAAAAAGAAAGTTCTCAAAGACGTGATACGGATCCGGGTCTCGGAGCGATGCGTGGATTCTCTCCCTCCTCTCCCCGCAAACGCCGCATGTCACGGCGCGCGTGTGTGTGGGGGGGATGAGTGGATTCGGCGGAGCGGCGTGGAGGAAAAACTCGCGGGGAACGTCGGGACGGGTGTAGGCGCGACGAGACGACGAGAGAGGGAGAGAGAGAGGGAGAACGAGGAGGTCTCACTCCGACGGGTTTTTCCACGACCAACCAGCAGAGGAGAGAGAGCGTCGGAGTGCGCCACCAGCTGGTCGGCGTTCAAATGAGCCCAGCTGTTAAACATATAAGCAGTCACACAAAATCCTCATGCGATGCAAATGATGAAGCAGCAATTTAAATAAACTAAAGTAAATAAACTTTTCCCCTTTTTTTTCTTTTCCCAATTTTCTGCAACAGAGGAAAGGATACACGGGATAAAAATACTGTATGTTTAAATCTAAATAATAATAATAATAAAAATAATCATGACTTGTTTAACATATATTTGTACTTGAACTTGTACTAGAATCTAGTTCACAGCTAGAATAGAAATAAAATAAACATGAAAATGTAAAGAATATACAAACAATACAATTAAACTAATTCACTCACATTTTAATAACGGTAGCCTGATACATGAACTGGCTCAATTCCATTTCTTTTTTTGTTTTTAATTAAAGAAAAGATCAAATTCACCACTTTCACCGGCGGTAGGTTTGGTTTCCGTTTTCTCCGGGCGAGTCGTCCACTGTTCTGCACACAGCTGGCCCTTCTCCGCCTCCTCATTGGTTGGAGGGATGAGCCGCTGCTCGGGGGAACCTCCCAGCTGTGAGCGGGCAGAGAACCCGTCAGAACCCAGAGAGAACACCATGTTCCTCCTGCTGCACAGAGAGGGGGGGGGGGGCAACGTCAATACAGCAGAGCACTGCAAATGTTCACTTTAACCTTTATACATGACATGAAGAGGAAAAGAATTTACTTACCAGGGACCAAGACCTGCTCTTGATTATAAACATAAATAAATATATATATAAGATTTAAAAAAAGAGTATCTTTCAGTATAACTTACAAGTGTTCTTTTAAATATTTATGAAAAATACACAGACAGACGGACACGGGGAAGAAAACCAGAGCAGGGCCCACGCCAAGCTTTACACAACTTTATTGAAGATTGTGTATAAATACACATGCACATTTCAAATGTAAACCCAAGTGAACTCAAGTGCAGCCAAACCTGGAAACCCCCATTATGTCGTCATGCAAAGGATGTCTGGATTATTTTTATGTATTTATTTATTCATTTTTTTACAAAAAAAAAAGTCCCAAAACAACAGAACCATCCTTTATTTTTTTAAATATTCCCTCCCTGACAAGAGCACAGGCAAGACTTTGCAAACTAGTGTGTACGTGTGGACTCGAGCCACATTAACCCCCCCCACCCCGACATGTCAGGTCTTTTTAAATATATTGTCTGTTTATTATTAAATGCTTACATATAAATAAATAAACTTTTATCAAATGTGCACTCACAGAGTGAACTCTTATGTACAGTATTGTATAAGCCTATCGTAGCAACCACATCTCACTCAGTCAGGATGGGGTGGGGGGGAGGGGGGGTTGCCCAAAGAAGCAAGGCGGCGCCGAGGCAACGGAGCCCGCTGACGTCCGAAGCACGGAGATGCTCGTGAGAAAGGCATGGTACACGGTCTAATATCCGGAGGCAACGACAGGTACGGTGATGCTGTTTACAATGGAAGAACAGGTAGAAAAAGAAAAAAAACGCAACACTCCACCGTGGAGAATAGTTTCATCATGAGTTACATCGATGGAGGAATATCCTGCCACAAGATATCGTCACTGCATCATGATCAAAAAGCTGATGGGCCTTTTAGGCAGCCCCAGTTGTTCAGATTGGGCTTCACCCCCTCCCTCAATCAAAGCTCAGGACCACAAAGAAGCATTTCTCCCCTTTTTTTACGCATTCAGCAGTACCAATGAATTCACACAGCTAAAAATCAAAAAAAGGCGAAGAACCCTTTACCATCACATTCAACCAAACCAAGAAAGAGAGCCATGATGATGGGGGGAGGATAGGGCCCTGTGATGAATCATAAAAAGGCATCAACCACATACATCTGGTCAGTGTTCATTCCATTCAGCATACATTCTGGCCCTCTTGTGGGTTAAAAGAAAAGTGTCTTGAGATGACGTGGCTGCGGTGAAACAAGCAGACGGACGACGCGGACATTCGAGTGTTGGTGTGTGTTTGAGAAAAGAAGGTGGTGAGAGTGACGTGCAAAAGAAAAGGCGACCGGTCCGAGATTAGGAGTTAAGGCCGAGGTGACTCTGTACACGAGATGATCCATCCGATGTCAGCGAAGTCACCAGTGTTCCTAATCTCACAGCGCCCCGAATATGAAAAGAGGGGGGGAGCACGAGAAAAAGCAAAGCTTTAAACCCCGCCCATGAATAACTTAAAGATGAGGAAGACGAGTTGACCAGCTAACTTCGAAACAGGTATTCGTTGCAATCCCTGCACATTGTGTTGAGTTGATTAAGACAGAGTGAAACACATTTTTTTTACCAATTCATTCTTTTTTCGGATAAAATGTGCAAAATGTCATTTAGTTATTGGTGCAAAGTTAGCTGGACAACTTCTCAATCCGGCTTTATTTGAGGTTCGAAGAAATTATCAACAGAGGAGACCAGAGAGAGAGAGAGAGAGAGAGAGACAGCGAAAGCAGGACCTTAAACATCGCCAAGGTTCATGCCCATACACTAATAACCTGTCTAAAAATGCAAGATCACAGCAGTAGCAGCAGCAGCACAAAGCTAGGAGCGTTTGGCTGTTCAACACTTTATAAAACCAGCTATGAGCGTCGCTTCTCTACATTAAGTGGAAGTGGCACACGTGTCTCGCCACAGGCAGCTTCCTAAGCTTTTCATGTGAGAAAACTCTTGAGACGACGTTATACAGCTGCAGTATGTCTGGCAATAATACATTAAAAAAAAAAAGTGGATGGTTGGTGATTGTGCAAGTTCAAAAATGTTTCAGCGCATCATCAAAACCCGATATAATTCAGTGTTTAAAATATGTACAAAGTCTAAATGATAATAAAATGATATGCCGATAATGCATTGCTCTCAAAAAAATATATTTATAAAAAAACAAACAAAAGGAAAACAAAAGCATGGAGGGGTGATTAAGAGCGCTACATCGCATGACTGTGAAGCCTCTAAATCCATCCCCATGTTGTTCAGTGACTCTTTTCAGAGAGCGGGTGAGCAAATCCTTAACGAATGGACGTGGCGACACACTCACACACACACACACACGCACACAGTGATCCAACCACAGAGGAGGGCCCTGATTTCTTAGAGTTGCGTACCCCGGCGGCTCCCTGACCGACCAGCCGTCACCACGGCAGCGGCTCAGCCTGTGGAGCGGCCGAGTCCGAGCCGCTGAGTGAGGCCGGGCGGCGCCCGCTGCCATGCTGTGTGTCCATATGGCTTTGGATGGAAAGATCCGAGTCTCTCTCTCCATTTATTTATGTTCTCCTATGCCTCAATTGGTTTTCATGGTGACGTCTTGATTGGGCGCCGGCTCCTCCTCCTCCTCCTCCTCCTCTTCTTCGTCATCCTCTTCCTCCTCAGCTCCCTGCTCGTTGTCGTTCTTCGTGCAGCGGTTCTCGTTCAGGTCCTCCTCGTCACTCTGGGCGGCGGCGGACAGGCGGCACAGGCGGCACCGGCGGCGGAAGAGGCGCCCTGAGTCGAGGAGGCGGCCTTTCTCTCCTGCCTCTCCTCACTTTCGTGCTCCTCGTCTTCTCCTTCTTCGTCGTCGTCCTCCTCCTCCTCGTCCTCCTCCTCCTCCTCGCGGTCGAGGGCGAAGTAGCCGGTGCCTTTCACCGTGTCCTGGCGCTGGTAGAAGAGCACGTAGCCCGCTTTGGACTGAAAGAACGAAAACAAATTAGCTAGGGACACAAACAGCTCACTCACTGCTTCGTTTTCACATAGAATTCCCCTGTTTTAACTTGCATCAACACGAATAACATGACCATAACCTTTGATAATGAGACAACAGGATGCACACAAAGGGCTCAGTGTTTGTGGACATTTCCCCCCCAAAGACAAACTCCATTTCTAATTGGTTGACTAATCTGTCCGCCAAAGGAGCAGTCTTGTGATTATCTATATATTTCATATCGACAACAATTCCCATGAATGGATCAAAACCGGCAATTAACTGAGACAGACAGTTTGCCGTAACAGAGAATATAATATCACATACCTTACCCTTTAAATCCCTAATGGAAATAACAGAATATTAAATACAAGGATCTTCTGCGATGCATATACCAGTCCAATTATTTCAGTAATGCACTATTCAACAATCACATTACTTCAGTTATGGACTCTTAACACCTTTATCCAAACAGCAGACGTTGTTGAGTCATTAAAAAAGTATCAGCTGTGAGTTTGCCGTGTGAATCTGACAGACTAAGTCTGGTGGAACTGTCGGTGGGTAGTGAGGTGGAAAAGCCGTTACAAACTTTCTCAACACCCCCCACTGTGAACACATCTTAATGAGACTTCACATTGTTTGATTGTGGGCTCAGTAAGAGCAACAAAACATCCACTGCCCCAGAAAAAATAAATAAATAAAAAAAAGAGTCCTCAATACCTTATTAGTGCTTTTTTTTGGGGAACATCTGCACAGCTGGATATCATCGAGAAATCCGCAATTTAACAAGTAATCCCAATTTGTGGGCAAGTGCATCACTTTGATGAAATGAGAACCACTCTAGGTTGCGTCCAGCAAAACTGTCTTTGATGAATATGCTGCGGCGCCGTTTGCCGAGCCAATGAGGACACTCACCACGATCTGATCCTCGTTGGCAGGAGACACGCTGCTGTCGTCAAAGTTGTACCACTTTCCGTCGTCTTTGTTCTTGGCGTAAGCCGTGTCTGGTCAGGACGGAACGAAAAGACGAGAATTTAGTATCACACCGGTTTCGTCCCCAGTGTTTCCCACATGGGCTTTACTTGGACGGAACGTATCGCATCAGGAACGTGTGTGGGGGATCTTACAGTGGCCTCCACCCATCCCGCCATAGTGGTTGGACACAGCAATGAGGTCGTAGCGACAGGGCCCAGCATTTGGGTTGATCAGGAACTCGGACATGTCCAGGTCCCTGCAGGAAACAATGTGCAGGAGTATTCACCCATATGTATATACTGTGTGCCTATTATGTATGTGGATAACATAAAAACAGTGATTTACTGCCCTTTCAGTGCGTATATTTCTGTGTACCTGAGTGGGAAATCAACCAGCGAGTCCAGTTTGTCCCTCATGTAACGACTGTAGGAGAAGCGCTTCAGATGGACCACCAGCACCGGCGGCAGAGACCACAGGTCCAGCTTCTTAGTCGCCTGTTGGTGCTGCTTACAGTTGGGACAGTACCTACGAGACAGGCAGCACGTTGCGCGTTAACAAAATGCCTCTCATGTTGCAGCATTTGGCTGACAGGTGGCGTTCCTCACCATGGGTCCTCCGCTCCCAGTTTCTCCTTCGTGGTGAAAAGTTCGATGCAGTCCTTCAGCTTGAAGAAAGCCTTCTTTTGAGGCTTGTACTCCATGCTCTCATGCTTGTCAAAGTCCTGCTCTCAGTCACACAAACACACAAACGGCTGTTAGACAACACTAACTGGACATGGATTATGACAACAGTCCCAAAACAGAACAAGACGATACTTGGCCTAATGAAGAGTCTTCTGGAGAAAGGTTTTACATTTAAATTAATTGTGAAGCAACAGGTTTGGTGCATAGAAGAGAGCAAATAATGTGGTTATTTAAATTACATTATTATGTTGTTGGGTAAGAGGAAGACATTACAAACGGCTGATATCACATCTTATAGTGAGCTTGGTGCGAGTTTAACACCTGTTTTTGAGGATACAGTTGCTGCATCCTTCTAATCTGTGGCCCTTTGATTACAAACCATGCTTGTTAACAAGGCTTCTTGCTGCTCCTGTCCAATTGGGTAACAGGATGGCAGATTACACTTTCACTTTTGTGGCATTAGCACCGTAAAGATGGATATCTGCATCAGAACATCTTCCGATATCGGCTTTACCTCGACAGCCGTCTCGTCAAAGTACTTCTTCTTCATCTCTGGTTCCCAGTCCAAGGACAGATAAGAACGGTCTGGACAAAAAGAACGTTGATACAAAGGTCAAATGAGTCACCTTTCATTTTTAGTATCATCATCAATCAGTCTTATTTCATCCTTGCATCTACAGGGTCGTTTACTGGGCGCTTACAAAACGACTCATTAATTTTTCTATGCAGAAAAATAACATATCCATCATTTGAAAAATGGTAGATAAATAATAATATAAATACTTGGATACTAGATTATGAGTCTGAATTTATTTTTGCTATTTGAGGATAGTGTATCAAAACCTAATTTATTCCATGCTTCACGTGGGTTCCTACCACTGAGTCGGAGGTGTCCCTCGTCGAAGCGGATCTGCCTGGTGTCCTCCTTGATGAGGGAGAAGTCCGTCTTTCCCATGTTATTGAACTGGAATGTGAAAAGTCTCTTTCTGTTGTGCCCGGCCGTCTGCTGGCCTTTGGTGGAGTTCTGTGGCCCGACCACGCCGTTCTCCAGCTCGTTGTCCACCGAGTCCTCCGACTGGCTGTTGTCGTTCTCAGAGGGCAGCTCCTGATCCTGACTGGACTCGTCGTCCTGCTCGTCGGTCTCCATCTCGCCTGACGGAGGACAGAAAGGATTTTTTAACGGCACCTTGGCTGCTACTAAAGAATAATTAAGTGGGGGTGCCTGTGCACTCACTCGGCGACCCTTCCTCCAGCAGTCCATTGGTGCCGTTCCCATTGACGGCGTGTTGTTTGGTGGGCTGCGTCTCTTCAGGTTCTTCTTCATCCTCCTCTACTGAAGATCGCACAAACCGGCTGCAAACCAGAAAAAATGTGCTTTTATTTACATTTTTGATTTTTACGGTGCGTTTAGATGCACACATCAGCTGCCATCAAAGCTGACAAGCATTAGGCCGTCTTCAACAATGACTAGGCGATCAGACGTGGACACTAACGAACGCACCAGAGGCACAGGAGCAGCATGTTGTAGAGTTTGTCTTCACTGAGGGTTCTGGGCACGGCGAGGAGGAAGGGCTGTCCGAACAGCGGCGTGCTGGTGTGGTTGTAGCCCGACTGCTTGTACTTCTCCCTCAGGTGCACCGGGATCACCACATGGTCCGTGTCCTCCACCCTGTTCACTGCCAACTCGAATCTGCAGAGAGAATATGCTTCATGTTTGCAACAAGAGCGTAATGCTAACTCCTGCATAATTATGCCCTCGGTAGATAAAGCGGTCTAAATTGGTGGACAGTCAACGATTATATGCTTGAAAGCCCTGAAGTCGCAAAAAAAATGGAGTCAAAATAGTCAACAGATTTGATCGAGGAGGTCTTCAAACCAAATAAAAGCTGTTTGTTACACAGATTAGTGCCTAATCTGCCAAATAACATCATGCATTAGGGTCTGTTTTTCGGGCTTCTGGTAAACAAAGGCCTTCCACTTCAATTTAGTCAGAATTTAGATTTAGATAACAGAGTATAAAGAGCCAAGTTCAACACTCACACATAGATATCATCTCTCTCCATGATGCTACTGAGGTTCTCGTTGGTGGCGAAGATCCGATGGAAACGGTGGTTGTAGATGTCGGTTACAATCATCTGGGGGAAACGAGAAAAGTAGTCAGAAGACTTGCAAATGCTGACAGTTTAACAGTTTAACTGGGATGTTAATACCTTCTCAGCAGGCACCTCGGACAGGTTGGAGAGGGAGGTACACAGGTCAGAGATGTAGCCCACCTTCGGCACGGTCAGCTTGTACTGCGACGGGAACACATCACAGGAAATCATGAAGTCAGGGGACAACGCTCGGTGGCGTTCAGGTGCTTTCCGAGCCGGGCGTTGCATGTTACCTGCGTGGGTTTGGCCAGAGGGTCCAGTCTGACCAGGTACACCTCCAGGGTCCGCTCCTTCTTCATGGGCAGGGGCAGGGTCAAGTAACAGAAAGGATCAAATGTCACAGAGACCTTGGCGCACACAGGACACACCAGGGTGGACTTGAAAAGGCCGTGGAAGATGTCCACGATGATGGAGTCGTTTCTCTTGACGTGGCTCTCCCAAGCCTCCTCCGCCACCAACTGAGAAAAAACACACAAGTCTGTATGTATGAAATTATGAAATAAACACTAATAAATAGGTGTACATTAACTTTTCATCATTTTGTCTGAACTCCAAGACGTGGAAACAATTTAACCCATTTTTACCCTTATGATCTCACCTTGTCAGGCCTGCCGTTAGCGTCCTTGAGCTGGATATAGGGCTTCTTCCTGATGCGGTTCAAGTCTTCGTGAAGGCCGTCTAGGAGAAAGGCCAGCAGCTCATGAGAGTCCTGCTGTTGGTAGCCCGAGAACTGTGGGGCGAAGCGGCCCACCTGGGTCTGAAGGACAGAAGACGGATAAAAAATGACATGGGGAGAGGCAAAAAAAAAAGAAAAACTAGGATACTTTCTATTCAATATTAGAAATCCCTAAAATTCAATTAGTCTATCGTTACAAAAACTGAACATACATAGTTGCTTTGTTGGCCTTGAGGCTTCAAACTGGAACTACATGCACTTTGAAAGCCTTCACAGGCGTAAGGGTTTGTATCTTTCAGAATAGTAACGCCAGTATGATTTATACTCCAGAGAAATACCTTTGGTTTCCTGCTCCAACTGCTTTATTGATTTTTCACAGACCATCGTCTCGACCATGCACTGTTTTGATAGTGATCCCAACATACAAAACCCGCTTTGAAAATGTCCCCGGGTATTCACCTTGAAAGGCCTCGGGGTGACGTAGCTGAATTTGCCCGACCACAGCTGCTTGATAAGCTCAGAGTAGGCTCTGGCAATCTCCCCCTTCATGCCCAGCGGGTTGTCCTCATTCAGCTCCTCTGTGAACTTGTCTTTGAGGAAGTACTCCGTCAGAGGAGGGATATTGCTTAAACACTGAGGGGGTGAAGAAGCCAGACAATAAGCAGCAGAGGATTTAGATCTACATTTCAAACTTGCATGCCATCACATAAACAAATATCTATAATAATATGTACATATACAGAATGGTGACAAATTAAAGGCTACAACAAGCCTTTAGAACCTCAATATAAATAATTCTTGGAGCCTCTATGAACACAGGTCATGTGGTTACCTGCACAGCAGAGTTCATGAAGCAGGTGTTGCCCAGGTTGGAGAGTCCACAGAGGCCCGAGCGCTCACTCTGCCTGCTCTGGTCCGAGTAGTCATAGCTGTTGCTGTAGGGATGGTAGGACGGTAGACTATAGCTCGAATTCTTCACACTGCAATGAACATGCAAAAGCGCAAACAGGCAGGTTGGACAGTGTTTGGCAAACTTCTACAAGCAAATAAAAGATCTATCCTATTGTACACATATGTTACACCGCTACTACTATGTTAAGTTAGCTGGGTATATAACCGTATACACGCCCCCTCCCGTCCTCAGGCAGACAATCAGAGAATACTTAAAGCTAGGCCTCCACAACCGCAGCAATCAGCAGACCTCTGGGAGGGCTGCAAGGCAGCGTTGCTGGTTTCGGGCTCCCACTGGTCAAGGGAAACAGCTGTGATGGAGGTGGAGGCACTGGCCTCGCAGTTCAGCACGCGGTGGTCCACCCTCCTGCTTTCCAGCTCCACCGCCTCTGTCCTCAGGCACCACCAGCAACACAGGAGCATGACATCTCAGCCCCGCCCCGGCCCATGCCGGCCTGCATGTCCACGCAAAAGTCAACGACCAGCCACCTGGACAGGGTTCGGGTGGGGTTCGGTTTGGGTCCGGCGCATGCAAAGCCTGGGGTTTTTTTTTTTTAGAGGCCCAAGGAAGGAAAGTCCAGCTCCGGTCTCCACTGTTGAGTCCCAAGGTTAGCTCAGCTCAACCCAGCTCCAGTAGAAACCAACTTTAGGCCCAAATTTGGCTTCCAAGTCCAGTCAGGCCAATAATCAAACCACAGAACGCATTAACATACGAAAACACTCTTCCTCGTTCCTGGAGCTAACTATGAATCTCCTCTCCTCTCTTCTCCCCCCTTCTTCTTCTCCGAGCTTGACTGCCTGTCATCTTGCTATCCTCCCTGCCTCAGATGCCTTCTCCCTGTCCTGTGCTGTCCTCTGGTCTTCTGCTCCTCCCTCTGGCCTGCCTGCTGCTCTCTGCCACTCTTCGGCTACCAGCTGATATTTATAGCATCAGCAGCAGAAAGGATGCTCAAGACTACCGCTACCGAAGCTAGAGGTGCACAGAGAGAGAGAGAGAGAGAGAGAGAGAGAGGGAGGGAGGGAGGGGAGAGAGAATAGGGGGAGGGGCGGACAGCACGGGGATGGGGGGTACAGAAGAGAAATGAGATGGGGATGTAGGGAGCAGCTGATCCACTGCATCCAGCTGAGGCTGCAGTATTCACAGGATCGACTCTCTTAATATCTCTCTAACCAACCCTCTCTCTCCCTCTCATGCATATATACACACATTACCACATTCACTCATGCAGACGCACCATTTATCCCGTTTTCTTACACACATTATGTTGCATTCGCCCTCATCTTAACACACCAACACTCAACCTGTGCTCTTATTTCGCCCGCCCCCACCCCTGTGACATTATTAGCACCCCTCAAACACACACTTTGACACTCCCTCTTTCATCCTCCCTTTAATACGCCATGGCTGTCGGTATGAGAGCTTTCAAAAAAAGGGAGGGTCTAAATAAATAAACCGAGAAAAACTCTGAAGGAAGGGCGGGATTCATCACACGGGGCCGGGATGCGAGTGTGCGAAGGCAGGCAATGAGGGGAGCAGATCAAATGTATTCTGAAGGTCACTTAGACTGCAGAACATGTGCATTGCAATCAGGGGAGAGGAGAGGTAGAGACTGTAGAGAGGGAGCGAGAGAGGGAGAGAAACTGTCTGCCGGAGTCAGGGGACACCGCCTCATAGGACAGCGAAACTCACTGCTGTTACAGAGAATCGCTCTGGAGACGATACAGACCAGGCCAAAACCGCAAAATCAAAAAGACAAGTGTTACGTAATGCGGGACCGCTTCCTATGAGGAAAAAAAAAAAAGAGGCCCCATGCATAATTCAGAGGAAACGACAGCTCTGGCACTACAGTGAATCAGGGACAGGAGAGCTGCTGGGAGTGAAGATCCAATTTCCCCCAAGTCACCCACTCTGTGCAGGAAAAGATGCCACTGCTATCAAACAATATGAAGCCGAGCTGCGGAATGATAATGTGTAACTCTACTCCAAAATGGACGTACAAGGCAGTAGTACAGTGCTGAAAAATAATTGGAGAGATTTTCTTTTCAGCTAGAGAGTGCAGCTTACCTTCCTTTATCAATATTGATTTTTTTTTTTCAGGCTGGCCAAGCTCGTGGCTATTATTTCTGCATTCCAACGGTATCAAAAAATATATCGCAAGTGTCTTTATCTAAGCCGCGCACACACAGACAAACTCAAGCATGCAGTAAATCACACACACATAAGGTGGAGGGAGGGGACAGTAAAGTCTACGAGACAGCAGAGGCATGCAGTGCTCTCTGGCAGAGGGCTGACAGAGCCTCGAGGTCCCAGCCATTTAGCAGTAAACCATAATTTAGGCTCCAGTGACATTTTCAGGAAACAGAAACTGAAAGTTGATAAGAAAACTGAGCTGTAATACATTGTGGAATAGGCAGAAATCTTGACTGATTGATAGATATTTGCGATCTGCCTCTTGTGCATGTTTAAGCATTTACAGTGATTTTTTCTTTTTGAATGATTAACAGCAGCACACTTTATTTGTTCTCCCGATGTGATACATCAACCATTACATGCAGTTACATAGCAGAATGACTCAACTGATGAATGTGCAACTTGAAACCCCAAAACGAGAGTAAAGATAAAAGATGGAGACTGAAATCTTATGGGTCTGCAAACAAAACAGGATTTCACTACTCTGGAAAAGTTATCGTGGTAACGGTTTCTTTCGTTCTACCAGGAAGGTGCACTTGCAATGTATTTGACTGGCCATCAAACACCCTATGCTGCCTTGGTGTTAAGTCAGGCAACAAATGTGCTGTATCAAGCATGGCTTGTCGCCATGTCCCATTAAATTACTAATATTTTATCATTAGAATAGTATTTTTTGATTGAGTGTCATATAAGACAGTTAAGTTGGAATCAAGACCGTGTAGCACGAATTAATGGGCAAAATAATTATCACATTAACCATAATCATGCAGCCCGAGGCAGAACTATCCATCAATCATCAGCTAGAAAATCAGATGCAAACTATCAACTAGCACAATTAAATGCTGAGTAAGGCACCCAGAGGCAGCAGCAGGCCATTGACAGAGAGCACTGCTGTCGCTGGAGAAAATTCAGAAAAGATCAATCCCTTGTAAGCCCCTCCCTGTGATCAGCTTTTAAAGCTGATTCTGCATTATCACAAGAAGGCTTTAAGACCCAAAACCACAGGCAGAGATGTACAAAACAAAATTCTCTTCACTGGGACACTGCTAGCTGATCATTTAGTACGACTGAAATAGGGAAGAGTGCAAATTGAGCAGAAAAGAGCTGACGAAAAGTATAAATAGATCAAACTGAAATTTCTGAAGGAATGTTTGCAGGAGGCCAGTTCGGTCAGGTCCAGCAAGGCTAATGCAATGGTTTGTGCTGAGCAACACTCCAGTCTCCATCTCTGTCTGTTGGCAACCCACCCCTCAGCTATTCAACTAACAACTAAGCCTTACTTCCTGCTGTTGAAGCTGCTGTTATGATTGTTTGTGAGAGATGAAGGCGAGATCTTTGGCAAAGCAGAGAGATTGGAAGCGCCAGATGACCTTCAAAAGATAAAGAATAGATCATGAGTTAGATTGGAGAAAAATAAGGAGCCGTTGCAGAAAAGGTGTGCGAGTGTCAATAAAATAAAAACTGAGATGAATATTAAAAAATAGGAAGGATATGTGAGCGACAGAAGGTCAAGCAAAAGAGGGAGACTGAGGCAAAGTTGTGGAGAGAGGAATGTTTTTGAGGGAAAACTTTAAAATAAAAAGGGGTTACACAATGACATTTTTGCAATTTCCAAAGAGCAATTGATGTTTACGATAGCTTCCCAGACAACAAATCCTGGTGCTGAGTCATATCATATTACTTTTTTTCCCTTCAAACTGACTGAGTGAAAAAAAGTATTTGCAATTCAATACGGGTAAGCTTTCGGTAAATCAATAGTTTGGATACGGCGTGGGAATTGCATTCTACTTCTGTGGTAACATTTTCCTTCACGAGGCAAAGAAATCTAAGCCAGGTGATGTGCCGTTCACTCACTTGGGTGCCGTGGAGCCTCGGGGCCATGAGCCATCCTCACTCTGCTGCTCTATTACGAGAACCTGTGGGAGACGGCAGAGAGAAAATAGGGCTCCATCTGCTTAGTTTAAAGACACCAAATGTTTACATATTTGCATCCTATACCGTGAAATTGAAGATGACGTCTCTACTCTGGGGTTTAGCTGCATTTATCACATCATATAGCTTTTTTAAAATGTATTCAAATTAAGACAACAAAAGCAGTACACTTTTTAAACACTTTTTAAAAGCCTCTAGTAGAAGGAATGACCTGTTACTGAAATTTCTAATAGGCAAAGATCTACCGCCTGGATCTGATCCACTCTTTCGCATTGAGAGGATTTGTCTGAGGCTCAACAGTCCACTGGAACGGCTGCCGGTGAATAGACATGCGATCGGAAGCCAGCCGGCTCATTGTGTCCTGTAATCTAGGCCTGTATAGAGACTGTGTCTACTCTAGTCGACTTCCAGGTGGAGGCCAAGACATGCGTGCACAGTCTAAGCAGCTTACATGGAGTGCTTGAGTGCCCAGCATGGCAGTCAACAAACAGATGCTGTGGGTTTCCAAGTTGTAAACACCCAATTACAACACTTGCCACTTTGTGTTCTGTCTTAAAGACGATGATTTAAATGATTCACTGCATATTTGTCGCTCTAAACACACTGTGTCGTGTCTTTTTAGTGCCTAACATTCTTGTTTGTTATATTAGGTTATGTGTATGCTGTGTGTGTACCCACAAATAGGCATGGGATGATATGAAAATCACAATTATCCTCGCCAACATAATTGCCAATCAGGATTTTATCAGGATAATTATCTAAATAAACTGAAAACGGCACACACATTTTGTTAAAAAATAAATATTTTCAAATTAGATCTTTACTCTTTTAACACCTTTTTAGGTGAAAAACAAAAAAAACATTAAATAATCTTAAATAAGATTCTACTTGCATAAATTAAGGATACAGAAAACACATTTTAAAAATGTTTCTTTGTCTCTATTTTTCACTTTCACACCAGATTGAGTACAAAAGTTATTGCAGAACGTGGCACTGAGATTTACTTTGACTGCCCTCTGCATAACCTGTTGGAAACAGATTCAATCTAAACAAAGAAATGTGGGCTTTCTGAAGCTCCACTCTGCCGCAGCCTAAAAGGGATGACTGGCAGGGAGCACAAATCAGAATAAGAGCAACAGGAACTGGAGAATATTTCACTGAGCTCAGGAATAATAACGGTCTACATAGCAAGCCGAATTTGGGCAGCTCTTTGTCAATTTTGTCAAATAGGTTCTTTTTTTTTTTTTTCGCTGACGACTGAAAACGAACCCTGCAGAGCCATTCAAACTGTCAAACTCGGATAAAATCTAAAAGGGTGCCTACCTGTCCTTGGTAGAGGCCGGCATCTTGAATGGTGCTGTCAGGTTTGTTGAGAGGCTCAAAGGTGTTGCTCATGTACCTGTTCCACAGCCTGGTCTCCTTCTCATCAGCGATGCTGAACAGTTTCCTCATCTCCTTCTCTATCATGTCTGCAGAAAAGTGAGAATATCTGATATAAGACTGGATCACATAATCAAACAGAAAGTTTACCTTTGCATGCAGAATGGGAAGAGCAAACATGAATTATTGTTCAAGAACAAAAAGGAGGACATTTTCATTTATTAAAATTACTTATAAGTGTGGAGGGTTATTAGTGAAGATAATAGGAAGCAGCAATGGCAAGATCTTTCTTCGTCAACAGACATTGCATAATTATTAAACTAACTTCTTGTGCGTGTGTACTTGACAATGTATCATGACAGCTGTTGTTAACTCATGTTTAAAAGTTGCCTTAATCAAACAGAAGTGTCACGTCAGTATGACCAGCAGTGTAAATCAACAGTTACTCCAGAGTGACTCCCTGCCTACCTATTGTGTCGGCTTTACTGAAGCGTCTGGTGATCACGTTGTCCATGTTGCTGTCTTCACAGAGCTTCAGCTCCGTCAGGTATACCTCCACCTTGCAGTGCTTCACAAACATTCCCTGTTCCACCACCTGGGGGGGAAAATAATTATGAATTGTCCACATAAGCAGTATTAAACCATGATTAGTTAAATACAAATACATTGCATATATGCAAACTACATATGAAGTATTAAGTATTTTCAGAAACATGTTATCACACCAAAGTGGCTCTAATGAGAAAGATGCATTATAGACAAGTACTCCTCCAGATATTTTCATTTTTTTATAGTAATTGTGTGCCATAACTGAAGCATACAAGTACATGTCAAGCCCAGACACAAAATAAATCTTTGCCGTCACTTTCTCAGATGAAAACACAGCCGCCTGCTAATCATGGTACATAAACTGACTCTTTTACAGCGACCAACCAAACATAGATCATATGCTAACCAAACATAGATATCTGGTTATTCTTTGTAAAAAGGAATTAGTAATCCTGCTAATATATCATCCCAGGTACACCTCTTACATTGCTCTTTAATTATGTATTTAAACAATGAATCGTGTTTGGTCAATTTGGGGTTTCCCTAGCTTCTGCTTCTCATGCTTAACAAAGTACAGTCAGCTTGCCCGGTTGCTCATCTGATAGGAGCCGTGTCAGAGTGCCTAAATTAGCAGCACCTCGTGGAAACAGCTGAGGGGTCCCAGTCTATTTATTTCACCACTGAGCCCCCTTCAACACACACATATGCGCATACACACACAGTACCAACTTCACAAATGTCCCAGAGAGCTGCAACAGTCCTGCGCACACACACACGGCTCCGATTCCCCCCCCACCCCACCCCTCCCCTGTCCATACCCGATCGACCGGCAGGTCCATCCTACCCCTCAAGCACAACACCCGTGTGTTTGTAAACTCGGAGCAAAAAGCCAGACTCATTGCCAAACTCTGGCAGAATTTGTCAAATCAGAGCTGAGCCAATACTATGTACCCCACCCACCCACCTCCTCCCATACTGGTTATGCCTCTCGCACTCCTCTCAGAAGCTTTCATGCTGCTTCCCTCAGTGTGACCTCAGCCAGCATTCCTCCACTTCAAAAAACAAGGACACGCAGGAACACTCCGCCGGTGTTGGCATATCACACCAGATGAGGAAAACGGAAGGAAAACGTAGTGCCAATCCTCCTAAATCCTTTTTAACGCTTGTGTTCCCCCCCCCCCGCAAGACAGGATAACAACCCAGCAAAAGAAACGAAAAGGTATAAAAGAAGAAGAAAACTAATAATGAACCTCCTGCATGTTGTGTCTCGCAGATCGCTCCATGTAGCTTTTCAGTCATCCAGAACGTTGCCTGAAAATAGAAACCCTGCGGCCACCCGATACGTCCCACGACATACATGGCAAAATGGGAGGGTCCATGGAAGGGGGGAGAAAGAACGAGAGAGAGAATGATAGCGATGAGGAACCTCTTCTCGCAGCCATGATGCCATGACTAGCGAGATTTAAAGTGGGGGGGATTTGATACCGTGTGTGCTGTTAAGCTGTAGCCGCCATCACGACGTATTCCACTGACTCATCAACGGTAACCACACATACAGCCATTCAGTAGTTTCGTTTCACGAGCAAACGGTTTGTGAAAGTGAAACTTATTAGCCCTGAAATAAAAAGCTGCAGTTTGTGACAGACATGAATGAATCGCTCAGGGAAATGAATGAAAAACACCATGACTGTCACTTCCTTGTCATGCAAGATAAATCCAGGATCACCTTTATTTGTAACCAGCTGCTCTTTAGTGAATTACACATCCAACTGGACAAGTCAACCAATAAATAGGCACTACAACATTACGTTAAACATGTAGAATAAGCAGTCTTTTCCCAAATATCATTTGGCTGTCTTTTACATTTTTTTGTTGAATAACTATGTTACAGAACTCAAGTTTCAATGACAACTGTGCTGCACTCCTGATATTCACATCCTGCGAACCGCCCAACACAAGCCATACTACACACCAAAGCTACTACTAAAAAACAACTATTAAACTGCATCACACAAGTGTGTCATACAGCCCGACTGGTTCTATCCTCAATGCAGTGAACAGAACATTCTGCTCATGAAATCCATTCATAGCTCCATGGGTAAAAAAACTGAACCCTTACCTTGCGTGCTATTGGCTCCTGATTCTCTGTCAATCCATACCAGCTGACGAGCTTATTCCACCCCTCTGTGGGGACCAGGATGTAGTCAAGCTCATCGATGAGGTGCTCCTTAATGGCCAGCACATCCCCATCTAGAGGTAAGGAGGGGAAGAGAGGGCGGTGGAGAAATAAGCGAGCAGGCGGAAGGACGGAAAGCACAATGCGGGGCAGCAGTGACAACAGTGACCCTGCGCTGACTTTCTCACACGACACAAAACACACAAAATGGTATGCTGGAGAGCTTTCTATGAACCACCCCCAAAAAAAGGTTACTCTATGGAGTCTGTCAGCAATGTAGTCTTTGTTCCCCTTTCCTCTGAACGCTCTTTGTTACTACTTCCAGAATGATTATCCTGGGGTCTGTGGTGTGCTACACACACAGTATTAGCAATATAATCATATTTGTGACTTAATGTCTAAGGAGGGTGACGCATCATCGGTCTTACCTCTGAGAAGACCAGAGTTATCAACTGGTCCTGGGTAGACATTCTGGTCACCCATCTGGTATTTGTCCCAACTGTCATATCCCACATATTTCTTCCACTGTTTGAACCAGTGACTGTCCACCAGGTACCTGTAGAGATGGCAAGCAGTATTACAAATCCAGCTCTGATGAAGCAAGATGGGACACAGTTAATCAGGCTAGATTGTTCATAAGAAGTTTTTGTATTTCTTTTTTTACACGTTTAAATAGATAGCATTACTTCAGCAGGTGAAGGCTACATTAGCCTCTCAACAGACCTGACTTTAAGAAGCTAAGATAACAGAGGTTAATAGTTGTAACGGCACACTTGAGTTCAGGTTGCTGCATGCCTGGCCAGCTGGCTCTGTGATTTTGACAGGTGCTTCTTTTCCCCCGACTCCGCCTTGCCGAAGTCGACGGACGAACCCACTGGCTGGCAAACCACTTAGTGCTCCGGCAGACTAGCCAATTAGCTATCAGCCTGCTAACTAGATCCGATAAACGAAATGCAGCCTCATTGGGATAATGTCATCAGATAAATCAGCGGGATTGACGTTTTGGAAGTGGCGCAATATTACCGCCGCAATATGACACGTGACGTGCTAATATATGCGGGAGAATACCGCTCTTCATTGACAGCCCAGTGTTAGCTCAAGCACCGCTAGCCTCTGCCAAGCTGACACACATGAAGCTGACAGGCTCGCGTTAGCTAGCTCGAAGCTAACTGTCAACACGGCCCGTCACCTCGGCTTTTTTATCCTCCGTGGCGTTGACAGCCTCGGCAGAACCGGCAGACGGCCACGCGGTATCTTCGAAAAAGTTTCAGCTCGAGTCTTACCAAGTGTCTCCTTTCCTTAGCTGTGTTTTCAACAGTGCCGCGACCTCTCCTCTCTGGGTATCCAGATCTGCCGCTCCTCCTTCCGCCATCTTTCCTCAGACATCACCCGCTGCATTGTGGGAAAGCGCGGGGCGTCACCGAGGTACGTAGCGGGTGACGCTGCCGTTTCGGCCAATCAACGGCTCGCCGACAGCGCAGCAGAAGAATGACACCCAGTGGTAAAATTATTCTAGAAAAATGCTTCAAAACTGCTCCATCATTGTGGCTTCTTGATATCTGAGAAGCTGTCTTCACCAACAACACACCCTTTTTTCCCAGCAAGAGGCATATTACATATAACTTGATATTATTTTTATTTTTTATTTCAAATTTATTATGCCCCATAATGTGTGATTTCAGTCTCATTTAATTTTTTATTTTTTTTTCAATGGACTTCTCCTGTCAGTTTTATCAAATAAAAATTAAACATTATTTTATAATATGAAACAGTTAAATGCATATTTTCTGCCATTTATGTTGATTCCTAGTCCTGCACTGCTGATATTGGGTGTTGGCCACTATGCAACACCTGCTGTGGTCCATCACAATCAATAATAGTGTACAACAAACATGATCATGAACATACAATGACATTATCAGTCAGTTAAAAGCATACTCCAGCGATTTTAGTAATGCACTGAAAATTGATAGTAAAAAAATAAATTAAAAAAAAGCAGCAGAGGCTGAAATACCCAGACTTTTAGTCCCTGATACAGTCCTACAGCTCCTACAAAACTCACTGGGGTCTTTTCATTAGAAGCCGATTCATTCAAACTCCACTCCTACAGCTCATATAGAAGGCTTTGTGCTGTCCCAACACCCTGATGACATCATAAGGGTTGTTGTTGTTTTTTTTTACTTTAATACAAAACTGCATGAAACCAGAAATTTTGTTTATTTAAAAACATACTTACAAGATTCACATGTATTTGTACAGTCATATTCCGTTACAGTACAAAATATGAAACTCTATCGTATATGTCATGTTAGTCCTACAGCTAATGCAGTGCTACATTATTATAATTTTCACTGACATATCCTTTTTTATTACACAGTCTATTCATATGAAACACGTTTTCATTTCAATTCTTGTAAATACAAAAAGGGAAACTTTCCCCAATCAGTTATGATAATACAATATATGATACAAACATGGCTAAGTAGCCATGAAGCAGATACACAAGGACACTTCAAAAGGTATCTTACATGTAGCGGCGACAAATGGTTAAACCTGTTCCTTATTGTTGCACAAGCTTCATCATTATTTTTGACAGACATTTCTTTTCAAACGTTTGGTGAAACCTGTGTGTTTATCTCTAAAATGGCCTTTTTATGAGACAAAAAGCCATTAACCTCTATTATAAAACTGCAACATGTTTCAACAAAAAGGCTAACTGGCACATTTCAGCTGACCTTGGATCAGTTCATTTACATCATCCGTGAAATGCAGAGCTGAACGCTGCCAATGTATTAATAGATTCTGTCCGAGTAGAGTAAATAACGTTTGTCCCTGAAAAAAATGTCCCTCTCTCAAACTCCTTTTTATTATGTATTTTTCTTTATCCTTCTCTTATCACATTTACTGCGTTGCCAAACCCAACACACTGTCAGCCTATTTTCTCCTGAGTCCTCCATATCTGTTACGCATTAAAGTCAAAGATGTGACACGTTACTGTGATCTTTCCCCTGCAGAGACTCTTTGGGATGGAGGCGAGGGTTGGAGGCAAGTCCGGGATTGGAACCAAAAAAAACATGTCTTTCCCATGCACATCACCAACCGGGAGGGGGGCTCATAAGTCGGAGTCCGTCTCCGAGACGGGATAGTAGCCGTTCCTAGGCGCAACGGCTTCTCCCTCTGGAGCAAAGATGGCCAGTAAGTTCTCCTGCTCCCTCTTGGTTTTAGGTAAGGCATCGGATGGTTTGATGAGCAATTGGATGCGCTGCGGAAAGATAAACTAACGTTAAAGGGCTTCGGTTTTTAAGTCCAGCTTCACAGGAAGTCTGGCACACAAATCCTTTCATATCAGACACTGAGTTTAAAAGAAAAATGAACACTTTACCAGCTCCTACCTAACTTTACAAGGCTCTAATGTTACCTCTCTGATTGTCCCTTGGGTGGTGCTGATCTTGTACACCATCCAAAGCGGGATGCAGACCATGGAGGAGAGAGCGAGCAGCCAGCCAATGACATAGCCCCACCACGGGTACTCATACTCGTTGTTGTACTTTAGCGGGGTGTATTTGATGAGAGAGAAGGCAAAGGTACCCTGGGGAGACAATTAGACGAGTATTACTACTGGCGGAGAGCAAAACAACTGCTTTGTTTTGCTTTCTGCAAGAGGAGAGGAGAGGACGGCCTCAGCTGCTGTCAGCCTTTGTCATTTTTGGAAAGCCTTGATTTAACTTAATTAGTTTGTTGATACCCACAATGCACGTGGCTGGGGTGAGGAACAACCAACAGTACTTGATGTAAGGTCCTGGGCGGTAGCCAATCATGTCCTCGATGTTATCATAAAAACGATCGGCACCTGGAAAAACACAGCGGAGACGTTCCTGTTTACGCTGTGGCTTTAATAATTAGCCTGACATACAAATAACAGGACAAATATTGCACACAATGTTGAAAGAAAGAAAGCTGTTTTATGTTTGAGGACGGCTTACCGTAGACCCACGCGATGCAGACCGTCTCAAAGATGGCCATGAAGAGGAGACACATGCCACTGGCCGCATAGTAATCAAAGAGCTGGAAGACATACATGCCTCCCTGCAAAGTGGGAGTAGAAACAGAGTCTAAGTCATAGTATAGGAACACTTACTTGCTTCAACGTGCTTCTACGTGTATCTAAAGGGCAAAGTGAAAATGTCTGCGTTGCATAAAGATATAAAGAGAGATCTACTCCTCTATCGTTAATATTCATAAAGCATGACGTTTTGTGAGAGACTTTGAAACGCCGAAGCCCAAAACTGGAGGCTTCGGACATGCTTGAGACTTACCTGGGATGTGTGGCACAAAACCTTTGACTTGCTTGTACTTACAAACTGATGACTTGTTGACACCTCTGCAGAGCATTCATGTTTCCAGCTGTGCAGAGGTGAAACCATGTCAACTAGGTCGTACTCGGTAAGAGCTTATTTTTCAGCAGAACAAGGCATCCTGTCCTGGTTTAACCCTAAACCCCCCCCAAGCATCAACTTGATTTGGTTTAGTGTGTGTGTGTGTGTGTGTGTGTGTGTGTGTGTGTGTGTGTGTGTGATCCTGCTATAATTAAAGATATTATGTGGGAAAACACAGCATTAAAATGTAACATTTAAAAGAGAGTGAATGAAGAAAACACTGTTGTTTCTGTTATTGTTCTTAAACATATGTTTGCAGATGTTTGTCTGTGTGCATGCATCTGTGTGTGTGGTCCCCCCCCCCCTTACCTCCATCAGCATGATGAGGCCCATGAAGAAGGAAACGAAGACCACCCCCAGCAGGAAGAGCTCCCTGCGGTTTTTACGTCTGAACACAGCAGGATACATGTCCACGATGGCCGTCACAAGGCTCTCCACACACACAAACTGATGGAGGGGAGGAGAACGGGGGAGAAGAGGTGAGCACAGAACCACAAATTAACCTGTTTTGTTTGACAATCCAAATTCTGAAAAATGTCAGAATCAGAAATATTTTATTGATACAAAAGTGGTACGATTTAGTTGTAGAAATATAAGAAAAATAGAATAAAGACTGTAAAATGTGATGCACATAACGCTACAACATAATGCATAAATGTAGAGAATATAATTAAATAGAAATAAGGAATGAAAAATATAACAAAAATTTGTAAATATGTGCATCAAACACATAAAATATATAAATATACTGAATCTAAAAGGGAATTTAAATGCATTTCAAATGTAAAAATACATTTCATCAATTAAAATATTGAAGTAATTAAAAGGAAAATCAGCAAATCCTCATATTTTGGGATGGTGGAACCATGAAAACTGACTTAAATTATGATCGAAATATTTGAATTAATCTTTTGCCAATCGGCCCATTGATTAAATTTCTTTCAGTCAGCACAGTTTAATATGTTTAGTGTGAAAACTCTTGATTTGTATTGTAACTAAAGCTGTCAAATAATGGTAGAAAATAAGAAAAATGCAAAGTACAATATTTCCCTTCTGAAGTGTAATGTGGCATGAGGTTAAAATACTCCTACTGTGAGTAAATGTACATATAGTTACATTCCACCACAGAAAAATGAGTTTTACTGTATCAATAAAAACAAATGTATTAATATGTGTGAAGATAAATTAATAATACCTGACTGTCGAGTCCAAGAAAGACAATCATGATGAAGAAGAGGGCGGCCCACACCGGAGAGAAAGGCATCATGCTCACAGCGCGCGGGTATGCTATGAAGGCCAGACCAGGACCTACACACACAAAGCATATATAACATATATACAATATGCTATTTCTTTTTCTCCAATCTCGAATGCGAGTGATGAGAAGCCTCACCGGATTCCGCCACCTCTGAGATGGGGACGTTCTGCTCATAGGACATGAAGCCCAGGATGGAGAAGATGGCGAAGCCTGCCACAAAACTGGTGGCGCTGTTCAGGAAGCACAGCGACAGGCAATCTCTGCAACAGACAGCACAGTGAGGATGGGACAAATGCACTTCAGGAGATTCATTTTCCAGCATCATTAAGCTTCAAAATGAGACTTTAGAATATGTTCAAACACACACAGTGGACATACCTGTAGCAGTTATTGTTGTATTTGTTGTAGCTTCCCAGAGCGGTCAGCGACCCTAAACAGATGGCATAGGAGAAGAAGATCTGGGTGCCAGCATCCATCCACACCTTACACAAAAGACAAATAAAAACCACATAAAGCACTGGAACTAAAGTGATGCTGAATTATATGTATGTTGTTCTTATTCATAATTCATGTAGATGCACAACAGGAAACTGTTAAAAAGTCTCAACACTAATTAACAAACCAAGATGCCGTAAATATAGATCTTCTTTTGTGTGATTTGGGACTAAATAATAGCAGGATTAAACACGTAGAGATGTTTTGGGGAGCAGAACCGGTAAGAAAAGCCCCGCTAGCTGACTGTCAACGGTCCCGGTCCTGATAGAGCTCGTGTTTACGGTCCCAGCGGTGTCCTGACACTGCACTTAGTCCATGCCGGGCCTGCCTCTTTCATGGAGAGCAGATGGACCCAGCAGAAACTAGCGTCCCCAGCAGGGAACCATGGGACACCTGCATCTGATGCGCCCTCGCCCCTGGGGGAGGATCACTCAATCTTCTAAAGGCAAAATCTGTGCTTTGGTGACGGATGTGGATCTGTTTGTGTGACACCGCGGTACCTGCGGGTCCGACAGCCGCCCCAGGTCCGGATAAAGGTAGAACTTGATGCCGATGGTGGCGCCGGGCAGGGTGAGCCCTCGGATCAGCAGCACAATCAGCATCAGATAGGGGAAGGTCGCGGTGAAGTAGACCACCTATATGGACACGCACATGCGGCGATGTTTAAGTATGTAAGCAACATGCCAAACAGGGAAAATAAATACCAGATGTCATCCTGAGGGCTGTCCCTGGTCAAGCAAAATACGTCAAGGAAGAGGGTCACGGGGTCGCCCACCTTTCCTGTGGACTTCACCCCCTTCCAGATGCAGAAGTAGCACATGACCCAGGCGATGAACAGACACAGGGCCAGGTCCCAGTTCATAGAGCCCATGTGGTCGATGCCTGGGGAAATCCTCAGCGCTCGTCTCCTGCAGAGACGAGGGAATAAAAAAAACGATGCATCAGAGGGACGACGCATCACCGGCGTTTTCACTACAAGGAGGCTATTCTCTGCAAACTCACTCCCAGAACTCAATGACGGGGGAGGTGATGTTCAGGTTGGTGTTTCCGCTGATGGAGTCGTTTCTCCTCTGAAACTCCATGCAGTTTTCTGCGGTGGGAGAAGAGTTGGAAAAGTCTTAAACTCACCAGAAACGTTGTGCGTTGCGTGTGTTTTAAAGTGCGTTTGTTACCGGTGTTCCACGTGTTGTTGCAGGACGACCAGGCCAGGTCCCAGGAGAAGGAGTAGGACAGGTAGAAGATCCCCCAGGCGAGAACAATGATGTAGTAGAAGTTCAACAGAGTCACGATCACCTGGGTGCCGTAGCCGAGACCTGCAGAGCGACCGGCAAACATGATTTGAACACAAGATGCAAATATAAAATAAAAAAGCGTCGCCACGGTTCTGTAGATGCACGTGTCTTCTCCTACCTTCAAACAGCGGACTGATCTTCCTCCAGCAGGTGACTCCTCCCTCGCTGGTGAACTGGCCCAGGGCGATCTCCAGGAAGAAGACGGGGACGCCACAGGTGAACAGGAAGATCAGGTAGGGGATGAGGAATGCACCTGAGAAAAAAAAGAAAAGGTTTTAGGAGGACGGAGCGTCTAGAGCTCAAACATTACAGTGGATCTGCTTATATGTAGACAAAAGGTCCAGAAGCCTGTTTGTGAAACTGTAAATGATACAGGATAACATACATGACCCATGCATTCAGAAAGTCTTCCATTCTTGGATCACCTATTGCTGATTACATATTACCTACTGCATGCTGGTATGTTTGTTTGCCTTTAAATCATTTGGAGTTTCACCTGGTTTGAAAAAAAAAAAAAAACGTTAAATGCAAACGTAAACGGTGTAGTATTTCATGTTGGGTTTCCTGAATTAATCATTTTACTGGCTATATGAAAGCATACAGTACTTGTACACAAAGTGAGGTAGTATTGACGTGTTTCTGATGTCAGGAAGGATTTTTTTAATGATTAGCTCATGACCTTCATTCGCTGTGTTGCAGATGGATGGATGGAGGTCATGATATCATTGGTTGAATTTGGTTCGTAGAGGCTGATGTAAACGCACGCCATGTTTTTGTTTTGAGAAATATAATATAAATAAAGAAATATTAGATTTTAACATAAAAATACGAATAAATAGAATTTTGGTAATTTTAAATGCATGATGACACAAAGCAAAGTTATGAAAAGTAAGCTTTCTTTCATGCTCTTTTTTATTAAGACCGCCACTCTCTTTCAGCGTTTTGTGCCGGCGTCCCGTCGGGTGGCCGAGGTGACGTGGCTTGACGTGCTCAGATTTCCGCCTCTCTGCAGGGACAGCTGCTGTGATCAAGGAGCAACAACAGCTGCCTGACCCCGCTCGGCCCTGAACCCTGACCCTGCCACCCCATGGAGGGAGAAAAAAGGGGGGGTGTACGATTTAACACCTACACAAGCATGCCCAATCTGGTCCGAGGTCTGATTTAAGTTAATTGTGAATCCTTGAATACTGATTTATATATCTATAAAGGTTAGATGTTGATTGATGGATTCTGAAGAGTTCTGCATGTATTCACAGTCATCCACTCATCCATTTAGTGCATATAGAAAAAAAATAAAATAACTGCAAAATAGATGTGCAAAATAGTTTTACCTTCTGCCATCGTTCTCATCAAACATCAGCTCATTCCCCGTTCAACTCACCTCCTCCGTTCTTGTAGCAGAGGTAAGGGAAGCGCCACATGTTGCCCAGGCCGATGATAGAGCCGGCGACGGACAGGACAAACTCGATCTTGTTGCCCCACTGGCCCCGCTCCTCCATCTTCTCCTCCGACGGGGCCTTCTGCTCCTTCGCTTGGCTGCTGCCATTTGGGATGCCCACTTTGGCAGCGTCTCCTGCAAAACAGAGGAGGAAGAGGAGAAGAGGAGGATCGCAGCAGGTTACAGAGGTTGAGTTGTTTTACTTCCACAGTCAAGGCACCAAAGTGTTCGACATGCAGAGTGGGAAACAGTGGAATAATGTTGTTTAATCGGTACTTATGAATGTGTAAAATTGTAAAAATATGATGCATGGTAATAAAGGAGCATGCATGCTTTGTCCTTATTTCAAGATTTAATTGAAAACACACAAAATAAAGAATAGATTTCTAAATATTATGAATTGTAACCATTTCAAGTGCAATTTCAAAAATAAATACAGCAAAAAATGCAATCAATTTTAAATTGCACTGAAAATCTCCACATCATGAATTTGCCAAATTGACCAACATGTACAAGTATAGCTTACCTTTCATGGCAGTGTCACCTGATCTTCTGTGTGTAACTCTCTTCCTCTCGGCTGAAGCAGTCTATGGAGGTTTATCTGTCAATGCTCAGGTTTTTAGGAATTTAACAAGAGGGAGAGGGGGGGGGGGGGGGTTGTAATGCAAAACTAAGGCCAGCCTCCTTCCAGCTTTCCGCTCGCCTCCTCCTTCCAGACCAAAGTACACCACCTGCAGTGACTTTAAGCTTAAAATAAAGTGCAAGGTAGGATGAGCAGCCAGTGTTGTGTAACTGTATGAAATAAAAAATGATGAAAAAAAAAAAGTGTCCCATTGAATTCTTACAGAAAAAAGAAGCCATGAATACTCAGATTTATAATTTAATTTCCATGCATTTTCTGTCTGCAATGCAGGAAATCCCAGTTTCACTTCTCATAATAAGGTTTTCCCTGCAATTGAATCATTACACAGCAACGCTGCTGCATAGCTGATGGATGGAGGATAAGGGGCAGTCAAAATCAGTATATGAGCAATGCTATAAAGATTTTAAAAGGCGGTTCTGACTATAAATAATCTCCACTCAGGCAGGAGAGTGAACACAACGAACCGAGGGGCGATAAACCATCATATAATGGTATGAGATGACAGAACTTGTTGTTACTCAATCAATTACGTGCCATTACAGTTCATTGTGTTGATGTGTTGCAGCCCCTTGTCACTGCACATTCCTAGCTTTCCCCCGTCACACGGTGACAGAGGTGAGTGACTCGGACGGAGGCCAGAAGCAGCTCAGGTCGGTTCGCACCGGATTTGACTCGGCGGTTAGAAGTGACGGCCCCCACCCTTGGGTTTCTACATATTGTGTAAAGTCATATACAATTCTTTTTTTTTTTTTTGCTTGGAAAATCAGCTCCTTGTTGAAAAATTAAGGATTGCAAAATGAAAAAGTAAATATGTAAATGAAAATTTCATACACATAATGCATATTTTACACCACTTATAAGGTTAAAAAAGCAACTGGGGGGGGAAATAAATGTGATTTAACAAGCACATCTTCATACCAGAGCTCCACAACCACATGCCAACACATCTCTCCCCTAATTGAGCTTAATGAGTAGCACAGGAAATGTGAAGATTAACCTACAACACCTCTCAATGACATGGTCATGAATCACCGTTGAGACATCAGGATGTGACCGACCAATCGCCCCGACATCTCAGCAAAGCTACATGTTGCCTGCATGTTTTACATTTTTTATGACGCATCCATAAAATTGCATTCAAATTGTAGATTTGCTCAAATTTCTGTGCAAGATTTTTTTCATTTGATGCATAAACCCACATTTTTCTTTCTTATAACCCAATAAAAAAACATGACAATGATCAATCATTTGACTAGGAACAGTTTATTAAAGGTGAGAAAACAAACAAACAAAAAAAAAGCCACAATCCATTTGTTTAATTGCTTAAAAGTATGTACATTATAAATAATTCCACTACATTACAACCATTTGTGTTTCCTAGTCTGGAGTCCTACATATTGAGATGTAACTGTCTGACGGGGGCAGAAGGGGAGCCGTTCAGGATGTCCGGTTAAACACAACTGAGGGACGCGTTTCTGTATTCGCCCGGTCGTACTGAACACAACAGCTAGAGTGAGCGGGTGTCGGACTGTAAGGAAGAGCACTGACGACGCGGGCGGGGCGGCGGGGGGGACCAGGAAGTAGCTGGTGGATGTTTCTAGACCTAAAACTGCCACAGGAGGACTAAGTCTTGTGTGTGTGTACGGACAAGCTTTTCACCGGCGCTCGGAGAGCGTGTCATCGCTGAAGCCACACGGAGACAGCAGGACTCTTCCGTGCTCCAGATGCATGATTTCTTCCTCCTTGTGCTCTAGATTTGAGGCAGGTTAGAGAGGAAACCCCTCTGGTTCGTCCCTCTTCTTCCAAACTCATTCATAAAGGGTTATTGTTTTACAGATTGAGAGGTTGAAACACTAGCCCGGGTACTAGGTTTTGTGTTATGCTCATTGTGTGAGGTATTCAAACTCAGTCCTAGGCTGGGTTTTCTTTTTTTAGCGCTAACTGCCCTGCTGAGGCTCTTGCTGCTGCTGCTGCTGCTGATGCGAAGCTGCTGGATTTAGATGATGGGGGACGGCGGGGGGCGGGTGAGACCACGAGGCCACGATGGACGCCGGCGGCAGACTCTGCACGCTGCACATGGACGTCGACAGCACGACGACGCTCTCCTCCGCCACCTCCTCCACGGTCACCAGGCCGCTTCCCCCGGCCGCCTTGCGGGTGCAGTCCACGCAGATGTAGTCCTCGTTCTCGGCCATCTCGCACGTCACGCCCACGCACACCTGGTGGAACCACTCGTCGCAGCCGCCGTCGCACTGCACCCAGTCCACCTGGAGGACCGCAGCGCGCAGGGAGACACGTGAGGAGGATGGGGGGAAAAAAAACAAACATGTTGATGGAAAAACACAAATTTCAGGGAAAAACAAGATTCTTGGGTAATTTTTAACAGCTACAAGTCAGTCATTGTTTGATCGATCTAATGTAATAGAGGACAAAGCTAAAACATAACTGGTCAAACTGATGGACTGTAGATGATCTGTTTTTCTTTTTTTTTCATTTTGGGTAGTCCTACTTTGCTGTATTGTTTGTAAATATCACTGAACACCAAGGCAAATTCCTTGTATGTGATTCTGTTTTCTGATACCAAGTGTTTTTTTTGTTTGCGAGGAAGAAACGGTTGAGGAAATACTCAACCACACGAGTGTTAATCATCCCGACGTCAGGTGTAGTGGATCTAGTGTAGAGCGCCTTTCCAAAAATGTCATCACCTCTACCCGCAGACCAGCAAGCCTACCAGTTCCTCGCCTCCGATTGGCTGCCCTGCCGACACACAGGGGGCGGAGTCTGGCCACTGGTTAACCCAGTGGACAGTCTTGGCCCGCGACGGCGTCTCCGAAAAAAAGGGCCGCGTGTGTGTCCTGTTAATACGTTATGTGTAACTCTCCTTAAGGTGTTCCAGTGCTGTTATCAGCTGTTGATATTCAAAAAAAAGTTCCATGATGTTCGTTATTAACTCAACTACAGAAAAAAAACCTGTGTCATTCACCAGGAGACACCTGAGTATTTTAACAGCTTATCATCCTGTAATGAAAATACCATCCAGATTTCTCTGTGTGTGTGTGTTGGGGACGTTACTACGGAGGGTCAAGAACGATCCAACTGATCAGGTGAACATCGCAACCCCGACAGCACGGCACAGTTCAGGCACGACTACATTCTCAACACGCCAGCATACCCGATTTCATTCAGTCAGTCGGCACTTGAGACATTTTATGACAGAAAAGATACAGAATGGTTGTAAGCCTCCAGTCAATTCGCAGTTTGCGTTCGTGGACTGTCAATCATTTCAGATTCTCTTCATTTTCAGGCCAGTTTTCTGGATTTCGTGGTTAAATGTGTGCATGGAGCATGTGAAATAGTAATACCCAGGGTCTATATATAGTATTTATACTCATAACCCAGGAGGAGCATATGCTGCGGTCGGTAGCTCCCATGAATCCCATTCATTTGTTGTTTATACATGTTTATTACTAGAGAAGTGAATGGCAATAAGCATATTTCCCCAAATTATTAAATAAAACAACTTTGTTGCTGTCTGTATTGTGATGCGCTGCTCTGTTCACATTAAATATTTTGTTTTCGCTCCGAAACTCATGCATTTGTCTCAATCGTCTCTACTCAAATTCCTCTTAATACGTGGTTTAAAATTAATATTAAAAACATGCAGAGCTTTGAGTTTTAAGGAGGAGCAGTCACATTGTCGCCTTCACCTCTGTTAATTACTAAACTGTAGCCGTGTTCATCATTCATCCACGACTTCCCCCTTTGTGCCTCTTTTACTGCAACAAAACTTCCTGACAACACAATGTAAGGTCAGACTAACATTTGTAGGAAGAGCCATATTTCATAATCAAACCACAGAACGCTCACCTTGTCTTTACAGGGTCTCTGGCAGTTCTTGGCTGCGCACACGGCGTTCTCGTCGTTGGAGTCCTCGGCCCCGGACCAGTCGTACTTCGAGGGAATGTCCAGAATCTTCTTCTCCTTCCTCTTCTCCAGCCCTTCCCTGATGGCCTCGGCCTTGGCCGCAGCCTTCTCCTTCCTCTTCCTCTCCTTCTCCTCCTTGGCCAACCGTTTGGCCAGCTGCTTCATCTCCCGATTCTTGTCGAGGTTGAGCTTGAGTTTCTTTTTCTTGGGTTTGCCCCCAAGACCCAGTTCCAGACCCACCCGTTTCAGCTCTTTGGACTTGGCTGGTCGCATCTCGCCCATTGCCGAAGCCCCACTGGCGGCGGCGGCGGCGGCCATCAGCATGTGGTGGTGCTCGGCTCTTTCTAGCTTCCGTTTCCTCTTCTTCTCGGAGTCTTTCAGCTTGAGCTTCAGAGGCTTGTCCATCAGAGAGTCGTCGGGCTGTTGAACAGAAGGGAAGATGAAATGAGATGGCCATTTTCTATTTCATCAGAATCAGCGACTTCCACAAAAGGATGACCTCCCTACCTCCATGACTTGCAGGAATCTCTCCTCAGAGGGGGGGTGCGTGGCCTGCAGGATCCTCCAGATGTGCTGGGTCTCATCCAGGGACACCTCCAGCAGGTCTCCCAGCATCATCAGCTCCTCCAGCTGGGCCTTAGCTTGCGGCGACAGCTCGAGCACGGGCGGCTCCAGGCTGCGGGGTACCAGAGGGGTCTTCCTGGGCTGCTTCCTGGGCGTGCCCATGTCTGAAATCCAAACGTTTGAGTGTGACATGATGAAAGCCTGCATTTATTATTTTATCAGACCCAAATAAAACCAGAAACCTTGTTTTACAAATGCTGGGTAGGCAGACATAAGGAATGTAAGACAGTAAATGCGGCCTCACTCTGCACGCAGGACTTGGAAGCGGAGGAGTAGGCATGCTCGGCGCAGAAGGAGGGCGTGGCAGTCGGCCACATGTGACTGACCACCTCCTCAGACTTAACGGGTATCTCCTCATCACAGAACAGGTATGGCTTCACCTCCCCCGGGTCCTGCAACAAGACAGACACCGACAGGGAAGAATTACAAAACAAAACAAAATCGTGCGCTTAGTGGCGGCCTGAACAACACTTACCTTCATGTCATAACCGTACGTCTCCCTGATGTCCTCGTCTGAGTCCGTCTCCTCGTCATCGTAGTCCACGGACTGGCGAGGTGACGCGGCTCTGCTGAAACCGGACTGCTGAAAGGTCTGGATGTGGCCCTGAGGAAGGACAAAATCTTACATGACCTACTTCACATGACAATCCAGCCTCGTGGTCTACTATGTTTACACTTTAGTGCCCTCTTGTGGTGCTTTCCATATTTACATTTAAAGTCCCAGTAGAAGCAATTACAATCTGCACCAAAAACAGGATTCCTAGAATATTAATTCATTTTAGATGACCAGGATTACCTGCAGATCCGGGTTGGCAGCAGCCTTTTGCAGCTCTGCATTGATGATCTTCTCGGTTTTCTCCCTAGCAGCCTGCTCCACCATGCGTTGGCTCAGCACAGACAGCTTTGCCAGGGCCGAGGACAGCTCCTCCGTGGCCAGAGATTGACGCGCTTGGTCCTGGTGTGACAGGATGAGTTTATGAGCATTTAGAAGGAACCCGTCGAAATGATGGCTGTAAGTTAGAAGTCAGGAATTCCCCGCCTACCTGCCAGCTCATTGCCCTCTCTGTCAAACACTGGAGGGCTTCTCCTTCTGGAAGACGCACCGGCAGCTTCTGCAGCGAAACCAACAGCGACAGGATGGTCTCCAATCTCGGCCTCCTCGACCGCTGACACAGCGGACACAGGAACTTGGAGTCTTTGCTATTGCTCTGCCAACCCACGCCCGTCTTCTTCTGAGTTCCCGTCTTAGGCAGAGGCACGCATGCTCCGTGGAACCAGTCCTTGCAGAGCTCGCACTGCAACATGAAGCCGCTGGCCGTCTTTCGACACAGGCAGAACTTCACCTCCTCGATGCGGTCGGCCATGGCCATCTTGGCTAGATTGGCGGCGCGGAGCGAGTGGATGGCCTCCACCTCTTTATGCTCTTTGGCTTTGAAGGCTGCTACGACGGTGGAAGGTTCTTGCACCTCTTCGAGGGTCTCCTCCAGGTCGCTCAGGGCGTCGGGGTCAAAGCCTCCTCTCTCCTTCTCCATGAGCTCCTTCACGCGTTTCCTCTTGCTCTTGCTGTTGCCGTAGACCCCGATGTCCACACGAGGGCTGAGGACCTGACAGCAGATGATAGCAACAAAATATTAATATGAAAAGTAGACACACTCACCAAACCTTGATATTACAGAGAAAATGGGATCTAGAGACTCCACAGAAATGTAATTATATTTAGTCACTTTTAAGTGCCAAAACACAGCAGGATATATGCAGTCTCAATTTAAGAATTACACATCGGGGAGGAAGGAATCAAATCAACATTTTTTTTTAACGGTGGCCCACCTGTAGCAGTGTGTATGTGGAGTTCTTCTTGAGGAAGGTGCGTGCTGTCCTCTCCCTCCAGGCTCGAGCAGCAGCCACCTGAGACTCCACCTGGGTGAGTGGATCGAGCCGGACAGGGATGGAGCGGCCCCTGGCCAGCAGGCTCTCCAGCTGCTCCAGGTAAGCATAGCTACCTCCAATCTGCAGAAGGGAGGTGAGGGACATTTTTATCTGAGGCCCTTTTCAGAGCAATGGAAGTGGCTTCACATGGGTTAGAAGGGCCTCTAAATGATGTAGTGTACACTTAGCCAGTACCTGAATGGCTTCCACCTTAGATGTCCACTCCTTGGCCTTCAGTAGGGCCTCTCGGAGGGCCAAGATATTAGGGAGGTATGCTGGAATGTTCCGAGCTTCCAGCACAATGCTCTCCAAGGTCACCATGCTGTGTCGAGGCCTGGGGTTATTGGAGGACAAACGGGCATGGGATGATCAAGTAGGAAAGTGTTTGCAATGTGTTTGTATGCATGAGTACACATACAACCTTACCTGGCCTGCAGGCAAGCACGGGCCTTATCCTCCCATCTCTCTGAGACAGTGAGGATCTCTTGTAGGTCGGCCATGGCCTTCTCCACCGCGTGGTGCGGAGCCAAGCCCACCCCGGAGTCTATCAACCTCTTCATTAGTTCCAGGGTGACGCGTTGGGGCTCGGCCAGGGTGACACGCACCTCATCAAGCCAGCGGGCCTGCTGTAGCTCCTGTTTCAGTCGGGGCAGCTCAGGTAGCTCTACGTCCAGGCCACTGCCCAGGTCCAACAGCGCCTGCAGCTTGGAGGAATCGGGCATCTCGTCGGACAGAGCCACCTGGGCTCGCTCGTGGAAGTCCTCCACATTCTCCAATAACTCCTGGAAACAGGAGGTGAGTATTGGGGGGGGTCAAGGAAATGGCTAAGGTAGATGTTCATCATTAAATAAATCATATTCGTGGTGAAAGAAGGGGGTTTATAGGAGGGAGAAGGAAGAGATCCACTCACTTTGACTTGTCGGGCCTGGCTGATGATGCAGGGCAGCCTGTAGAGCTGATCCACGAAGGCCTTGAGCTCATCCACTGTCAGCTTGGTACGGTTACGGCTGCTCTCGGAGCGCAGACGGCTGCTGCAGGCATACACGGAACAGGGGGTGACAATTTAGTTACCTTTGAACCCGTGCTGGTACAGCATTGATTTGTAAATGGAAAATGAACCGTGTGTACATGCCGTGTTATCGGTAAATTGCTTTTCTGTTGATTGCCATTAAGGCTTTGTATATCCACTGACCTGTGCCGCTGTTTGCGGCTGAGCAGCAGCTGAGCTACAGAGGAGCACGTCTCCGCCTCCTTGACCATCTCCCTCAGGCGACGGAACAAAGCTTTCTCAGGATACTTCCTGTCCTCTGCGTCCTCCAGCAAAACCTTGAGCTCAATAAGATCTGTGAGACATGCAAGACAGTCAGGCAATGGCACAAAGAGATGTGCTAAATGTCCAAATCTTGGAGTGTTTAAGTATCAAACCTTTCTTGTTTTTCTGGTCAGCAGCCAACGCCTCGGTGACCCTCTTTGCCCACGTGTCATAAGACTGAGCCCGTGTCTTGACCCCATACAGCATTGATGGAAACTCCTCCAGATCATAGCGATACCTGAAACATATCATGCAGATGAATACGTGAGGATAAAGTGCATGTGGTCACAACAAATTAGTGCTATACATATTTCTGCAGTCGTTTGTACTGAACCAAATCATCAGGTCTCTTACCGAAGACACTTGTTGCCGAGTGGACAGTCACAGAGGTCTCCTGCGTGGTTGAGGCAGACCAGTCGCTCAGGGCTGCAGGAGCAGGTCAGTGCAGACAGGAAACAGGTCGTCTTGCACTTGTGACACTGGCGCTCATCGTCTGGTAGGAGTTCAAATACCTCCTGCTCTGAGGAAAGCACCCCCTGTAGATGAGATGAAAACACTTTAAAACACTGACAAAATAAAGTCTGAATTGGACACAAAAGCACCAATCACACAAAAAAATACATTTACTTTTTCTTGTACAGCCCGTCTGAGTTTTGTCTCCTCTTCCATCATTTCTCCCATTTCCTTGAAGACGGCAGCAGCCAGCTCCACGTCCAGACTCTCTGGGTCGGCAGCCATCTTGCACAGCAGCTCCTCGTGGGAGAAGACGCAGTAGCGGTGGAGGCGTCGGTAATGGGCCACACACTGACGACCCATAGGTAGCTGAGGAAGGGCATGGGTGGAAGATGAATATGTGCATTCAACGAGCAAAAAAAAAACATTTAAACATTTTTATATCTGGAGACGTATTTGCTTTTGCCCTCACCCAATCAGCGGTGCAGAAGTTAACAGCCTCTGCAAAGTTGTAGCCCTGGTTGAAGCCGCTGTGATAGGCCCTGGGGAAGGTCACCACAAACTCCCCTGCGCACTGATTGGTCCTGTACACCTGAGGGAGAAAATATGCACACATGCAATGCATGTCAGTAATAATAAACACAATCCACGTGTCAAATATCTCATTAGATCCAACTACATACAGGGACACCATGCTCCATGAGGACATTGGGGTTCATGATGGTGACCAGCTGATGGAGGAGGTCAGGTTGGGAGTCAAACAGCTCCGGAGCCAACTTTTTCATTACGGCCTCCAGCTTCTCTGCTGCAGATGCTGGCACTCCATACCACGTCTTCGGTTCCCCCCTGGAGAACAGAAGAATAGATTTACATTAAAACAGAATGAGGTTAGAATAACCCAAAACGCATGTGTCAGAAATGCAATAACGTCTCACCAGTGCAGGAAGTTGATGGAGTAACTCCAGTGGTCCTCGATGTGCCAGCAGAACGAGGAGAAACACATGCCCACATAGAGCCAGGGCACCTTCATACCCGAGATGTCAACGTTGATGTGGGTGAGCACCGACTGCTCCAGCACTGGCATGTTATTCAGGTTCCAGCCTGAGTTGGCGTACTCCTAACAGGAGAGGAAACAAGAGTGCTTTCTGTCACTTGTGGGTAGAAGTCCGGTTCTTACTGAGCAAAACAAGCTTCTAGATGGAAGTCTGGTGAATAAAGTGGATAGATAATGCCTCTAGGGCCCAGATGCCCAATCAATAGCACTTTAGTGGGATTCAAACCTCTGACAGAAAGTGTGAAACAAATATATTGAAGCACAACATGATATGTACCTTATAAGTCATATTCTCAAAAATAAAAAAAAAAGAGTTCATGAAAATAAAAGTAATAATCTTCTCACCTCCTCATCTCCCAGGAGCCTCCTTTTACCATCCCTGACAGGAAACCCGCTGCCCACTTCCTTGGAGCTGATGTCAGCTCCGTACTCCACGATGACATCCTCCTCGATGCTGCTGACCAAGCGCCAGAACTCTTTCTCCACCAGCTCCGTGGGGACCATCTGGGAGCACAAGAGGGAAATAATGAATCCCCGCCTTCCCTCAACAGGGAAACATGCTGAGCAACACATTTAACCTCCCGAATGTGGAGGGACACCCGTGTTAACGGCACACGTATTCTAGCTCGCCGAGTCCGTTTCACGTACATGAACCGGCATGTTGAAATAGTCAGACTTGAAGTGGTCCGCCATTTCTCCAAAGCTCTGGAGGGTGTACTCCCTCACTGCCTGCTCGAAGCCAAACGCCTCCCTGGGCTTACTGCACTCCTGTGAGAGGATGGACAACACATGATGCAGAAGAAATTGACAAAATTTGACGAAATCTCTTATCAATAAGGATAATACCACAAAGAACAGGAAGCCTCCTTCACGCCTTACCTCAGCAACACACTTGGGGCAGCGCCAGTCCCCCTTGGGCACATCCTGTAGGGGTGGGATCAGGCAGAAAGTGTGGTAGCTGTCGTCACAGCCATCACAGAGCAGGAGCCGGTCCTCCTCATCGCCCCGTCCACACACCAGGCAGAGGTAGAGGTCGATCTGGGGAGGGGGGGTCACCACAGAAACACACAAAGATGGTCAAACCCAGAGTTCCTACAACATATAGTTAATGTCAGCCATCAGGCAATGAACTGGCACTCACAAAGTTGACCTCCAGGGTCTCCTTGCGTGGTCTCATTTTAATGGCGAAGGCCTGGGCTTTGAGGTGGCGCTGCTTCTTGTTGAATCCGTCATCTAAGAGAGACAGAAAGCAGCAGCGTGAGGAGAGAAATACTGACAGTTATGCCGTGTGTTATAAATACCGGACGGACAAAAATGATCCTTACCAGCTGGTACGATCTCTAAGCCGACCATTTTAGGATTTGTACCAAAGATCTTTAGACCTTTGGGCTCCTTGTTCTCCCTCTAGAGAAAAAAAACAACAGCAGCAGACTGTTAAACAGAGTGATCCTGCAACCGCTGGGAAAGAGGAACTTTGCTAACAGCTTATTACTTTTTTGAGGTTTGCTTTGCAAAAAAACAACAACTTCTTGTTGAGTGTAGAAATCTCCTGTTCCTATCTACAACAAACTTTTCTTCCATTTACCTCAGACTTAAGGCGCCTGGAGCGTCGTTCAGGCAGAAGCCGATCTTTGGTCTGCATCCCATCACACTCCCCGTCTTTCTCGTCCTCCTCATCTTGATCCTCGTCCTCCCCTGCATCCTCACCAACTCCCTCATCCACGTCTTCCCCGTCATCTCCATCCTCGTATAGCCGCTGGATGCCCTGATTGGATAAAAGAGCCCAAACCGGTTGACAACATGTCTGATTTGGTTTGGCAAAGTTGGATTAATGTGCCATAGTATAAAACGTTCCAAGACTGAAATTTGAGAAGGGATGCTGGGAACAGACAAAATCAATGTACCTGCCAAAATATGCCCATTTATTCCAACAGTTTAACGCCTAGAACAGTATGCAAGAGTAGCGCTTTACATGTCGATGGATGTCAGAGCTTCCATATTGGGGTTTGGTTTTCCAATTGCTATTGTGTCAGACGGTGTCTGTGTTAAATGGGCAGTACTCACAGTCAGCGTGGCCCCAGACTGGAAGAGTTCGTATGGATAAAGGATCCTTTCATAGTGAGAGCGCAGCAGCGAGCCGGTGCCTTTCCCAGCTGGGAAGCCCATTCGGCTGGCCACCTTGGACCACCTCTTCTCTTTACACGCCGTCTCAAAACCGCCCTCCGAGGACACGATCTGACACACACACACAATCACAGGTGTCCAATATGAGCATTTTTAGCATTAAGAACAAAATCAAATCTTAACAGCCAAGTGCAAAACAAAGAGTCAAGAAATGGGAAAATGGTGAAAAATCATCAAAAAGCATTGAAACATTTTTTTTATTTATCTAATTTTACCTTGCTGAGCTGATAGAGGTCCAAAACTTTTCTCTCCACATGAGGGAACCGGGTCTTGGATCCCTGCAGCTCCCAGAACTTTGCAATTTGATCCAGAAAGTTCAGCTTAACTCTGGTGAGGGCCTGGAGAGGAAGGAGAGAGAGGACTATTCAGGACCATGAGTACTGGACCCCTCAGGCAAATGTATGTTTGAATGGCTGCACTGAAACATGATCATGCTCTGAAAACATTACGACAAGCCATCTTGGAGCCGACCTGCTTCTGTTGCTTTACATATGTTAACAACAACATAATAAAGGAGTAGAAAGAAATAGTTAAAATAGATGAGCTTCTTTGTTTCTCCCAGATGTTTCAATCAAAATTTGTTCAGAAAGCGAAGCTCGGGACGTCCTTCACAGGAGCCTCCGGTATTATTGTTGTGATGCATCTTCTCAGCAAAACTCACCTCAAGCTCATTTAGTCTTTGCACCCGAGGAGTGAAGTGGAAGTTGCGAACATCGCAGGCGAATGGAGGCTGCCAGTCCTGATAAGGCAAGAAAAATTAAATTAGGAAGTCGTCAAGATTGAGGAAAATTGCAACATCAACACTGCAACTCTGAATTAAATAAGAGGAAAAAGAACATGAGCAGAACTTATTAAATTAAGACTACGATTACACAATAATAACAGTCTGAAAGTGCAGTTGAGCCCATTTGTTCAAGTTTTTTTTATTTATTTATTTTGATTTTATTGTCAATGTGTATGTATAAGTGTATGGACCCGTATGTGCACTGTTTTGCTGTCAAAAGCACTTTGTAAGCTGCGGTTTTTAAAGGTGCTATATGAATAAAGTTATAATTATTCATATAATTCTTATAATAAATACTGCCAATTATTTTGAAGGTTTGTCTCTTCTGGGATGGCTATTAATAGATCACTAGTCACATGCATCCACTCCGTGTGTTAAAGGTCCTATAAAATGCAAAAGTACTGGGATGGTTGCTTGTGTGTGTTTATAATAAAGGCATAAATATGGGGTTCGTGGTCTGACAGCAGCAACAGGCCTGCATGTGGCCCAATGTCGCATCTTAGCAGCTAACGTAATCAATCACCGTACTGTAACTTAGCTAGCCACACACAAAAAAAACAAAACAAAGGGATTGAAACCGGAACTACATTTTATTTCGCCTTTCCAATAACTTTTCTGGACAATAAAGTAAAGCAAAGGTCGCTGAAGTACAAAATAAATGCAGTCTTGCGCGTAGAAATTCAGCCTAATTTGACCTCTATTAGGAGCAATGGCAACTGGTGCCGTCGTTGCCTATCGTAAAAAAAAGAAAATGAACGCAGGCCCGAGTAAACCGCCACGACATACGCAGGAGCATAACAGGGCAAACCCGACTTTAATCCAATGTGCATTTCAATGTCTTTTTAAAAAAATGGAGATTGTGATTTTTACCTCTGGTGGTCGGATCTTGCAGATGCCCGTTTTCTCTGCAATGGGTCGGATCTTGTTGATGAATCCTAAAGGGTCCGAGAAATCCTCCCAACTCGGCTCAAAAACCGGGCATTCTGGAGGGGGGACGAACTCGGCGAATGCAGACATGGTGGTGTGGTGCCAGTGAAAGTCTATAAAAATAATATTCGATTTTAAAATGATAATAAAAAAAAAAATAAAAATAAAAATGCACCCAGTTGTGCTCAACTGTCCATTATTGTTTTCCAATCATTTTCGTCTTGGGGAACTTCCTCCGTGTCCATCTTCTTATTTGTGCTAAACGTCGATCACTTCAGTGAGGCGGCAACCCCTGTCGCGATGGCGAATCATAATCTAATAATCAAAACAAAAGGAGCTGCTAATGATCAATGTCTTCCCCCCATCATCCGTCAACAACGGGGCCGGGAGGGGAGTCCTCCACCACCACCACCACCACTTCCCTACCTGGGACGCGGGGGCAGGTTTAGTCCCGAAACGCCATCATCCTCCCCTCGCAGACGATAACTCGACGATAAATCAACTCTGCAAACGATGACTTGCCCCCTCCAAAAAAAGAAGTTTGTCAACAAAAACACCCCTCGCTTTATCCTTTTGGCTGAGGTGTTATGTCACGCAAGCTAGCATTGCTATTGCTACGTCTTGTGTACCTGGGTAATGCATGATTTCTTCGCGATGGTGCATTTCCAACAAAGTTATCCACGGTCGGCTTAGTCCCGTGGCTAGCTTGTACTGTCCATTAGCTAGCGTAATCACGCTCGCCAGGCTCCCTGAAATAAACTCTTTGCGTCCACTTCTTCGTGCATCCGTTAGCTAGGATCCAGCCAAGCTGGACCACAACACGGACGAGGCTAGTAGCGAGCGTACATTGTTGACTGGTGCCTTTACTCCGTGCGACAACCCTCATTCATTGAAGCATTTGAGGCGAAACTAGCATACAAGCTAATTCAGTTGGCTAAAATCATCTTAGCCGCCGCTGCTCATTGCGCAGCTAACATTGCTGAGAAAGTCGACTTAGCAGGGCAGCCTGCCATGGTTTCGATGGGTGAGTCGGAATCACGAAGAAAAAGGGCTGTAATCCTTTTGCTTTGTTACACCGGACGTCTCTTTCTGTGTAGTTTAACGTCGTCTGTGTGTATTGTATCCGCGTTAGCCAACGAGCTAGCTACAACTAGCAAGGTTGGATAGCTGTTATGGTGCCTTCAACGAACCTCGGAAATATTTCTACTACTTCCGAGTTCGCAGGTTGTGTAAGAGGCGAGCCCACATTGTTTTTGCCGTGTGGGCTCGCCTGAAAACCCAATCAATCTGAAGCCGCTTGTGTAAAGAAACACCGATTAATCGCGGCCATTGCGTGTTGGAATTGGTCAAATGGAGTGGATTTGAACATGACATCCTGGCTGTGTTCAAGGATACCTATGGTCGCATTACTTGCACAACCCTAAGTAGTACGGCTACTACCTTGACGCCACGTTTGGGCAACTGTGTATCTTTTTTTAAAGAAAATACTTTTAGCCTTGAACCACTTTGACGGAAGCTTTCACGGTGCGTAACTAAGAATTCCTGCGCCTCCTTAACGCAGCATTCTTTCTATGGAGGCCTGTATGTTCAACTTGACGTGACCTAACTTGCTATTTGCTGCTCAATTTAAAACGTCACATTCATAAATAACCGTTTGTTAAAATAACAATGAAACTGATCCAATTTAGCACGGCTGGTTTAACGTCACTCTGCAACTGGTAATTTAGGTTTCCTTATAAATAGACCAGACAGGTACCTGCACAGAGCCTAAAAGTATATTATCTGGAACCCTTTATCATATAATGTAATGTTTTTATTGATTTATTTTCATGCATAGCAAATGGGATTACAACACAAAGAATGTTGTCCGAAATGACTATGAAATGTCGCTAGAACAGCTTTAAATCAATCACAAAGTCGTGTAATGAAAGATAGAAAACATTGTGGTCTGCTTTAATAAAGTCACGTTAATCAATAAAGTAAATCATTCATCTGAAATGTTTTTCAAGGCAGCTTATTTCACATCAAATCGAATTGAAGTCTTGACATCTGCGGCATCTAGTAGTCATCATGAAATGGATACTCCGGGTGATCAGACCACCTGTTGAGTCAATAAAGAGAAATATTAATTAACTGTTTATTTATTACAGAGACGGAACATCCCTCAAAGTGTGTAGCCTACTATACTCACATGAGTAGCTCCACAAAACGAATATTCTTGTTCAACCCCTCAATCGTCTTCATCTCGGCCTCAGAAAGAGAGAAGTCGAATATCTGCAGTGTTGACAATCGATCAATCACAACACATTCCATATCATCTATATATATGGTCGTCTAAAATTATGTCGTACAAACCAACCTGAAAGTTCTCCTTTATGCGAGCAGGGCTGAAGCTCTTCGGGATGACCACCACTCCTCGCTGCACGTTGAACCTCAAGGCCACCTGTGCTGTCGTCTTGTTATACTTTTTAGCGATCAATGCCAGGACCTCGTCCTCCAGCAATGGGGGGCATTTTAAATTGACCCAGGATGGATCTCTGGATGTGCCCAAAGGGCTGTATCCCACAATGACGATGTCATTCTGCCTGCAGTACTCGAGTAACTTTGGCTGAGTGAAATAGGGATGGCATTCAACCTGTGTTTAAAAAAAAACAAAAACAATTTGTGTTTCATTGTAGCTGAAGAAATTCTTGTGTGTGTGTGTCGTCTGCTGTGTTCCTCCGTTTTTATGTGCCAAGCCAGTTTCCTTAAGGGCATCATTACTGTGTATTTTATTTGTCTAATCCTAAGTTTAATTTTTTTATTTGATTTGTCTCATCTCCAGACCAAAAGTTGTTTAATTATCCGGTCTACCTGGTTTGACACAGGCTTGTGTTTCAGCCCAGGTTTATTCAGGATCAACTCCAGTTGTCTCTTGTTGAAGTTGGATACTCCCAGAGATTTTATCAGCCCAGAGTCTTTGCAAGCCTCCAAAGCCTGTGCAGAATGTGAAAAAAAGAGCGCAGCCAGAAAGCAACAAATTAGACTTTGGACACAATCGTTTGCAGGCACTCAACACACAATATGTACGACAGGTTAGATTTCTGACCTTGAGCACATAAATATAATGATTGGCCACTGTTATTTAGAATATGTACACATGGATCATTGACAGCAAGAAGTCTGGATTTAATATGGTTGTGGATTAAAGACATTCCTGATCATTTAGCAAGTCAGTATTAAGTTATAGCCAGCATTCTCCATTAATCATTTACCAACAAGTCTCACCTCCCATGTTGCACAGAGATCCGTCTCATGGTAAATGTGCTTCCCATTCTCGTCTTTGGGGTAAAATGTATCTCCTGGCTTCAGAAAATAATAATATTCAGTGAGGGGAAATGATATGGCAGTGATTCACAGCTTTGAGTATTAACTAAAAGTGTAATTTGACATGAAATGCACATATACCTTGAAGGCGGTGGGCATTTCGACAATATAGAGGTCCACATAATCCAGTTGTAACGTCTTCAATGTTCTCTCCAAAGCAGGTCGAACCAGCTCTGGGGGATGGAACGTGTTCCACAGCTGTATAATTAGTGCAGAACATTGTGTATTAGTTGCAAAAACTTGTAACGGTCACTTTGTAGCAACAGATTGGAAAAGTTCACCGGTCAGGCCAAAACAGCTCCACTATCAGACACTCACGCAGACGAGCAAACTTTGCAAACCTTTCCACAGTAGAATATGTCCTCTCTCTTCACAGTTCCATCTGCAATTTTCTCCCTTATAGCTTGTCCCACCTCATGTTCATTGAAATAGACCAAAGCCCCATCAAGGTGTCTGTACCCTGTCTCAATAGCCACTTTGACGGATTCATATGTAGTTCCTTTAGGGGTCTATCACAGAAAAACACATCATGAGTGTATATTATCTTTAAAAAAAAAAAACAATTACAGCTTTTTATTGATTCATGTCCTATCAGCAATCTGGTTAAATAATGTGTCTTACCGTGCCGGGATTCCCATAAGTTCCCAGTCCCATCAAAGGTATGCTGTTTCCATCACTCAGAGGAACCGAGTGACTCTCAGCTGTCAGGTCCATGCTCATCAAAGTGTGTGTCGTCAAGGAGAAACTTTCCCAGTGCTGCTGTGTGTGTCGTCATTCAAAGAACCCAGTTAAATGGTACAAATTGGCACAGTTAATAGGGCTTGTCCTACTGCTCTTTGCCCAGAGCAAGACTCCTCCCAGGTATAAAGAGCATCATCCCACACACAAACTCCTTAACTGAGAGTGATCAAACAATAACATCTAACAGATAAGCCGACCTTTATCCGTTTAGAACGGCATTGACTAATTTGTATTCATTAATTAATGTGAGGCTCAATAATCAATACGCGATTGACTATTTGCGGAAATGTCAAATATCCAGTTCCCCTCGATTGAATGTAGTTTGGCCTCTATCGGGCACTGTAGCTTTAAAATACCGCAGTGCCCTCTGGGTAATATATGGTATGTGTTTTTGCAAAGAATGCACAGATGGCCGCTTTTCCCATGGACATAATGAGCTTCAAAATAATACGTATGTAGCGTATTTCTAATTAATAAGTGACGGTACGCTGTTGTCTTTCGTCTGTATGAATAAGAAACGCCACAAACCCGGGACTTAATTTTTATCGTCTCTGGCATATGGACAAATAAAATTAGCTACGTTGCTAATTTAGCTTCCATAACGACGGGGAAAAAGGCACTCCAGGTAAAACTGTTATCGTACAGTTTAATGAGTCATCTTCGAGGATGAAATGCCTTCGTCTGTAATGTTGTAAGGCATAATATAAACACGTGTACTTCCTATCCGGCTTGTTAAAGTAGGAACAGGCTACCCTTTGTTTCCAACGCTATATTGATCGGCGGAAAAGAAGTATCGGGAAGTAGCAGGGGAGAGGGGGGCGAAAATGGATGAAAGTGCTGAAAATGCCGACAACGACGACATTGTCATCATCGTGGAAAACGAGGCGGAGAGTTTGCCAGCCGAGGATGAGAGGCTGAAACCGCAAGGCACCTTCGGGCTCATGGACACTTGCCCCATCTGCAAGTTGAGTTTCCACAACAGAGAGCCCAAACTCCTGCCGTGTCTCCACTCCTTCTGCAAGAGGTGTCTCCCTGCCCCCTTCCGGAGTGCCGACCCGAGGCGTGACACGCAAGGTCCCGTCGACAGCAACAAATCACGTGAGGAAAAAAAAAATTCATCTTCATATCGCTCAGCTGGAATAAGAGAGATAAAGTGACAACAAGGTGTGAAATAGCCTTGAAGACTACTTCCGGTTTCCCAGAGAAAACCCACACATATATTATTACTATATATATATATATAATTGCATATTCAAATCCAAGGGTATTTCTAGTCTCATGTCACCCAGCTGTGTGTGTTTGTCTTGAACAATAAATGAATGCAAGTTCATTGATGGATCTGCTCTCCCGCTGCAGTGGGTGCCATTCGATGTCCAGTATGCAGACAGGAATGCTGGGAGATGGACATGTTGGATAATTTCTTTGTCAAGGACTCTGCCGAGGTGCCGAGCAGCACGGTGGAGAAAACCAGCCAGGTTGTTGCAAACCCTCCCACACCCTGAACTGTTTATAACGCCTCTTTCTCAAGAAGTGTCTTAATACCCGTTGGATTTATTATTTTATTTCTTCGCCAGGTGTGCATGAGCTGCGACGACAACACAGAGGCCACGGGTTACTGCGTGGAGTGTGTGGAGTTTCTTTGCGTGACGTGCATTGAGGCACACCAAAGGGTCAAGTTCACCAGGGATCACACCATACGCCAGAAGGAGGAGATGTCACCAGGTAGGATGTCGTACACAGCTGGAAAACGGTAGATAAACCTATGACAATATGACAATTTCGTGCTTCCCCCCCATGTTTGTATCTCAGAAGCAGTAGGCGTCACCACACAGAAGCCCGTGTTTTGTGATGTCCACAAGCAGGAGCCGCTGAAGCTGTTCTGTGAGACATGCGACCGGCTCACCTGTCGGGACTGTCAGCTGCTTAAGCACAAGGATCACAAGTAGGCAGAGTGTTTTCCCCCCTCTACAATAATAAATAACATATTGCTATATTTATTTCCCATAAATATTGATCCTTAACAACTGGCAGCTTTTTGCATCGTTAATTTAGCAAACCAGCTCCTGCTTTTAAGCAGATTATTTTTAGTATCAGAAAAAAGTGACATCAATCATCTTATTTAAAGTGATGCACTTGAACAAGAACAGCCGTCGTTAATAAATTAGCTTTCAAGCATTAATGCCCATATTCTTTGTCGTCAGCTACCAGTTTTTGGAGGATGCATACAGGAACCACAAACACTATCTGGAGAACATGACGCAGCAGTTGCAAGAGAAACGAAAGGCCATCGAGGATGTGTCTAGCTGTATCAGCAATGGGTAAAGTTTTCCTCTACACTTGATCAGTTCTGTTTTTTTTTTATTGCACATATTTGTTTGCATTACAAATTTTGACAAGTTGGTTCCCATGCAAGAGTTTCTGGGCATATTTTTTTTTCTCTCAGGGAATCAAATTTAATCATGTTCAGAATATCGAAACTGATGCTTGGTTATGGATGTGATGCATGATACGTTTTCTCAGACTCCAGCATGTTGAAGAGAACCGGAAGTCCGTCACCAATGAAATAAAGAAGTCCATATGTAACCTGATTATGGAGATCAACAGGAAGGGAAAGATTCTGGTTAACCAGCTTGAAGTACGTTTGATCCACATTTTTACTGCCTGAAAAGAAAGTCATGACATGAAAAATTCTTTGTGTTTTGACATTTCATGGCTACATTTCCTCGTAGGCTCTGACTAAAGACCATGAGATGGGTTTGAAAAAGCAGCAAGAAGACGTCAACTCTCTGAGAAGGCACCTAGACCATGTCATCAGCTTTACCAAGTGGGCTACAGCCAACCATAGTGGAACAGCCCTGCTGTACTGCAAGAGACTGGTGAGTGACTTTAGCATCAAACAGCAAGTTGAATCACTAATTGTTAATGTAATTGTTACATGAACATTCTATATCTGTAGAAGTAATACATGAATAAATCTCTTTTTTCTTGTAGATCCTTTTTCAGATCCATTACCTGATGAAGGCAAGCTGTAATCCCTCCATCGTCCCTCATAGTTCTGTTCGCTTTCAGTGTCGCTCTGGTTTCTGGGCCACAAACGTAGACCTTGGTGAGACTTACACTAACTTAGATCATTATATTATGAGTCAACGATTATTGATTGCTAACTGATTCTAGAACAACATATTTCCCACTGATTTGAACAGGAATTACGTTTATGAGAAGCTGGTGGTTGTTCTACTTTTTTGTTTGCTTATTTCTCTCTAGGTTCTCTGATTGTAGAAAGGGGTCCGAGCCGGCCCCCCGTCACCAACCTCCAGCAAGGTCCCAGAGCAGAGGCCCCAGCTGGGGGTCTCTCAGTCTCGGCTCAGCAGCGACAGAGCACCCTGGCTCAGCTGCAGATGCAGGTAAAATATATACGACGCTTGAAAACGCACATTTTGTTGAATCTTTCTTTTGCGCGCTGCTATAACCATACTAAATACATTGCATTTATTTTTCATTGATAGACATCTGTTATTCCTCTGTCCAAGGTGGACAAGCTCTCCCAGCAGCCCCACAGGCAGGTCCCCCCTAACTACTGGTCCTGGTACCAAAATGTAAGGCCCCCAGGTTCGCAAGGCCCCCCCGGCCCTCCACCCCCAACCAGACCCATCCACGGAGGGTCCTCCCCCTCCCAAGGCCCCCCCAACATGGCACAGCCGGTACGCAGATACGGTTCCCACCCCAACCCTAGAAGCCCCACATCAAACATGCTTCACAACACGGCATTCCCTCCTGCTCAGGTAAGTCGGGGCAGGTAGAGAGCTTAGAATCTCAATGCCAAATATGGGTCAGGATTGTCGCATGGAAAGTTTTACGGTCCATATCGAGGTGTCGCATAGCAGGAAGACCACATAGAGTGTCAAGTTCCCATCATTGGTGTTGTCTTCAGTCCACGTAATCCTTTTAGCCTTTTGATACATTTCTTGTTTCTGGATTTTCATATTTAAGAAATGTCTTGCACCAAATTTTTCGCTGGGAAATTAAAGCAAAAATGACTCTAAATGTGTAAAATATCTTTCTAGTTTTTTACTTTTTATGACTTAAATAAGAAAAAGTGACTATTTTTAAAACCTACCGACCTTAACACTGTTTCCATTTTAATGATTTTCTTCATCTAGTCTCTGAGAGATCTGATCCATAGCTCCAGCTTCCCTCCTAAACCCATGGATGTGCTGCAGGGTACGTCACGCTACCCTCAGCCTCTGTCTGCCGGAGCAGCGTCACAAATGTCAATCCATCAGGTTGGTAGCAGAGGAGAACGCCTCCAGTCTGACATCACGTTTATGAAGCGGTAGTTTCACCCCGTCTTGTTCTTTCTTCCCTAAAGCGGGGCCTAACGGAGCCCTCCTTCATGAAGAGGAACGAGGCTGGTGGATCCGTCCCCTCCATCACCATCTCCATTCCCAAACCTAGCTTTGCTCCAAGTCTAGCATCTTCAGCAGCTATGGACAAAACAAGCACATATAATCACACAGCAGGTCGGTATCACACCAGCCCTAAAGATCTTATCCATCCTCTAATAAATCCTTTCATCATGACTCCCGAACCTTAACATTTATCTATTCCTCTGAAGTTCAAACAAGGCAGAGCTCCCCGATGGCGAAACCGTCTTCTTCAGACAGAAGCACAGGGTAAGAAAAGTTCCTCCCGTAGTTAATTTTTTTACTATTGACTGTTAAAATATTTAGCCTCAGCTCCTTTTCTCTGGCACAGTTTACGGCGAATCATTTTCATTCATGTAGGTTTGAATCTGTGCTTGTTAACTAGATAATGTGCTGCTTTTGATAGTTGATTTAACACAATGTAATGTAATCAGCCTTCCACTCCACTGTCTTCACATATTTAATATGTAAACTTATGTATGCACATGTATTTTTATGTTTCCACTCGGCTGTGTAACATTCTAATGATTCAATACATATTTAAGAACCCTGTCTTCCAAAGCACCGTATGTTAGCGAGGCCAGTGTGTCATGGTCACAATGTTCCCTTCTCCTCTCTGGAACTTTGTTTGTTGAAGGACGGTTTCCTGGAGGCCGACCTCTGAGCCCCCGTCTGCCCCCTCAGCCAAGCGACGAAGAAGGTCGTCCCCGGGGCCCGTCATCGTCATCAAGGACGAACCAGAGGACGAAGACGAAGTTCGATTTGTAAGAGAATTACTGTTGCTGCATAAATCTGGAACGTCTTTGTGAATGTTTTTCTAAATGTAGCATGTAGATTTAATAAAACAAAAAATGGACATTTTACCGCTGTCTGTGTTTCCAGTTATTATATTAAATTGCATATACCAGACATTTTCTTTGCCTACAGGTGCAGTCCAGCGCGGGGTCCAGCCTGCCGGACAGCAGCACCAGCGCTCAGTCGAAGCCACGGCTGCAGGTAAAGGTGACGGTCCCGGTCCCGGTACCCGGATCAGAGTCTGAGAAAGAGCAGCGTCCGCAGGCCGCAGCGCAGCCCGAGACTGAAAAGAGATCGGAGCCGGAGGAAGACCCCAACGAGGACTGGTGTGCCGTCTGTCAGAACGGAGGGGAACTGCTCTGTTGCGACAAGTGTCCCAAAGTGTTCCATCTGACCTGCCACATCCCGTCTCTGAACGAGTCCCCCAGGTGAGAGACGGACTGTCTCTGAATGCTACCATAATAAAGCTTCTTACTTTATTCACACTATAATACAATTATCACTTAAAATGTAGACAAAGTCTGCAAATGTCTTCAGGTATCCATATTGATAGGACTTTACTGAATAGTTTGAAGCTTCAATTATAACGTTGACATTCGAATGCTGCACATTTTTTTATTTTTTATTTTGCATGTCAATTTAGTTTGTTAAAATCCAAGATTAAGCTGCACTAAAATCGTTAGTAATATGCTGTAATACATAAATTCCATTTTCTAAAATCAAAACAGAAACCGTATTTTTATTATTATCATCTTAGGGTCATTGTGTCATGAAATATGCTGACAGACATTCAAAGCTTCATAAAAAAAATTGCTATTAAAAAGTATTTAGATTTCCTGCAAAGTTAATATAAATTGTTTCATGATAGTATGAATATTCTGCTTTATATTATATATTATTGCAGGTGAAATATTGGTTTGTGATAATGGAGGTTTTCTTTCTGCGTGGTGATATAAACATCTGAAAAGCATGATAAACAAATTAAGGAAAATATTTAACAAAAAGCTTGTAATTCTTGTAGTCATAAATCATAATCTATCATATCATAATATATAAATATATATAGATGACATTTTTTTGGTTGTCAAATTGGTCTTTGAAAACGTGCTTATGGGGATTCTGATGTGCAGACAGCCCTGAAAGCAGCACTAGACCGTCCAGATTTGATCATATTCAGCAGCTTTGGCCTAACAGCGTCTCCCCTCCCGATGCCTCTCCACAGCGGCGAGTGGTTCTGTTCGCTCTGCCGAGACCTGGCCTCTCCTGAGATGGAGTACGACTGCGACAGCAAGGACGACCCCGTCTCTGAAGGCTTCCCAGGCGACGGAAGACGGGTGCTGTGTTTTACGTTTCTGTGCACGATGCTCTTCATTATTCAAGCCTGATGGTTGAGGAAGACCGTTTTCTCCACATCACTCAAATATCCGAGCTAATGTTTCCTCTTTCTTTCAACACGCAGAGGTGTGAGAGGCTGCTGCTACGTCTGTTCTGCAATGACTTCAGCACTGACTTCCAGCAGCCTGCTACTCCGTCAGTAAGTCATTTTGGAAATAGAGTAAAAGCTGTGCTGGTTCTCGCTGATAAAGTAGGTAAATAAGTAATAATAAAAGCACACCGTGTTCTCCAGTGGAGAAATTCTAACTACAGTGTGGATAAATGTGTAAACTAATGAGTTTAATTTCAACAATAGTGATCTATCAGCCACTTTTCCTGAGACAGTTATTTTTTAGCGGATTGAGTTGTGTTTTTGCGATTCGCATCCTCTTATCAGTTTTATTAAGAGCTCAAACTTGTTTTTTTTTTTTAATGTAGGAAACAAAAAGGTACAAAGAGCTGATCAAGACCCCGATGGATTTGTCAGTCGTCAAGAAGAAACTGGAGACGAAGACGCAGGACGGTGAACGTTACAGCGGTCCGGAAGGGTTTGTCGCTGACATCCGGCTCATATTTTTCAACTGTGCGAAGTATTACAAGGTAAATATTACTTCATGTGATGTATCTCCTTTTGGGGAAATTAACCGGTTATCTGAAGGATTGTTGTTATGTAGACATGCTTGTCCTTGGGCAAGATAAACCCAAATGCCCCTGAAGGTTTTGCAGTCGGCGTGTGAATGTGTTTGAATGAGTTACATTACATTAGATCCTCCTCATGTTGTTTTTTTTTTTAAATCCTACTCACCGTGCCTTTTTAACAACCATTTCCTGGTGCTGTCTTCAACGTAAAGTTATCAAATGATTGTAAATTACATTCTCTTTAAAATATTCCCTTCTATTTCTATGACTTTACAGGCAACCTCAGAAGTGGGGAGTGCAGGCTTGTACTTGGAGGACTACTTTGAGGAACAGCTGAAGCTAGTCTACCCAGAGAGAGTCTTCCCCGGAGGAAGGGAAGAACAGATGATCCCTCCTTTGGAGGAAGAGATCGATGAAGAGGAGGAGATGATCCAGGAAGGCATGGCTCCCATCGAAGACGATAAACCACAGAGTCCTGCAGAAAAAGGAATCCCCCCCGTGGAAGAGGACTTGCCTCCTTTGGAAGAAGCGACTGCCCCCGTAGAGGAAGAGAAGTCCAAAACGGAGGAGAAGGTGATTGAGACGAGTGAAAAGGCGACAGAGGAAGAGGAAAAAGCAGCCGCCGCAGAGGGAGACGCGCCTCCTGCAGCGGAGGCGAAGCAGGACGAGGAGAGTCCTGTAAAGGAGGCGGAAAGCTCTCCGGCTGCTGACGGTGAAACAAAAGAAGAAGTGGCTCCCGGCTCGCCAAAGGAGGAGCTCCCCCAGCTCCCTGAGCTCCCTACAGACACCACTGTGGATCCGCCTGAAAGCCAGGAGGAGTCCGCTCCTGCAGACACAGCCAAAGAGGAGGAGGGGTAGACGGATTACAACCGAGAGAAACTGTAGAAAAGATGGATGATTTTCAGTCTTCCACAGACGTGGCCCCAGTGGGGACCAACATTTTTGCTGCAATCGGACAAATTTTTTGTAATATGTTAAATTTGCAATAGGAAAAAGGTGCTGCCGTACTAAATAGACGTATTTAGTGGCAGTCATGCAGTAGATGCACAACGAAGGGAGGAAATAAGCTTTTCTGTGTGTGTTTTTTGCTGGACAGAAGTTACAATTTTACTGTAACATAGAATGTTATTTTATGTAATGACAGAACTGAAAAGCACACACGAGATAGTCGTCGTTTATAGGGTTGCGTAAGTTGTCATGAAATACGAGAAAAAAAGATTTTGGATTAGTAATGCATGCAAGATGTAAATAGCATTGCCTCCATTTTTGTGTTTATAGACTTTGGCTAACTTATACTAGCCATTTGGCTCATACACAAACTGTGTTTTATTGCAATAGTTTTTTTTTTTTTATTAGTATTGCATTAAAGGACCGCTGTATGAAAATGAAATATTAAATTCTGCTGCTTGGTTGTTTGAGAACAAAAATCCCAACGTTTTATCATATAGCAGTTTTTTTTTTTTTTATGAGGAGGTAAAATTCTCCAGACTGTTATCACACTTAGATAACTCAGAGACACAATTATGAATTTCTCATCACCTGCCTCTTACAATGGTGTCCTTGCCCTTCTGCAGCATGATTAATTTGACGAGATTCCCCTCAAGCTGTGTTGTTTTAGCTGGTTTTCCCTGAAAATAATGGAAGTGTGCAATTTAGACAGGTTTTTTTTTGACAGGCTTCAGTTAACCTTCCTGATTGGCCTTCAACTAAAAAGGAAAAAAACAACACTTCAGCTTCAGCATGGATAGGTTTGTCCAATAGCGTCACTTTTATTATTTATTGAGGATACACAGGACATGTAAATGAATTCTGCAAAAATGATGTTTAACACCTGCAGTTACAATATTTGTAATAAACAGGGTTGTCTGTAGATCTGACTTGTGTCTTTTATTCTGTTTATTTTCATTTATTGATTTATTTTTTGGGTTACTGAAACCACACAATGAGTCGCAAAATTACGACGAGCTACGGAGGAGGGTTAGGGCCACGTGATTTGTTTTCATTTAAAAAAAAATTATTTAATTATTTATTTTTGAAGTCTGACTTTGAATTTCGAACAAAAAATATATCTTCTGTAGGATTTCAGCAAATATTTGCTAGTTTTTCATACGAATCTTGCTTTTTTAATTCTATAAATGTATGGATTCTAAAAGTAGTCTAAAACCAAACCAAAACTTAAACATAAACTAATAGGGGAAAGGGACATTTTGGACACTTTGGAGGCTAGAATGATTTTAACGTAATGTTTTTTTTACACCTGTCTGGGGGGGACTAGACTTTGAAACAAACTTTTCTTTAAATCTCCAGTATTTATCTCCTCTACTGCGGATTGGACGAGTGTCGGCAAATAGTGGCGTGAAATAAATCCAATCATCGGCCGTGTCTGAACCAATCAGTGACGTAGCTGCGTCCATCACCCCGCCCTCTAATCTCAGAGGCTCTCATCTGCGTCGCCTCCGCCGGGACGCTTTCTCGGGAGCACGCACGCACGCACGCACCGTCCACCGCTGCACTCCGGCCGCTCGTCACCCCGGCATTCAGTACGCGCGTGACGTTTAGACGACTAAAGATTGGCAACCTGTCTAAAAGTGAGTGCGATGGCGCAGTGGAGGATACTTTTGTTGTCTTTCTGTGGACTTCTCAATGCAGGAGGTAAGAACTACTTATTGAATATTCTCGGATGTTATTTCCCATATTGTCACATTGTTTCCTGCTGTCTATCTGAGTTAATGAAATGTCTCTGCTGTCTATTTAATCCTCAGAGATTCAGTCTCGTACTCTACAGGAGTGCTGCCATGATGGGAGGCATCGGGCCCTGGTGTATCTGGACTGTACAATCGTCCCCCACATCTCCTCCTCCCACTTGTGCAGGTAAGCAACACCTGGTTTCAGAAAGGACAGCGTCTCTAAATGTTGACCAATAAAGTTTGTTGTATCAAAAACCTTCCATGGCGGAGGGAGGGTATAGTAAGTCCAAATATCACAATTTGAATCTGTGGAATTTTCTCAGTAGGACGTGTGTGTGCCGGCATTTGTGACGGTATAAAAGTAGGAAATACCCCCAGGGTTGAAAGCCCCAAATCATCGGCCCTCCCCGCTGCCACATAGTAACTAACACAGTAAGTGCAGGCGTTAAGTGGCCCCCTGGAGCATTTTTTGAACACTAAAGGGCCCCCGTTTGGCTGTAAGAACACGGAGGTGGTGAGAGATGAAATAGAGGAACACCTGGTCCACACTCGGACGTCAGTGGAAGAGGTCCATTTTTCTGCTGTCTGTCTCCAGGATCGTCCAGCTGCAGTGCTGTGCCGCAGTCATAGAAAACCTTTCCTGTGACAAAGGCGTCATGATGGCAAAGATGCAAGGGGCCTGCGAGAGGCCCTTCTTCCAAGGAAGCCCCTCTGAAAACAAAATCTCTAAGGTTTTTTTGTATTCATTACCTTCAACCTTTACCCCATCTCCGTATTCTTTACGCACGCAGACACTTAACAATAACACCTCAGAGATAAGATTCCTGCTTTTTTTTTTTAATTCAGGATTGTTGTGACTGCTGCATGCTCGGCCTGGCGAGGGCGAGCCAGGGTTCGAGCTGCGAGCACCAGGGTTTGCTGCTGGGGGAGCTGTGTTCGTACACAGCCGAAGCCTGCTGCAACAAAAACACAACGGAGGTGGCCGACCCCAATGCTAACGGTGAAAGAGCCGGCGGGCTTTTGTGTCTTGATTAACGCTACTGTGTCTTATCAGGAACGAGGACAAAACAAACAGTGTACTCAGTGATTGATGATTTACAGGTGCCAGTTAATAAGGACTTCATAAAGGTTTATTTATGGTTAATAATGGGTTGTTAGGTTGTAAATACTCCCATTGACTTATTAGACCGTTTATTTCTAGAAAGGACTGCAAAATACAATTATTGAGTTCTCTTCTGTTTTCTTTTTTTTTAAAAAGGAACCCACGACCATTTGTTAGTGGGGTAACCAGTATTTATAACTGCTGTTTTGCCAATGAATGAATGGATGACAGTTGGGCTGTATATTCAGATGTTGGCTTGGATTTATTTCATTTAAAAACAAAAATAACTTAGGAGCCTTTCCTTTAAAGGGTCCCTTATTAAAAAGTGGCACCTCTGATTTTATTAGCCCTAGGAGTAAAACCGTGAAAAAACTCTCTCTGGTATTTGTTTGGGTTAAAATTACTGGTTTTTAAGAGTAAAAGAGCAAAGACAGCAGCACTGTTTTATAATAAACTGGATGAAATGGCCTTGCTGTGGCAGCTGTGGAGCAGATCTCTACGAGAGAGAGAGAGACAGTGAGGCAGACAGACTGGGTCACAGGAGTATTCACAAGGCTAATCCGTAGACACCTTGCCAAATGGCAACTCAGGGCCAAACTGGTGTTATGGCTCGTAGCTTTTGTCGCCTTGTTGGCTTCAGGTGGAAAAAAACGCAAATGTGTGGGAAGGACAGTGCTGCGAAAACGCTCTATTTCAACTATTTACGAGGGGAATTCGCATCTAGCCGATGGAGGGTGAAGGCCGGAGTGATGAGAGCATACCGATGGAAAGGCCACAGAGATTTGTGGCGTCGTACTATGTGCTTGTTAGATATCCAGAGAATTTGGGAAAAGAGCTGATGTCATATTTGGGTTTTTAATGTAGTTTTTCTTCCGTAGCCACGGTAACGGGCAAGCCGGAGGTCAGCACTACCCCCAAGCCTCATGAAGGATCGGACCCCTGTAGAGGTTCGCCACCTTTGTTCCTTTATGATCTCCTTTTTGTATAATGAGACCCGTTCCTCCTGGTCAGTGATCCACAGCTACTTCATCACGTGTCTCTGTGGCTCTCTTCAGATTCCAGCTGCTCCCAGCTGTGTGAAGGTAACGGTACATGTGCCTGCCGCGATGGTTATCAACTGCAACAGGACGGATGGAATTGCGAGGGTACGTAATGTAAATGAAGCTGAATGCATACTGCATGCACATACTTAAAAGTAAAAAATCAAAGTATGCAGTCTGGAACAGTCTTAGTCCAAAGTTCTGCTGTAGTGAAGTGAGTTAGCGTGGCTGTCAGGTCAAAAACGTGACTGCACAGTCCACTGATGATGCTTTACTATACGTTTGGACTGCTTTTCTTATTATTGAGTGTACGTGTCCTCTCCTCAGATGTTAATGAATGTCTGATGGGCAGTCACAACTGCGTCGAGGGCCAAGTTTGCATCAACATGGTCGGAACCTTCCGCTGTCAGCGGGAAACCGGCTGTGGCACCGGGTATGAGCTCAGAAACGACAACACTTGCCAAGGTAAAAAAAAAAAACTACGTTTTGTAGTTCTTTGATGCAAAGTTGGAAAATAGCCATGTCCTATAGTTTAGTTTAGTTTAGTTTCCCAAACTTTATTTCTTCCAAAAATGTAAATATGTAAAAAAAATACACCTTAACATGAATACAACCTTTTATAAGCAGATATAAATCTGCCTTTTTATTCAATGTTTTGAGGTGAAATTGTGATGTAGAAATGTTAATATAGAATTACAATATGTTCTATAAATATATGAATTATTATTTTAACAGCTTAGCATTGTATATATACATCACCTTCTGGTTCACAGTGTCTCATCTTCTTCTGTTCCAGACATAGACGAGTGCACTCTGGGGATCCACAACTGTGGACCAGACTTTTTGTGCAGCAACACAGAAGGCTCGTTCCGCTGCCGCCCGAAGGATACGTGCTCGGCCGGTTTCATTCAGGACGCCGTCGGCAGCTGTATCGGTAAGAGTGGTGTCGCATGAAAACACGTCCCCCCCTCCCCCGGGTCAAAGAGCATTAACGCTTAACGCCTTCTCTCATCAGACGTCAACGAGTGCGTGGTCAACACCGGCCCCTGTCCGCCCGGCCACACTTGTGTCAACACAGAGGGCTCCTACATTTGTGTCAAGAACTCCGTCACCTGTGGACCCGGATACAAACTGATTGAAGACGGCAGCCGGTGTGAAGGTGGATAATCCTAATAGATGATTTCCTATTTGTAGATAAATCATTGTCTTTTTTCAGATTTGTAATTTCTCCCTCCGTGTTGCAGATGTGGACGAGTGTCGTACGGGGAACGTGTGCGTCGGCCACGGCTGTCTCAACCTCCTGGGCTCGTACCAATGCGACTGCAGGATTGGCTTCATATTCAACAGTATCGCATTGCTGTGTGAAGGTGCAATACAAATTCACCACTATATATATATATATATATATATATATATTTTCTTTTTGCATGTAAGCTTTGAAGTAATGTATTCATCTCTGGATTCGTGGTCTGTCCCCTGCGTTCTGCAGATATCGATGAGTGCAGGCATTATTCCGGACTACTCTGCGCCCACAGGTGCACGAACACGGAGGGGTCCTACGAGTGCAGCTGCGCCGCTGGCTTCAAACTGTCCCACGACGCCAGAAACTGTGATGGTAACGTCTTTATTCCATGAAGACTTTCTCAGCTGTGTTATCCGATTCTCTATATTATACTAGTAATCATCAAAATACGGTTAAATCTCAGAAAATGGAACTTTCTTAAATCGGATTATCGTAAATCATAAGGTCTCTCTGCATAAAGTACTGGATAAATACATTTTAAAAATTATATTTTGAAAATCAGGCTCTATTTTTCACCTGTCGATCATAATAGCTTTATTATTATCCCTAAAATAGAAATTTACCACAATCGATTTATGGTGTTTTTTTCCCATCCACAATAAACATCCCATCTCTTGATGTATGATATCTCAGCTACATGTTCGCACCCACGTGACACATTCTGAGGTTTGTTTCTGTGCCTGCATGCTGTCAGATATCAACGAGTGTGACGCCAACCCTTGCAGCCATGAGTGCTCCAATATCTTTGGCTCGTTCCAGTGCTCCTGTCGCCACGGTTACCAGCTGAGTCACATCGATGGGATAACGTGTGAAGGTACCGCTGGACTTGGTGATGGAGCAAATCGAATCGGAAACACGTGATTCTAACTCCTTTCTCCTGTCGGCCCCTCTCAGATATCGACGAGTGTGCGCTGTCTCCCGGAGGTCATGTGTGTTCCTACCACTGCTCCAACACGCCGGGGAGTTTCTACTGCACCTGCCCACCCATCGGCTACACCCTCGCACACAACGGACGCACGTGCCAAGGTCAGCAGACGAACCCCTTTTTGTGGATAAAATGACCGACTCGTCAGTGAAACCTCGAACCTTTGCTCCCCTTCTTTGTGTTTCCAGACATCGATGAATGTGCAGCCGGGAGCCACGCGTGTTCCTACGCTGAAAACTGTGTCAACATCCAGGGAGGGTTCCGCTGTCTGTCCTTCACGTGTCCCCAAAACTTCCGGCAAGCAGCTCAAGGGTGAGAGCCGATGGATGCTTGGTTGTGATGAGTTTGATTGATTGTCCCCGGCTGAGCATGATGCCATGATTTTCCTTATTTCACTCATTTCTTGTGGTGCAGATTCCTCGGTTTTGGCCCCTCTGTCCTTCCCCTCTTTTTCGTACCATATATGCAGCGTTTCACATTCTTTTCTCCCCCTTTCAGCCGTTGCGAGCAAGTCACTTGCGAGTTCACGCGTGACCCCGCCGCGTGTCTCTCGCTCCCGCTGAGAATCGCCTTCTACAACATCAGCTTCCCGACCAGCGCCCCCGTCCCCACCGACATCTTCCGGATGGGACCCTCCAATTCGGTGGCGGGCGACACACTGCAGCTGGACATAATCTCCGGAGACGAGGAGGGGTACTTCGCCGTGCAGCAGCATGCTCACGGAGGGGAGATCTCGCTGCGGCGTGCCGTGTCCCGGCCGCGGGACTTCTTTCTGACCGTGCAGATGAGGCTGACTCGCTACGGGACGCCACATCTGTATATGGCCAAGATCGCTGTGTTTGTGACACACGAGCAGCCCAGAATATTTCCATATTAGAAAACTGGAAACGTCTAATCCTATAATGGTTTTCACTTCCATCCATCCTTTACTTTATACAGGAGTTACAACTCCAGTTTTCCATCCCCCCTTGGATACGGTTAATACATGTAAAATCTATAATTCTTGCTGAGTGGAAAAACACGATCATAATAAATCACCTAAAACTACTCCACAGCAGATCATTTTGGTAAATTTGAGTGGAGTTATTTCCCCAAAAAATAGCAAAATCTCATCTATCTAACTTAAAAAGAAGCATTTTTATGCATTCTTTAAAGGAACCCCTTGTTTTTCAGCTCTTTTTAAACACTCATCCACTTTTTTTAAATGTTATATATTAATAATAATAGGACGTTGTACCACTAGATGGAGCTCATTAGCTGTCAATGATCTTCACTTGCACTGATGGCAGCTCACTCTACCTCGTGTCTGTGCGGCAGCTTCCCTCCATCTGTACCTTTTCTATGTGTTTGGAATTAAAAAGTGACAGATAAAAATGGCTTTTCACTCTTTAATATTCAAGCACACACACACACACACACACACACACACACACACACACCGGCAATGGTTTCTGCCACCACTCTCGTGCTTCCTCCGCTGTGGTAGTTCCTAATGTTTTCCTATGATCTGTTCCAAGCGGCCTCACCGTCGGATCAAACGGGGCCTCGCCTTAGCGGATAGCAAGAAAAATAAGCGTGGCACTTATTTATGGGCACCTGGGGCTCGGCCAGCGTGGGGGCTCAATTAGTGGTGGGGCAGCATTACAGCTCGCATGATGGATAGTGCTTTTAGTGTTGGTATTGGGTGATTATCAGTTGATTTGCTGTAAATGATACCAAACGGCCAGTAGCTGTGTTGGTCAGCTGGATAAATGCAGCCAGACAAATTTTCCACTGTTCCCACTTCTTTCCTCTCAGTGGTTTTTCTGGGGGGTTTAATGCGTGTAGCGCTGATTGAAATGAAATGTACGAGGTCATTATTCTCTTTGTATCGTATAACCACCTACTTTCCAATATGCTAATTATTTCAAATATGTAAAATTAGTGAAATGCTATAATACCATCTGTGTTCTTATTTTGAAGAGACCGTACCCTCGTTCTGGAATCTGATTTTTGCTCTCTTTTCCCCTCCGTCGACCACGTGATGTCACTGATCACATCAATGCCATTCAGTGTTGCACACTCTTCACCTGGCTTTCTACCATCCTGTTTTCCCTTCGTGGCTTTGCTACCACACAGTCATCTCTGTGGCTTTGGACAACTTGGACTCACCTGCTAATTACATGGCTCCACTCCTTTTTTTTTTTTGCGTTTTTTTCTGAGTTCCTATTTGAAAGCCCTACTGTCTTCACGTTGGGGAGGCCCGCAGACCTGATTCTAGGTTGTGGAATCAGGATTTGGCCTCTTTATAAGGCACCCGGTCTTTGGTTAACCATGGAGGTCAATGGCAGCTATTCAGGTGTTGCCAGGTTCTTTTTTTTTTTATTATTATGAATAATGTTTTCTCCCGTATAGGTTGCAATTGTCAGAAACCGACACTTTCAAATTTCTCTTTCCTTGGCACGTATATTAATCTCCATTTTTCCCCCCATTTCCATCTCGCCACTGTTTGTCCTTCGCAGATCCAAAAGGGATTCAGTCATCCTGCGTTGCATTAAGGCCTGCCAGCTTAATGACGTCGGCTGCAGACGGGACCCCATACAACTCATCACCCACACCAGCATCTCTCTGCCAACCTTCAGATACATCAGCAAGCCAGAGGGTAAGACAGAGGTGGACCTACAACAATGTCTTATATGTGTGCAGCCAGTGGCACAAAAACTGGGTATGCATTATATGCATCACATAGGGGCACCCCACCCTTATGCCTAACCCAAACCCCAACTCTAAGCCTGACCTTAAGCCTAACTCTTATTGCCTGATGCTATCCCAACCCTAACCCCAACCATAACCCGGACTGTAAGCCTGACCCTGACCCTAACCCTAAATCTAACCCCAATCCTAAACTTGACCCTAAACCTAAATCTAAACCTAACCCTAAATCTAAACCTGAACCTAAATCTAAACCTAAACCTAAATCTTAACCTAACCCTAACTCTAAATCTAAACCTAATCCTAAACCTAAACCCAACCCTTATTACCTGGTGCTATCCCAACCTTAACCCCAAACATAACCCCGACCCTAAGCCTGACCCTAACCCTAAATCTAAACCCAACCCTAAGCCTAACCCAACCCTAAACCTAAATCTAAACCTAACCCTAACCCTAAATCTAAACCTAAACCCAACCCTTATTGCCTGGTCTAGTCAAACAAATCCACAATCGTTACCAATACTGGAGTCTTCATTCATGTGTATCTTATCCACATCTTGGGCAGCAGCCGGTGGTCCCGGGACATCCAACCCTGGCCTCCGGGGGAGCAGAGCTTACTGCACCTTCACGGCTTTTCCATGCAGACCTTAATTCCACGTGTTTAGAAAATCCATCCAACTTGAATGCAGTTAGTTGCCTTGAAATATCCATTTTCAAATAGTCCTGGTTGTTCGGATCACAGCTTTTGGCCTGGGGGGGGGGGGGGGGGGGGGGGGGGGCTGAAAGTCTTCGCTTGTAATAGAATTCTAAAGTTATTTGCTGCTTCGCTGAAAGTCAACTTTCCACTCAACCAACTTGCCAAAGCGCATAAGATTCAATTACGTGTTTCAGCCCACAGAGCAAAAGTTTAATTATATCATAAAATATATAAATAATATTATTGCATTTGAACTGAACGCACTTTGTGGTTTGTGCTTTTATCAGATTAATAGAAACTTTACACCGATTCGTCCAACAGACATCATTTTCCTGCGGACGGGTGCTCCTCTCTCCGGGGCCATCGATGTTTTCTTCGATATCCTGGCTACAGATGACCAGTTCTCTTTTGACGTGCAGAAGCACCCCCACCAGGGCATGATCGTGGGTGAGTGGAGCCTTTATTTAAATAGTACAAACACATTGCATTTACTTAATTTCACTCCCTAATCCCAATCGGTGTCGCCCATCAGGTGTGGTTCGGCAGGTGAAACCCATCATCGGCCCCAGGGAGCTCGTGTTGGAGGTGGCGATGAACTATTTCAAGGCGAAGTTTATTTCCCACTGCAACATTGTTGTCGTCCATGTCTTCATCTCCAAGTTCGGGTTCTGAGCTGAACTGAGGAATGAACAATAGAACAAATACAACACGCAACTTGCCAAAACGTTTTGAATATCCGGAGGCGCCACACTTATTTGGCTGAGCGTTTTAAAAACACAGCGGAAGATAAGATAAATCATCGGATTCCGTTCATTTCCAAGTTTTTTTTAAATGTAGGGAAAACAGTAACAGAAGCGGTTTGCAAACTATTTTCAACCAAACACACAGATAAAACAAAAAGCACTGGACTAATAGTTCACAGCCTTGCTAGCAGCTCTGTGAGCATCGTGTAAGTTGAATGCCAACATCTGTGAATGAGCCCTAAACACAAAGAACAGCTGATTATTAATTGAAAATTTGACCTGCTGGTTGAATTTGATAAAGTCTCCTAATTTATTTGTTGTCAGATGTTTTGAAAGCTACACATCTTCTAAAAGAGTTGAATATTAATAATGTAAGAGATTAATAGGGTGCTCTCATTTATTTAACCACTGTCTACCGTGCTTAACTAGAATCGATATGTCTGATATGACCAGATGCTTCCTTTGATAATAAAAAACCTTGTTTGTAAGTAATTAGAATGTTTCATGGTTGTCACTGAAAAAAAAAGCTTGATTCTCTCCCACTGCAGACTAAACCGACCGTCCTCACTTTGCATAACGGCGGTTTCCTGAATAACACAAATCACATAGGGCGTCATGTTTTTCCTGTAATTCAACCGATTTCCCATCACACAGTACAATTCCCAGATTGTGAGGATATTTGCAGTTATTCCACTCGCAAGAATGAATAATGGGATTCCTTTGTTTGGATCTTTGAAGACCGCATCTTAAAGCTGACAAATTGCTTGAGGTGGGCACTTCTCACTACGCATAATCAACTCTCTTCCACATTGATCTGCCTTTCACCACTGCTGTGCTGCGCCCAGGCCAGTAAAAACACAGGGGACAACCAATACGGAGGAAAATCCTGTAATCTAAAATTTGCCACTCTACATGGAAATCCCAAAGGCTTGTCCTGCGGCTTTGTAGCTGCAGCTGCACAACAATTGTCCCACAACTTTGTCCGGGGATTCATTTTCTGATCTTTAATCAGTGCTTTAGGTGAATAGATTTCAGATGTGAGTGCAGCTGCAGCTTACGGCCTGTACATTACTCCTATCTCCGAAATGACTGGATTTTATGTTGTGGCTATGTCTAAGTATAGGTGCACAGTACACTCATTTTATGAAATGCATGTACTGGGAGCTGACCACTTGCCCAAATAACACTCCCAAACACTTTATTCTAGACTCATGGTGGATACAACACTGAGGTAAAAAGTTGAGCGTGATGCTGATCTGTAAAAGTTTATTTATCAACCATTAATAAAGCCTTAATAAAGGGTTTTATATTTGACCCAGCTGGAAAAAAATCCCTTTGCAGACATTAACGTTGAAGCTGAAGTTGTAGTCAATATGGAATTATTAGTTTATTGGTTTCACCATTTTATGAATCAATAGCATTAGCTAAAAAGTATAAAAACATGGAGAAAGCAATTAGCTTCTTTATTAGCCTCTATATATCACTTTAGTCTCTTTTATAAACTGACGAAGGTCTGTATTTTTGACACTCAGATGTCAAATGTGAGCGACTTTTGTATGAAAACAGCAGCACATGCTCTGACTCCGCCCCCTTGATAGGTTAAACCAATAGCGCGTTAGAGATGTCACCGGATGTCCCGCCCACGCGCTTGAAGCAGAAGCAGCAGCAGCAGTTGGCAGACGGGGGGGAAAACATGGCAGCTACCGCCGACATCAACTTGGACATCTCAGCATCTGTCGCTGGCATTTTAAATGAAGAACACCACCCCGGACATCTGCAGGTTTTAAAAACGTTCACGGCTGCCTTACGGGACAAGGAATACAGGTGCGGATGACGTAATGTGCTGCCTTTATGAAAGGAAACGGACGGGCGTTAGCTTATCGGCTAAGCTAGCCCGACGTACTGTCAAATACAACGTCACTTTGCAGCTCCATTGGCTAACATTACTCAGCCCCCCTTTTGTTGTCCATTCAACCACTTAACCTTGATATATATACTTTCACTTTAGTGTCCTATAAAAACCCAGCTGTTAGTGTAACGAATTACTAATTAGGGGGCAATACTGGCAGATATTACTGTGCAAACAACTACTTTTAAATGAAAATGTCTGCTGAGAAAAAAAATGTCTATTCATCTTAAGTGCCACTCCACCCCCCCTCCCTTTGGTATTGCAATAAAGTGACCTTCCTTTTCCTGTTTGGCTTCCAGAGATGCTGTGGAGGAGGGGGCGTTCTCCAGTCTTCTGAAGGTCTTGTCCCGACTGTGTGATGAGCTCCAGGCCGCCAGCAGTGATGACCAGGATCCGCAGTCCTTGGCCCTGCGGCTGCAGTTGACTGCTGAGTGCTTCAGGGTCCAGAGGAACGCCTGTGTCCAGAGTACACGCAACCAGAGTCTGCTCAGGTAATTGGGATAAGTGGATTGCATGACACGAGACGGTTACAGATACACCGCACGCAGCATGGTGTAACCAGCTCCTCTTTGAAACAGTCTTTACGAGAAGTATTCATTGCATTATTCAGTATTTTGTGCCTGTTATTGTGTGCAACTAAATATACTCAACTACATAATAATGTATAATTCTCTTTTTCCTCTAGGGAGCTTGGTTTCATTGATGTATCCCTTAAACACATGAGTTTCCTTCAGAAAACGCATTTGGAGAACAGAGATGTCTTATTTGAAAGTAAGTCTGAAATTAGGTTATTGTAATTAAAATTATATATTTTCTTTTTGGCCAACCTTGTGATAAAAAATACAAATAAAATCCTCTGTGTTCCAGCTCTTCGCTGCGGGATCCAGTTCCTTGGTAACATATCGGTTGGAAACCAAATGTGTAAAGATGACATTTGGCAGCTGAGCTTTCCAAATCATCTCCTGTAAGTTGTGTTTGCTATAGTAGTTAAGTTCCTAACACACTCCGAAACACTGTTACACAAAGTCATAAGGATTCACTAATCTAAGCCCTTTGATTTTTACATTAATACACATTCTGTCAGTCAGTATTCTTACTGATTAGTAAGCATTTATCCTCACATTGAGTCAACCCAAACGTGTGAACAGGCAAATCCTCAGTGTTGATGATGAGAAGGCGGTAAACTATGCCTCTATGGTGCTCCACACATGTCTGGATGAAGCCAAGGCAGACGAACTGGCTGATCCGGAGAACATCACGCTGGCACTCCGGGTGATGGAGCTCTGTAGGACCCAACCTGAACTGGACTGGACGTAAGAGTGTGTGTCTGTTGTTAGTTTATATGTCTAAAGAGTCCACAGTGTGTGGACTATTATCTCTTCTGTTGATACATTTTAATTTGGTATTCATTCATTTACAGGGTTCTCATTGCAACCCAGTATTTTCTCAAGTCTTCCGCTCTGGTGGAGAACATGTACTCTGGGATGTCTCACCATGAAAGGTACGTTACTTTTATTACGCTGACAAACGGTAAATATCACTATAGAACTATGACTTTCTTACATTACACAGAAACTTATTATTATAAACAAACCTCTAATAAATACATTTATGATACCGAATAACAAGTTGTATGCAAGTTAATGAAAGCTAATACTGCTTTTCAGGGAGTACCATCTAGTACACATAGAGAATATTTGTATGTAGTACTAAAAAACATGTAGATGTGTCATCTTGGATTTGTGTGTGTTTCAGAGTCACTCTATTAGAGCTGATCTTTGCCCAGCTACAAGAGGACGACGCAGAGGAGTGTGGCATCCCTCCCAGTGTGGCTAGTTTCCTGGCTGGTTCCTTCCAGAAAGGCTGTGGCGCTGTGCTGACACTCGCCACCGGCTCCGCTTCCAGTGATGAGGTACTTGACTGATGTGTCACATTAAGCGAGCTGTCAGTTTAAGTTTTCCATTTTCTAACTGACAAGTCGCCTCCCTAACATTATCTCACACAACATCCTTTTTCCCCACGTGACCAACACCTTGGTTGCAATCCCCTGTAGGTCCTGCAGGAGGCGCTGACGGTGATTAGTCTGCTGGACGTGCTGTGTGAGATGACCTCAGACCGCAGGCAGTTCATGTTCCTCCAGGACCATCCTGACCTTCTCGTGACCACTGTTGGTAAATGAATGTAGACACTCTTACGGGGTCGCGGGACCAAATCCTCATCAAATCACCCAGAAAACAGTCGCACACAACCCTGCCTTATGTTAACTTGCAATAAAAACGCATATCATAAGTATATTAATTGCAAAATGAAAAGCCATAATACCAAATCCATTATTTCAAATTATAAATAGTAATGGCTTGAATTTGAGGGTTAATTAAATGTATTTTTCTAAATTTCCCTACTCTATTCTCTCGCTTTGTGCTCTATTTTCTCTGCAGAGCTCCTGCGGCAGGTGCACGCTATAGGAAAAGCCAGTAAGAATATTTTCAGTGCTGCTCAGAACTTCTCCTCGCTGGGTGGAGACGGAGACCCTTCCTCCCATTCTCCTGTCATCAGCTTCAAGGCCCACCTCATCAGGCTAATAGGAAACCTCTGTTACAGGAATGCTGACAACCAAAACAAGGTTTGAAGTGGGTGGATGGATTGATGGATGGATGGATGAAAGAACACAATAATGGTGCTTTCACGCTTGTAGTTTGTTTAAATTCCTCTGGACCATAAGAAACATGTACATTGTTGCCTTTTATTTGCATCAATGTGTTTTTAATTTTCACTAATATATTTAAAACAAACCAAAAGCTGTAAACACACAGTCATTTGGACGAATGGAGAAACTAAATTCCAGTGACTGACAGCAGATCAGATCACGGGAAATCCCAGCAAGTCTGGTAATGTGTGGTTGCCATGCCAACCAAATAAGCTTGCACAAATATGTCTTTCGCACACCGCCTATGCAGATTGCACCCTTGAAAGTTCCCAGTCGACAGATGAATTTAATAGTAGTGTAGCTTTTTAATTTATGCTAAAACCAAAATGTCTGCCATCATAGAATTCTGATTTCACAATAGAAGAAAATCTCACCAAAGTTTGGTCGCTCAGTCCAAGACAAACAAAGTGAAAATCTGTTTTTCTTTTTTAAACCAAACCAAATAATTGTGGAAGATTGTGGAAGACCTCCAATAAATTGATGGCTGTTTTCTTTTTGTATTTAACCTGAAATAACACCAAGAATAATGTTATTATGTACATAATATTAGTAATTATGATGATGCTACATCTTATCAGCTGGATATGTGGAAAATAGGGAATGGATATTTATGAATTCATATGCTTAATGTTAAACACTTTGGGCATAAACCACAAAGCCTTTAGTTAAGAATGCATGGAAGTTAGGTTTTCAGTTGTTCTGAAAAATCAGATTTGTCTGCAATTGTAAAGTCACTGCCATTTCACATGTTGTAATGCTGGTGCTGGGAAGCATAATTCCCAGATACGCCTTGGATTTGTTAATGTCATATCGGGTATAGATGTCTGCCTTTTGAAAAACGAGGGAACGTGTGATGAAATTCTGCTTCTACCATTGTAATATTTCACCAAATAATAATCCTCAAGAAGATAAGATCTGGAGAAAGTAGGGGATTTAGAACGGGAATCTGCATAGAATAACTCAAATATGACATTCTTAATCGTAGATTATTTGCCCTCTGGGATCTAGGGCTTTATCATTGCGAACACAAGGGGGTCATAGGTCAAGAAGAGAGTGAGAGGCCTGGGAGGAGCCCCTAGTCTTGCTTTGACCTCCACTAAATTAGCATGCTTAGAGAGCAGGTTCCCGTTACTCCAGCTTACGAGTTCTTTCAACGCAACAACTCAGTTTTGCACTGAAATGTGAAAAATTCCCTCCCTTGCTTTGGTGATTTTTATCAGTTTCCCCTCCATCGCCGTCTGTCAGCATCTCACTATTAACATAAAGCGCAGATAGATAATAAAGCGGGCGTGGAGGAGTTGGCGTCTATCTGTGGGCACATTATAGACTCAGTTCTACTTAATAGAAACAGATTTGTGGAATGCTTGTGGGATGGCCACCCTCCGTTGGCCCCTCCATATTATTTATGGATGCTGATCTGTGGTCTGTCAGTGGTCTGAAATCACCCCGGATCTGTTTTCACTAAGATCCCTTCCAGTAAACCAAATGTCATTCTGTTCACCTTCGGGAGAGATTGTAATTTAAGATGCATGCAGAGCGTTGAACTGCTAGTACCGGGGCTGAAGTCGGGGTCCGGTCGCTTGTTATTCATCTCTTTATGGGTTTGGACATAATAACTTAAGACAATCATTTTGAAAAGTGGAAAATGGGACCTGGCTGCTCGTAATGGTCAGCGACTTCGCTTCTTTGACGGTTCAAATGACATTTCCAGTTTCCGAAACTCAGCGCTCTGTCTCGTCCCGGAGCTCCCAGCAGTGTGTTTGGAGGGCAAACACAACGGCAAGCGAAGACGATGATGAAGCCTATAGAGTCACGTGATGCAGAGCAGGTCACCGTGTTGTGACGGCCTTAGACTAACCCACAACCACACTGCTGCTTGTTGCTCTGCTAGAGTGTTTTTAACACCGTAGAAAGCATAAACCTGTCGGTACTTTTCATACTGTACTAATAATAAATCACCTATTTTTGTAGATTTGTATGTTTTATCAAGACAACCAATACAGAATTTGTGATATAATCATAAAGCAAATAATATACAGACATGAAATTACTTTTTATCGAGATTTGTCAGTGAACACATTGTCCTAGAACTGGTAATAAAATTAAATTTTGATAACTGTCGGGAAAGATGTCCATCCAGACGTGTTTGTTGTCCATTTTCTTGAACGCCCTTCTGAACTTGTTTTTCTCAGGTGAGGGAACTGGACGGCATCCCGCTCATCTTGGACAACTGCAACATTGACAGCAACAACCCATGTATCCTTTTGTTGACATAAGTTGATGGTCTTACCCGTACACATATTTCATATCTAAATCATTGTTCATAGTTATAATTTTAGACCTTGTGTATTTCATCCTGCCGCTTGTAGAATTGGATTTGGCGTGTTTACACAGGAAGTCTGGCTGGTTCGCAATCAAACATAAGTGTTGCATCAAGCTTGGATTGCAGCAGTGTGTGTGTAGACCGGTCATGATATTTGGTCATGATATCTTTATGTATTGCTTGCCACCTCGATAGGTCTTTGCAGTGTCGACTGCATTCATCACTGAAATCTGTCTGGCTGCTTGTAAATGCTACTTTTTGATGAGTCACATCCGTCAGTCACTTTATCAGAGAGTTAAATCAGTTCAATGATGATGACTTCAACCACAGTGGTGCTTTTTTTTTATTATTAGATTGCATTTGCAGTTTCTAAATGATCTATTCTATTATTATCAGCCCCTGTTTACATTAATAAAGGAGATAGTTCTCAATATGATACATCAAAAACGTGCTTTTAATGCACATATCCAATCCACTCCGTCGAGCTTTTTCTCATAGAAGGTAGAAGCCATCCCACAAAGGAAATATTCTTTTATAGATTTATGTGGGAAACTTGAGAGCTGAGAAGTTTTTCTTTATATCGTACAACATAACTTGTCTGCAAAACTGTTTGTTGGGCTTCCTGCGTACTCCGTGACCTAAAGCAAATACCAGGCACTCGTGAGTTTGACATTGATATTGAATATGTTTGGCCTGTGTTGCCTCTACCATTCTACTTTTTTATATATATATATATATATATATATATATATATATATATATATATATATATATATATTTGTTTGCCACATATGCATTTATTCATGAAATCAATTTTGTAAATGCATCTTCTCGTACAGCTGCTTGCACATGCTCATGTCTAGCATGAAATATTAATTCAATTGTTTGGTTGTTATGAAAGGTAGTGTTGTTGTTTTTTGTCACGTCCCAATACTTACAATCTAAAAAATGACGAAATTAAGTATAATTAATTATATTTTTATATTTTTTAACTTATCAGCTTAAATTCCTACAGTGTAATTCATTCTGTAGAAATCCAGACGTTGCTATCCTTAACCAGGTACCTGTAGTTATCAGCCAGTGGGCCATCTTTACCATCAGGAACCTCCTAGAACACAACACGCAGAACCAGGAGCAGGTCGCAGCCCTGGAGCGCCGCGGCACCGCCGACTACTCGGCACTCAGGGAGTTGGGTCTCCTGGTGGAGGAGCGAGACGGGAGCTTGCTGCTCAAAACTGTGAGGAAAGACTCTTGAAAAGCCTTAAAGAGGAGCAGCCAGGAGAGAGAGGAGGCCCTCAACCCGCAAGCAGGTTTTCATGTGACGTATATGTTTGGAAAGGAAGATGTTTACACGTGTACGCTTGTGTGAACGTGTACTCTCGTTGTGCTACGATCCTCATTAATGTTAACAAATACTAAAGCTTCATCTGCAGGCGTTTAACCTGTCTACTTACAGAATAACTGACAGCCGCTCTGCTAATAGATTAAGGAGAGAAATGCTTTAGAATTTAACCGAGAAGTATGCATTAATTACAATTCTACCTTAGCGATGCTTCCACTCTTGCCCACATGGGATTTGAGGTATTCCTGATACACAAAAAGTCCCATGGGATCCCCCTGGTGTAAAAAAAAAGCAGAGGTCAAGACATCAGCAGCTCTTGTTTTGTCTTGACCTTAGTCTGGGAAATGAAGAGTTTGGGAGAGGCGCGCACATGCTGGTTCCTTTGGCCAGGCTGATGCTTTGTGGTTTAATCCAGAGACAAAGAGCACCACAGTATCCGGGCTTTTCACTTTTCACAGACACTGATGTTGCCAGCAGGGGTTGGGGTTTAATCCCAGGCCCATAGTGACTTCTGCAGTAACCGCGAAAACAGAGAATGACCCAAACATGATGTAATCAACCCCCTCACCGCCTTAGCTACTTAAAGGGTGTTGCCGTTGCCGGAGGGACATCGAAACGCTTTAAACAATTCCTCTAAACAGGCATGACGTTAATATCATACGCTAACAACATCGTGGGGCCAAATTGCGATACTAAAACTCATAATAACTGATGCTATGCATGTTTTGTAATTTAAAACGAAGCTCAGCATGAGCTTGCTACGGTACCTCTCATATTAAGGCTATAACAGGAATGAGTTTAATGCTCAACATCTTATTCCTCATCTTCTTTTTTTCCATCCTAACCCATAAACTGCATAAATAAGGGCTTATGGCATGTATGGATCATTAACCGTCTCTTTTTGACTCATGTTTTACACCTGAGACTTCTTCTCTTTTGCTTTGTTTTAGCGGACTGCCTTTTAGATTTAGTGATAACTCCTATTAAGCTGCAGCTGTGTGTGTGTGTGTGTGTGTGCTTCTTCTGATGAGAAATAGAGATCCTGGATAGACAGCGGACGAGAGCATGCATGCAAGTGTATGTCTAAAGAGTGAGTGAATTAATGAATGAGTGAGTGAATCAGACCAGAGGCATTAGTTAGCAAAATGACATCCCTCCCTGCTCCTCCTGTTGCTGGATAAGCTGAACAGTCCTGACACCTCAACAATGCAGCGCTTTACCGGCCCGCTCACACCCTGCTCCACCCTGTTTGCTCTGCCTCCGATTTTTAATGACAAAATGTATTGAAACAATCGGCTGGACTCTCCCCTCAATCCGCCGCCATAGTGAGGGGAGCTTATGTGGTTCCGGTCCCCAGGATTTCAGACAGCTAACAAAACAGCTGTTACTCGCGCTCGACTGGCTGGCTGCAATGCTTTTCAGCCCCATAGGAAAGAGGCTGTGCGAGTCAGCCGGGCTGAATGAGGTGGCATGGCCGCCTGTTCACCTCCTAACGCATTAGAACCACATCAGCCAAGACCAGAAGTTGTTGTGTTTCCCATATCAGCATTTTATACCACAGGCCTCTACAATATTTGTGCCTGCTGGTTGGATATTCAGCAAAGAAAAACCACTTCGTCAGGGTGTGAAGTATGCTTAATGAGTCAAATATGTTTAATAATGCTTAATAAAGTATTTTGTGTGTGTGACAAACAGCTTTTTTGGGGGGGTAATGATTTTAATACGATATGACATAAAACTGAAGAGGCAGTAAAAGGTTACTCAAATTTTATTGGTAAAAAAAGGAGAAAAAAAAAATACAACTGTCCATGTTTGTAAGTGATGCAGACTTTTTTTTGTTTTTGCCACAGAACAAATAAACTTAAATTAGCTGTACTTGGAAGATACAAGTATGCCTTTAAGGAGTAGCGAGTCGCTCCTACTGAAACACAGAAAACTCTTCGAACTAAAGCTGCACATCTAGTCGGTTGCCGACGCCTTCTACTGTGTTATTCTGCTCGCCATTCCATGCATTTAAACGGTGGTTTACACACAAACACTTGAGGAATCACTCCGCTTTAATGAGCTACGTTGAATTATGAAGGATCGTGTTGCGATTGGACAATCCGGGCTACTTTTGATAAGACACGTGGAGTATTTACAATTTAGTCAAATTTGATCAAAAACATAAATTCCAAATAATTTATAGCTCTCAAATCTGAATACAATGACATTAGAAAACACTTGTAAATAGTGACTTTCCTTTCCATCTATAAATGACATAAAGTGCCACGTTTCCTCATATATAAAAATATACTCTTCAAATTGTTTTGTAAGTTATATAAAGCCTAAATAAACATTTCTGAATACATTAAGGGTGCTGTCCAAAAATAGCTTTTGAGGCCTTTGATCCTCTCATACCCCCTTCTGTGTGGTTATGGCACATGCTATCCACCCAGGCAGGCCTAAACCGCGCTGGAAGGCCTTGTGTAAGCAGAGGCCATCATGTGAAATTCCACGTCTCTGCCGTTCATGGGAATGTTGGATGTATCTGAACCTGATTGCACCTCTATGGAGTTCCAATGAGGCTTACACGCTTTTTTTTTTTTTTCTTCTCAGAAGTCAAGGGCCCTCCGAAAACAAAAACAAACAAAAAAACGGCGAAACACGCTCAGGATAGAAAGTGCTGTTCAAACTGGCAAGTTGGATGCTTAAAATAGTTTTGAGAATATTTTCTGCCTCTTTGGCTCTTGGCATAACAAAAGGGGGTCTGGGTGCAGACGGGGGAATTTGTCCATGAGAGAGAGAGAGATGTCAGCACGGCGCCCGACGGCACGACTCACTGATGTCCCGTGAAAAAGAGCGAAATGTGACTCACACGAGTGCAAAAGAAAAATAACTCATCCGTAGCGAAACACGCCGCTGACGACTGATATAAACGAGATAACTGTTTAGTGAATGGAGTCGAAAAAGGCTCGAAATCTATCAGTAGCAATTGAAGATCATAAGAGATGAAAACTTGTCAAAGAGCAGTTCAGTTTGCTATCGATCCTACAAGACTAGGTTTGAAAGATACTTTAACATAAATAATTTGTGTTTTATTTTCAGTGTTCAAACAGAATACAGTGTGAGCGTACAGTTTAGAGTATTCCACTGCCATCTTTCAGTCTTCTGTCGTTGGCCGTCTGAAGCGCTTTGCTGTCGTAGCATTTCCAGTTAGCGTGTTACAAAAGTCTTCTCGGCATCCAACAATAGTCCTTGTCGTTTTTGCCCTCTCTTTTGCAAGATGTCATCCTCTAAATATTGCTTTGCTGGAGGCAAAAAAGAGAAAATCCTTTCAACTGCGACATGTTTGCAAGTTGTTTTTTTTTTACCAGCACGCGCAAAAAAAAAAAAAAGTTTCTTCAATACTCTCCAAACCTCAAATCTGATTTTTCTTTCTTTAAAGAATTCCAAAATAGGATGTAAAAATGTGCAAATTGTTGAATAAATACTTCCAAGTCCTTCACTTCAAATTCCACTTTGTCATAACCTTCTTTCCTTCAACCGTTGTCCACCCCCCCTCCATCCCCCTCCATCCTCCAGGACTTCCTCTTTCCTTTTACTTGCAGGTGAAAACTTCTGATTTCTCGCTGCACGTGTTGCACTTGACGAAGCAGCACCAGTGGAACTTGCAGTTGCACTGCCAGATGCGCGTGTAGTGGTGCGTGTCGTAACCCCGGCCGCAGCACATCAGGTTGCAACCGTCCGTGTGGGTGGAGGTGCCGTTGCACAGCCGCCCCCGCGTCCCCGTGCTCCCCGTGGCCGTGTCCTCCTCGCAGTAGTTGGGCGAGCGCTCCAGGTACACCAGGTCCGTGTCCGTGGGCTTCTGGTAGCCCCGGGCCTCTTTGAGCCGCAGGAAGGAGGGCTGGCGGAGGCGCGACGCCCGGACCGGCTCGACCTGAACGGCTCCGCGGTAGCGCTCCTTCAGTAGGTAACCGATCTCTCTGAACTTGGGCAGCGTGATCCAGCAGGTCTTGGTGGTGCAGGAACCAGACACTCCATGACACTTGCACTCCAGCTTCATCCTCTCCTCCAGGATCTGATCACAGAGAGAGCAGAAATGATGTCCGTATGAATCAAAAGATATAAGAAAATTCAACACAAATGGTCAATTTACACGCGTCCATTTTTTGTGAATATGAAACCTTCAAATCCGTCTCTTTTGAGAAGCTGGGTTTTTCTGCGGACACTTCAACTTTCAGCACTGCGACCGGCGCGCCAAGTTTATGTCAAAAAACCTGTGGAAAATAACTCATAAACCAACGCTGTAGTCTCTAATTAACATTACCTTTCCTCAGACCACATAATGGCGTGACAGCCCGAGAAAACTTGACCGGAGCTGTTGTGCAACCATACATGTATAGAATTACATGGCGGTTTAAAGCCAGATTTATATTATAATACCATGCAAATATTTTCGGATGACAAAATTGACAGGTGACTGTTTGCCCAGAGCTCGATGTAGATGTGAAAACAGATGACCTTCGCGGTTTTCATTATACGACGGCGTGATTTTTGAGCGACTAAGCTCCTTGTTAGAACATCTAGTGACTTGTATGTCTTCCCCTCTGTGGCTGTTGCATTCTGGGGGTTTTTGCTCTTGACTTTGGTTGCTTTAGTGCGTGTGCATGTGGTGGTGGTGTTGCCACTGAGAGAGGAAGGAGAGGCTTTGCAGGACTATCCTCTATCCTCACTTAATGCGTAGTAATTGGAGTGAATGGACGGCAGAGATCCGCTTTGGCAGCCAAACCTTGACCGCACTTGTACAGAACCGATGAGCATTCACAACAAATATGTCGTCTTCCAGAATACCTTCCACCTATTTATACTGGAAGTCGGTGAACTTTATATATAATTAGATCATCGTTAGTTCGTCCGTTACCTTTCGCCCTGCCTCATTGTTGTGCAGGTTCATCAGCCGCCGGGCGTTTTTCTTGATCTCGCGGGCGTCCACGAAGCGCCGCGAGAACTCCACGCCGTACTTGACGTCCGCCGAGCAGCCGCCCCACTTCCAGCCCTCCTCGCGGTCGTGGTAGCCCTGCTTCTCGCGATCGCAGCCGCACTGGCTGAGGTTGCCCTGGCTGCAGGCCGTGGTCACCGCGTGGGCAACTCCGGCAGCGGTGATGGCGTATGTGAATGCTGCCTCCCTGCTGCCTGGAGAGAAAAAAGAGCAGAATCTGAATAAATATAGAAGGTTGGAATACGAGATTTAGGTTTGATCCTCTTCCTTTTTAGAAAAGCAATGTGTTAAAGTAAAGATGCACCAGTTAAACTAACTCCACAAAGGTGTAATGGCTTTATCCAATTGAAGTGCACTCCTTCAAGTAAAGATGGCCACCAGTTTGGAGGGCATCGCTGATTTGGTTTATGTAACCGTAACAAAGTATCTGAGTAGTTTCAGAAAGGCTACTTTTGTTTGAGGAGTTATAAGGAGTTACTTAACCCGATATTTATTGATACGTCACGTATATTTTCAGCCTTCATTTGAAGTACTATACGAGGTAGCTTGAAGGGCGAGATATCAGACGGAGCATTATAAATATTATATCGTCTTGTAATAACGTTCTGCCTCCTTTTGTTTTATTGAATTTTTGATGTTCAAATATTTTCCGTGTTTAACTTTCCTACATGTAGCCATCCCACGCTCCATTAGAAACATATATAAATTCTGCTATTTACATCAAGGGGCACAAAGGAGCATGAAAAGTCTGCTTGCGTTGCGGTCAGAAATTCGATCCATTTTATCCCAAATTTGATAAAAAAAAAAAAAAAAAGTTTTCGGAGTACGAGTCGATGTTTCCATTTTAAATATTTCCAATGTAATTCCATACCAATCTTTCAACGTAGGTGGTACTGGATTTAGCCACTTTCTAGTGATTGACTTTTTTTACTTGCCGCCAATTGGGCCTGAAGCAGCTTTGTATCGCTCCTCCGTTTCAAAACAAACGTGGCCCAGATAAAGAGTCTCCGAGTTCAAGGGTATTTGGGTCTTGAATACCATGCTTAATGTGAATGCCATTCCAATATAAACTCCGTTTGGGACGGTCCCAAAATATATGGAAATGATTTGCCTCCTTTGAGCCACATTGTCTCCAACATGTCAAATTGGTATTCTTTTATTTTTCCTGGTGATGGGTCTTGAAATATCTTATAATATTTTTCCAGCAGACGTGGATTTAGTTGAGGACCATTGAAAACTACAAATTTCCCCCCAAGCCTCCTCAGAAAGCCCCATTCCAGTTTCCCCACTTTGCCTTTAATATACAAGATGTTTTCGCTCGAGCGTGAAAGAGAACATTGTACAACCGAGTGATGGACTTTTTTTCCCCCGTTTCTGTTGTTGACGTCTCAGTGTCTGAACTTGTGATCTGTCTGCCGTCTTTGATATCACTATATCAGCGGTCAGTAGAGTGAAAACAACACAAGTGACATCTACTGGCTGACCGGAGGAGTTTTTTTTTTCTCCTGCTTCAGCACTCGTAGCATTCTGTCCTAATGTTTTTCATCAATGGAATTTCTCACGCAGCTTAAGTGTCATTCTGTGTCCGTCTTAAGCGGTCCACATTATTATAGCAAATGATACCGCTGCGTTGCATGTTGAAATAATCTGTGGCCAGGCTTGACTGAGATGTGCCCAGCCATTTCCAAGCTTTTGCATGTCACCATTTGAACTTCAGAATAAACACATTTATATTTATGGGGTGGAAGGGAGGAGGAGGGGGGGACAGGGGGAATTAATTTATTGGCACTACAATTGGTAATAGGATATCCTCCCTCTCCAATCAGGATAATGGTGGGCCTCCGCTCTTCTCAACAGCCTCGAGTATTAATGCATGGCGTTTTCTGGTGGAGGCGATCGCCGTGGCTCCCTTCCAACCTGACAAAACTCGCTCGCAGAAAACCAGCGGGGCCTGCGGTTCCCTCGGTCCATAACTCATAACAAACTCTGAAGTCTTCTCTCATCAGGCTAAATCCGCGACCCGTTCGGATATTCGATGGTGAGCATTTCTCAGGCAGCGGGCGCTTTGCAATAGCCAAGCAGCCATCTCCTCGCGCCGTGATTTGTTTTGATTGTACGGCGGTGCATGCAGGGCTCCATTGTTGCCATCCAGCTGCTGGAGCTGACTTCAATTAGTGGTTAGCATGAATCTCCCTGGTCTTTCTCAGTGCTTAATGAGTTCACGGGGCCCGGCAGGTCAATCATACGAAGTGGTGGATGGTAGATTAGCGACATGTGAGGGGGTTTGGGGTGTTACGGCTCTTGCTTATGTTTCCATTCTTTTTTTTAAATTGCAAAAATGGACGCCCGGATATCAAATCTGACTGAGACGAAAGGAAATCTGACCAGTCTTTTACAGTAATTAACCGTCTAATTAGCTTTCAGACAGAAGTCATAATATTTAGTCTCCCCAGAAAGTACTTATTTGGTTAAGTGTTCGCACGGACAGCGGACATGCGGACTTAAGCGGGGTCTCTCCGAGCTCGTTTACACACCACAAGAGAAAAGAGACATTTCCTCTGACAAAAGAAATAAAGGGATCCAGACGTCTGTCTGCCTATGTCCCATGTAGAAGAAAGTGATTGCTCCCAGAGCTGCTAGATTAAACATGGATCCAAACCCACAGCGAGACCGCAACAAAACATTTCGGACTGAAATACAATTTATATAAGAGGTTCACATTAGGAGCAAACGGGCTTCTGTGAGAAGTAAAAACGGAGGGGTGGAGGGGGGGAAGAATGTGGACTAAACGCGGGGAGATGTGTTAGTTTGTGTGTTTACACATCACGTAGGTTTGATAGACCAATGCTTTGGGAAGATGGCAGACCCGAGTGGGGCATCACACCCTGCTTTGTGAGCGTTTACGACTGCTTAGCTGTGTTGCAACGACAGTGATGTCACACACATGAGTTACACAGATTTAATCTCCTTTGGGGACGCTAGCGAGGCCTTTGAGTTGCAGGTTTTATGTGTGTGTTTTAGTGTCTAAATGAGGTAGAGGATTGTATTGTGGTCGCTGCTTGTGGTATTGCAAACAAAAATGTTTTTGTCAAAGTTTCGCCACCCATCCTTTAGTCTGTTTCATGGCACTTAGTGGAGCTACGCTGCAGATTTTTCTCATGCCACTGACAACACTTACAGGAGGTCGGGGGGGAACAATGTGAGGAGATTGAGAAAAAACTGGGCAGAACTGGGCTCATCCACACACACACACACACACACACACACACACACACAGTTATTACAGCCTGAATGATTAGGAAAAAAAACAGACCGCACGGCTCGGGTTTTTGGTTTGGTTTGGCCAATTAACATACCCGTTGACAGATTAAAGCAACACCAAAGGGAGGGACGTGTGGCCGTGATCACACATTCATCCACGCTCGTGCTCTAAATTTATCTTGCTCTGAAACTGAAAATGCCGATACGTTACAGGGATTTATTTCAGTTAGAGATAAAAAAACAAAATTTTAAAGAGCTGATCTCCTGCGTTCCCCTCCCCCCCTTGTTTCCTGTCATCTATCTATTGTTAAAAACTGACTGAAAACAGATCTATCGTGTGTACCGAGATACATTTGAAAACAAGCTGCGTTCCAAACAGACTGACCTACTCTCAGCTCTTGTCCAAAGACCGTCCTCTCTCCCAGGGCCGAGCAGTTCCACCGGCCGTAGCGGAACTGGTACTGACACTCGTTGATGCCCAGCTGGGCGCCTTCGCCGATGATGATGATGGCATCGGGGCGACTCTGACAGAGGGCTCGCTGACGGGGGGCCAGTCCCGGTATCTTGTTGCAGATGATGTTGGCACCGAGGGCCACCACAGAGGACAGCGCCCTGGGCAGAGAGACATGATAGGGGCCGTCATTCTTTTGGTGTGATGGGGAAAAAGTCACCTATAATATTTGTTTGCCAGACTATAAATCATGACGATTAAACAAAAAAATAATCAAGACTAAGAAGATAAGAGCAGACAATGCAACATTCATCCTTCTCCAGGTCACATGTAATCGAATGGATCTTCATCAAGATGACAGAGAACAATAGTTAATTATAGGAATGGGTCCAAATCTTCATTTCTGTCTGTCTGCCTCTCTCTTTCTGTGTGTGTGTTACAGAAAACATGAACCACCACAGCTATTTTAGGTCCCAGGACCTGCCCTTGTTATGAATGAGAGGCATGTATGGTGCAGCAATCATCCTCTTCGTGAGGGCCTGGGGTCTTTTAATGCCATATAAGAAGCGAGCTCATTACACCGCGCCTATAGGCAGAGCATGAAGTAGTCCAAGATGCCTATTTCTTTCTCTCTTTTTTCTCTCTCCATATCCTGCTTTTCCAATTTCAGCCCCTTGTCTGACGAGGTGCTCCTGCGACAAAGTGGTTCTGGTGTAATGTGTAAATCCACCGAGAGCAGGTTATCTCATCAGCTGTGCGTGTAGACGTCAGGCAGATGAAACATTTGCTGTTTCACTCCCAACTCTTCGGATGGAAAGTCTCGTTTCCCCTAACAATCATCAAACAACGTAAAAAGCGTAAAATAATCCCTTTCCTCGTCGTAATAAAACACCTGCGACAACCAGCTAATGACCTCGTGCGTAACTCCCCCGTGCGTAATTGGCCAGCCTGCGTGTAAGCGCTCGCGCCGTGTGTGTGTGAGAGTGCAGTGCGTCGGTTAGAAACCTACAGGTAGCTACCGCTGGTGAGGATGAGGAAGATCTGCGGGTAGTAGACGGACAGCAGCGCACTGCGGGACGAGACGATGAGCATGGTTGCGCATTGAACCCAACTGGTTCTGCTCTCTCGCGGTTTGTAAAAGATAAGAATGGAGAAGAAAAAAACCCGAAGTATATCCTTTTTTTCTTTTTGTTTGTATGGATATATATATATATATATATGTGAAGTCCAGGAGTTGAACGCGGGAGCGTCGTCTCTTCTTGTTCCGCCGTTTACAAGGTGTTGCCTTCCTCAGCTATAGTGGAGCCGTGGCGCGCTGCGGCAGCTCCAAGCTCCGCTGTCCATGTGCTGGAGATGAGAGGCTGCATCCCGCGGCCGAAGTGCGCTCCGCCACCTGGACCGGTTGAGGAATGGGTGAGAGAGAGACAGAGAGGCAGGGGAGAGAGAGAGAGAGAGAGAGAGAGGGAGGGTGGGGGCAGATGGGGGTTCCGGATTTCCGATGCGCGCCGCTCGCGTCTCCAAAAGTGAGACCGTATTGTGGCATTGGAAGGGTGGGAGACAGTGGCCTCTCCCGGTGCACCAGCCCCCGGGATGAGTCTGCACCCGGCATCCCACCGTATCCACACCCCCCCCCCCCCTCTCTCTCCTCCCTCCCTCTCCCTCCCTCTCTCCCTCCCCCCTCTCTCTCTCAGCCAGTCGTTTTGTTGATGCCCAAAGCTGTTAAGTTCTATCTGTGTCTTAAATATAAATATATGCGTTCACTCTTTTTCTTTTTCTTTTTGCTGCTCCTGACCAATTTCACCTGCTGTGGGATCGAACTTGTGACCCTCTGGGTACAATAACCCCCCAAATTAATGAATTTGACATGTATTACATTTCTCTTAATTTTCTCTGCATTTTCTCCAAATATCTACACATTTCATCACGGCATTGCTGCTGTATGTATAAAAGTACCATGGAATCATGCCTTACCGTTACCATGAAGCTCCAACTTAGTTTCTATATGGTGAAAGTGGGCCAACAACGGCAGGAACATGCAGTTTGCTCAGCTGGTAGCCTATAGTAGAACTGCATTAAATGGATTAAATTACCACAAATGCATATTTCAAGCAAAACTTCATTGGTTTGGCTTCTCAAATGTTATATTTCGATCCTTCTCGGTGTCCTAAATGATAGAAAACTGAATATATTGTGGACTGTTTGGCTTTGGGAAGTTAAAATGTGTACTTTTAATATCTCTGGCGTTCGTAAGACAAACCGATGATGAATGGAGAACATTGAGATGAATCACTAGACGACCATGATGATAATAATTGTTAGTAGACGACTATAGAAGACTGTGGAAGGGTAAACCTCTAATGGTCTTTGACATGCATCGTTTGTTGTTATGCGTTATTAATCCCTGCAGTGGATTTCTCCCTTTCTGAAACGCTTCAGATGGTTGATGAGACTCTGTGGTCTTCATATGTTCTGCTGTGCATCACAAACGATACGCCCTCATGTGGCGGCATGGAGGAAATGTCAGCAAAACAGGCTAAACATTGGTATCAAGTTCTACTTTTTAATAAACGAGGCATGTTAGAATAGATGTTCCTACACGGTGACTTCTCTTGTTAAACCCATAGTCTTTGAAGTGAAGTGTTCAGGTGTAATCCGATGAAAAAGCCAACAAGGACAACCCAAAAAGGAATGTGTGCTGTTCCTTTCTTTTAAAGATGTTTGCTGTGGAAACTTTTAAGAGTTTTTGCTTTGTTTTTTAAGTACAATGGGAGGGGACCGTCCCGTTCAATTCAAAGGACGAGGACTTTTATAGGTCTGCTTCACAGAGTGGACAGAGGACAAAGTGCATATCTTCTTGGCTTGTTGTTCACTTAAAAAAAAAAGAAAAAAGAAAGAAGAAGCAGAAACATCCCGAGCTTTTGCTTGAGCAGAACAAATAACCGCGAGGAGATAATATTAATACGATTTGTTCCAAAAAAACAGATATCAATCAGAACAAAAGCGTAGAGACCCAAAACGATTTGAGGGCAGTTTGTGGAAGTGAACCTTTTTATTTAAATTCCCCTGCGAAGCTGCCAACAAAGCGTTTTGGACAGTGATTTTCGGAGAAGGAAAAGAATGGTTTTCATTTTTGCTGTCATTGAGATGGGCCGGATGATCGTGCCCACTCAGACTGTATGTTTGTAGCCGCAGTCAGATATGTACGCTGGACTGTGAAGAATGAGAAGCAGCTTTGCCACTAAACTGGACCATCTTGATCTGCCCAGACCTTGTCAGACGGATGGATGATGTCTCATGGTCAGCAGAAGCAGAACCTGTTGTGTATATATATATATATATATATGTGTGTGTGTGTGTGTGTTCTGTATGCCACTTACTCTCTGTCTCGCTCCCTCTCCCTCTCTCTTTCTGTCCAAATAATCCTCCTAAACCACAATTTCCAAAGCCAAGATAGCACTTAAGCAGCGTGCACTCACTGTCCTGGCGCTCGCTCCGCGATATCTGTTTCTTTTCATATTTTTTTTTTTGCACAGAAGACCGTGGAGACTTTGGGAAGTTCAAGGGCCGAGTCAGGAAATCTTTGTTTTTTTCTGTTTTTGTTTTACTGCTGAACAAGATGTCAGATCAGTGATGGAAGTGGCTGTAAAATGTGTTTTTTCTAATCTATTGGGACGGCTGTCTTATGTTTTGACAGACGAGGTTTTCGATGGCGTCGTGACGGGACTTGAAGCAGGCAGGGAGAGAAGCTGGGTGCAGTGACGCCGAGGGGCCTCTAGCTGGAAGCAGGCCTAAAAAAAAAAGTCCAGATTAATAATGGTGTCTTCTGACTCCACGGGGCTTCGAGGCCTATCTTGTCCTCGGGCCCAGAATCACAAGCCGGGTCCCTGAGCGGTTGTCGAGGAAACGGTCTTGTTGTTCATAACAGTAAAAAAAAGAAATCGGGACGATTCATCATGAGTGGCGTTTTTTCTGCGGAGCAGCAGGGCTCATAGGTGGAAGTGTTAGACATAACAATCCCCTCCACGCGCCGTCGAGAGTGGAAAGGAAGCTCCCCCCACCCCCAAAACCCGTCAAAAAATAAATAAGAGTATAATAATGTGATATTAGTTGAGAGTTCAGGCAGAACACACTTGTAGAAGCCGATTGGCATCGGCTGCTTCATTCATGCTTCACAATATCTGGCTCATCCACAGCTGTTTGGCTACCGGCTGACTAATAACATGCACAGGCCTTTCTAACTGCACACAGATCAGGTCTCTGATGGAAGTGACTCGACTGGAGTAGCTTAGTTAGCCTGCGTGAAACTTTAATGTGCAAGTTTCTGCTGTTTTACTTGAACTTTAGCTCAAAGATTAAAGGTTGTGTTCTGGGGACAGAATTCATCGTCAATAATGTACTAAATGCAAATATACGGTGTATTGTATAATGCCTATAATCACACAGTACATATATTATATGAAAAGGCAAAAGCAAACCAGCAGATATGGTGTTACGACCGACTGTTAAAGAGGAAAACTTACCTTCCTTACAGATTAAATCATCTCTTAATACATTCCTTCCCCTCCTGTAGAAGTCAATGAACACCCGTTTGGTCCGAGACTTACCACATTATGCAGATTATCTCAAATATTTCCATAATAATGTGCCTTAAAGCCTCTGGTCATGTGCATACTATGTACTGCGGTCAACCTGATGGACACCAGCTACTGTATATTAACCCACAGCAGAATGGATGCAATTTACTCTGGTTTAAGTCATGTTTAGGGAAGGAAACTCAATACAAGGAGACCAAAAATGTATAAATAATAATAATAAATAATTCAAATAATTTTTTTTTTTTACATTTTTAAAAATTATTATTACAATTTACTTTTATATAAAAAATGTTTTAGCACTGTTACATTATTATTATTATTATTATTATTATTATTATACTTCATCTGGCCACAACTTTTTACTCCTAAACACACACAAACACAATACTCCCTCTTACAAAAAGTCCAAATCGTAAAATTTCTCATGCTAATGTCGGTATGTTGTGCGTTCCCTTGTCTGTATTATTATCGTCACCTGTTTGTTTGACACAAAGCTAAATAATAAAAGTCAGTGCTTTACCTTATTAAAACCTAACTATGTATGACATAGAAAGTGGTTGTCATGGGGATAGTGATTGTTGACTATAAGGAAACAATATAATAACATTGGCATGGATACTTTATGAGATGGGAGGAGACGCGCATCAAAGGCCTCGGCCCCTCATATATGCTGTGTCTCTGATCCACCAAGAGACACCGATGGGTTCCATTTGTTTAGGTCAGACAAGTGCGTACGGGCAATTCTGGCACAACTCAAGTGGCTTTCAAGCTTTCTACCGCAATATCAGAGGCATTGTTTGGACTGTAATGTGGCAAGACAAACACATGGTGCTTATATGTGTAATGGGGCAAAACACATGCTGGAATGCACAAGAAATGTGAGTGTGGTCGGGGAAATGAATGTGCCCCCCCCCCCTCCTGCACTGCGAGGGGATTATGGAGTGTGACAGATAAAAAACAAAGCTGCCCCCGGGGGTTAACGGGCAAGAGAGTATTTATGACACAGCTAAAAGCAACTACTTTGTAATCAAATCTAATTTAAACTGTTCTGAGCGTTCATGGAACCCGACAAAGCTGACAGCGGGAAATTGTTTCCATGTTGAGGAACAACAGTTCCACTTTTGAGCAATTATTGTCTTTGAAGCATCTTGAAGCCTTTTCTGAGAGCAGATGGACAATGGCACGGGGCACATGGACGTCTTCAGAAGTTATTCCCTTTATGGAATATTTATGTTTTTCGGTGTGGAAAGGAGGGGTTCGGAGATGCGATCGCGTCGCAGATGTTGAGGGAAAAAATGGTTTTATGGACGGCAGTACCATGAGTGCCAAAAATAAAACAAGAAAAAGGGGCCTGCTGTCTTCATTATGATTCCTCGAGGAAACAGATTCACAGCAGGTTAAACTGCTGCTTTCTTCTACGTTATTTACATTTGTCACATTTATAGGAAGACGAGTTATGAATGCACGATAAGCAATCAATCCAAACCCAAATCCCCTGTAGGGATTAATGCTAATTTAAACATGCAGATTGAGTATGCATGCACAGCTTTTGTTATTTGTTTCAGCCTTCAGCACATCACTGTATCATCTCCTGTCCTTACTCCGTTCTGCCTGCAGAGGGAGACAAAGCACCAGAGAAGCTCCCAGTTCAGTTCACTCTTCTGGTTCAGTCCCTTCTACATCACAGTTTTCTATTTCGTGGCATTAAAATATAATTTGTATCATCACGCCAGGTTTTCAATACGCTAACAAATGTTCAATCACCACGTTGCATTATTAGCGTTTAGGGTTAAATGCGTATTTAGTGTATTTAAAAAAGGCCAAATAATCCTCCGCTTTCTGATTTCTGTCTAATATTTCTATTTCCACTTCTAACCACTTACATAGGCTTCTGTAAGACTCTTCGTCTTCGTGTCCCAGTGAGTCATTTTCGGGATCCTCAAGGGGGCTCTTATGTGTTTCAAAAAGCACAGGAGGCGAAGCTGCACAGCAGCCTGTAGTTCCCACCACTCCTCAGAGGGTCCACCATCTTGGTTCCTACCATCGAAATTTCAAAAACACAGCCGTCACGTTTGTTCAACATTTTTCTCCCGGGATCTCGGCACCTTTAGTGAACCCAAAGTCAGAGATAATTATGCTCACTATTGTTTTTTTTATTATTATCAATCTGTTCACCATCAATAGTCTGATCACTCACGTGTAAAAAAAGGGAAACATGCACACTTCCCCCCTGACAGAATTTTAATTTACACTACTGTAAGTATCTTTACATGCAGACATAAGTCGGATGTTACTCTATATTTTAATGAGATTTAAAAGCCATCAGATCTGCTTCGACAGCAACAATAACACATCTAATTAACAAAATGTCACCCTGACATACTCTGTCTGCAGGAATTACTCAAGTTATAATCTAGACTTGTGCATGCAAAAATAAAAATGAGACATTTTGCACGATTTCGGGTTCAAGTCCCTCCGTGCTGCATTCTCTGCTGGTATCTGAGCTGCTCCGGGGTCAGATCAGGACACCAAAACAAAAGGGAAGCTGCTGAACATCCTGCTTAAGGTGGCGTGTTATTTTAATTTTCTCAGCTGTGGTTATTTCTTATTTTAATATGCTTTTTATGAAGTAAACTCATACTCATGCATGCAGGAGCTGCTATTCCCCCCTTTTTCTTTTAAATCATTCAAGATAAAGAGAAAATATATTTTTTTAAAAAGCATCCATTCTATATAAAAGGGGAAAAAATGGTGTTTGTTGTAGAATGAATTGTACTTTATCCATTTTCCACTGCAGCTGGTTTGATCCCGTACAACTTGATCTGTTAGTAATTCGCCTGTGAAGAAATTATTGCACTGAGCCTACGGGAATCAAACATGTGTTACACTTCTGTAACTTTCTATTCCCTTGAAGATACTCGGCCCTTAATGGGTTGGGCCTTGCTGTCGAAACAAACTAAAACTCGCTCCCACTCTCTTTTCCCCTTTCCTTTCACACACACACACACACACACACACACACACACACAAATTGATATAACCACAACCTCAGCCTCTTAACTCTTTTAGCAGGCTCTAATAGCTCAAATCAGAGAAAGTCACGGAGAAGAGAAAAGGGGGGGGGGGGGGGCGACGTTCGCAAGAGTCACATTATGTTAGTGCTGACCTTGCTGATTGAGTTTGCTCACAATCACACGGGTCAAGGCTGGGGTCAGGCCCACGGATCATTTAGTTTAATGGTTGTTTCCTGCCCCGCTTTAAACGTACGCGTCACAGTCGTAGGGGAACCGTTAGATGCAACCATATTACAGGAAATCATGCAGCGGAGAAAAAGAGTAGGGGGGTGGAGGGGGGGTGGAGGGGAGATCAAGAGCAAGAAACTGAGAGCCAGAAGGAAAAGAAAAGAGATGGTGACAAAGGCGGAGGGGAGAAAGAGAGAGCTCTGCTAATTTTGTGGCCTGTCTGTGTCACCAGCACCCTGTTGGGACGACAGATGTGCAGATGATGTCATGTAGAAAGGGGATAGGGTGGGAGGGTGGAGTGATCGGAGCGCGGGAGGACAGTGGACAGGCGGAGCCCCGATCTGAGAGAGGGAAGGGGGGAGAGAGGGAGAGAGAGAGAGGGAGAGAGCGCTGCATTGCCCCGCAGTCACGCAATTAGGCCTATTCAGTTTTCCTAAGATGTGACTCAGTGTAGTTTCGGAGAGTGTGTGCTTTTCCAAAGAGACCCACTTGTGCCTCTTAACGGCCCCCTTCTCTGTTGGTCGAATACGTTTGCGTGCATCCGCCGCCGCCGCCGTCGATTTTTTTTTTCCCCTGCACATGCAGAGGCAAACAAATGTGCTGAACTGGTGGTTTTCAGTCGCAGGACCTCTCACAAAGCGGCAGCCTCTCTCCCCCAACCACACAGGCTATTGAAGCTATAATTTACTTAGTGCAGTCATTGCTGAAGTTTACCCTCCCGTCCCCTGACCGGCCGCAGCATAAGAACCCAATTGTTCCTCGTGGTTCGGCAGTGACAATGGCTGTTTGTGGTCAACCCGGCAGAGAGAGGGAGAACGTTAGAAAGAGAAAGGGATTGACGAAAAGGGGGGGGGGGGGGGGAGGATATCCAGCCATACGATCCAGTCATTTGTACCGTTTACTGCTAAAGATATAGTCAGGGTCGAGCTCAGAGTGGAGGGGGGGGGTCGGACACCATTTTCCCAACAGCCCCATGTCCTGAACGTTACCCCATCCAGCCCGACGTCAGCCTTCTTGCAGACTTCCCAACCTCCCCCCCAACCTGCGCCCTCTCAGACCAATTGTGCTGGCATGGCAGAGGGAGAAATTGAATGAATTAGGCAGTCGGATGTTGCCTAATGGTCGCGCTGCACAAATGCAGCCATTCCTGGCATTGTTGTGTGTTTCGAGTGAGACTGAGAGGGATTGTGCTTTTTTTTTTTTTTTTCAGGTCCGGCGCAGGAAAAGCAGCTAATAAGTGAGGCAACCTGTGGGAATCGGCCCAAGCCAAAAGAGGGAATGAGGCCGTTTTTTCCCCTCCTCCGTGTTTGTCCTCGCTTTGCTTTATTTCAGTGCCTGCCTTCTTTTTTTTTTTTAAACGTTACCGACGTGCAATTTGAAAGACGGTCGTTAAGTCAATTACTGCCCGAACAGGTGGCAGCTCTGTTTTTAAAGCAGCCTTAAAAAACGACCATGTGAACACTGTGGATAATGTGGACTTGTTGAAAATGACCACTAGGGGGAAAAAAAATATCCTGTCATAACTTAACATAAAACACAGCATGGACTTGTATCACGTGAAAACAATGCAGCTTTTCAAGCAAATAAGACGCCGATAGCCGCCCAGAGGCCTAGAGTTACAGATGGCAGCTGTAGCTAGGGGGGGGGGGGGGGGGGGGGGGGGGGGGATCTGACCTGATCTTGAGGACACCCTCGGCCCTCTGGGTAATCATTTACCTGTTACCTGTGGCAACCGAGCCTCAACATATACTGTACAGCCGCAGGACTGCTGATAATAAGGTGATAACGCGGGTGCGTGGACACATTCAGTCATGCGTCAACACTTTGCTGATTTCTAAAAAAGAGGATATTTAAGATATAACTTTTAGGGAAGAGCTCCTTTACTTATTTTCATTATTTCCCAAAGCAGGGCGTTACTGTAAAAACAAGCATGCTTCGCCAACCTACACTAAGAAAACTTTAATAACAAAATACCAGTGCACTCCCATCACACACACACACACACACACACAAAGTCAGGGATGCAACTATGTACGTTTTTCTCTCCCGATCCTGTTGAGGAACGATCCGATACCGGCGTTCCTTTTGTTCCCCAAAATCTAAATCTGTACTTCTCTACGTGTTGTCATGGGGATCTATTTCCCATAAGTCATCGTGAAGGTTGGATTTCGGTGGCATTATGTGGATATATTTTCTATTGAGGCGCAACGTGCAGCAGCCAAATTTAGCCCGCTCGGGAATTTCCTGAACTTCAGAATACTTATCTGGAATCAAGAGTGCGAAAGAGATAACTTTAAGTTGTTGAAGGGGGGGGGGGGAGGAGGAGGAAAGGTCGTGATCAGCTCTCCGGGTCTGGGCGTCGATCAAACTCTCAGATCTTTTTTGGTGGAGCTGGGTTGGGGCGTGGCACTGCATTGCAGCACGTTAGTGGGGGAACGGGCCGGGGTTACCATCCGAGGAGAGGAAGGAGGAAGGTGGTGAGGGCGGTGGGGGAAGAGACCGAGCCGTTTGGCCCTCAGCAAAGAGCCTCCTCCCACTTTTTTCTTTTTCCACACGTCCCATCGCCCTTCTCCTCCTTCTCGACGTCCTTGGAACTTGCTCCTTCCTCTCCCTCTCTCTCTCTATTTGCTGCCTTACCTTACGCAGAATGCTCTGTGTCTGAGAGCAGTGGCCTGAAATGAGACTGAGAGGGGGCCTTGGTCAGCGGAGAATGCCAGCTTTGTCTGAGCTGCCATCCACACTGTCTGGAGACGTGGGTCGGGGAAAGAGAGTGTCTGATTGCAAATTAGCGGTGCCAAACGGACGCCATGGTCACCTTCGCACGATCCAACGCCCCGCCGTTCCCCCCCTCTCTCCTCTCCTCGCCTACTTTAATTGAAATTACGGGGAAAAATCTTGTTTATAGTAGATCAATGTTTGAGTCAATACTTTTCCTTTTCTTAATTGGTGTACAAATGTACAAATTGCATAAAATGAAAGATTGATGAGGATTGAGTGCTGGAGTGCGTTTAGATGTAAGGTTTTGGCTGATAAGTGCTCAATAAATCTGCAGTATATCCGTTTGTGGTACAAACATCTCTCAATATCATACTTGAATTGATGAATATGTTGATAATATACCGTATTTTGATTTCCCAGTGTTACATCTTCATTTTGTAAGGACCACTTAAGCAACAGAGCAAAATTATGTCTTCCTCATAATCCCTTCGTCCGCATGTTAATTTACAGCTTTAAAAAATAACTATCTTCGATGCAGAAGAAGTTAAATGGTGACAGTTGAAGAAAAAAAGTTAAATTCAAACAGATTGATAAACAATGCTTTTGTCATTTAAAAAAAAATCATATAAAAAAAGAACAGAAAATATATTTATTGAACCTATCTATACAATTTAGGCCTAACTGTTATATCAGCATGTAGCTGTATGTTCCATAATGTGTGATATATCATACAGTAACATGTGGACCATTAGGAAGTCCAATAACTAATAACCAATAACTAGCTAACTAACTAACTATATATATGTGTGTGTGTATATATATATATATATATATATATATATATATATATATATATATATATATATATATACATACATACATACACACACACACACACACACACACACACACACACACACACACAGTGTATATATATATATATTGGTCGCCATAAAGTTGAAATAATTTGCAAATGTCTTGTCTTTTAATAGTTTCAAATAAATGTTATGCATGAATTAATTTCCTCTAATAAGTAATTGGGACACATAATGTAATCATTGGTCAAAAGTCATTACTGATGCATTTAAATAGGAATGAACAGAGGATTGTGTCTGAAAACTAAATATTCCAGCTTTATGTGCAACAGTGTACATATATTTATATATGTTCAGAACAAATACAGACATCTGTTTAAAAACTAACTTTTTATCCTGATCATAAAAAAAATGTGAGTCATTATTAAATACATAAATTATGTTTGTTACAGGGGGAAAAAATCTAATTGGTTTTACACTGTTATAAAAACTTATTGTTTCCACATTAAAGTTTGGACATTTAGCACTCTAATTAATTATGCGGTGATAATTATCTTATTTTTAAAGCGTTTGTTTGGAATTGTCTAAAAGGAATAAGCAGTGATTTCGTCGAAGGTTAATAAAGTACACACACACACACACACACACACACACAGCTCCCATTTATAAAGCAGTCTTTCTAACCTGTTGACCGTCCTGTTTTTAATACTATGACTCGGCTTTATTTAAAAAATATAATGTGTTTGTCTTGAGGTCCATCAGGTGCATCGCCGTCAATATGAACTTGTGTCACCTTCTAATCCTTGTAAGCTATAGCCGACATGCTCAGCCCATATACAGCTGAGCTGTAGGGACACACACACACACACACACACACACACACTCCTAATCCTATAGTATAGGCGTATAGACGTGCTGTACCCAGAGCTCGGTCACTGAGTGCAACTGTAATATCACTTATCAATACAGATTCACCACCACTCAATACACTCGCCCTCTGTTGTGCAGGTTCATTGTGGGACTGTGCTTAACTCGTGTGCTTAAAAAAAACCACACACACACACACACACAAGCAGGGATTTCATTACAAACTTTTTGTTTAAAGTATGTTATTAATTTAAAAGTATTTCTGATCCATTCAAATATTATAACAAATAACAATCATGTTGTTGTTTTTTTTTTCTTCAAACCAATTTAATTTTAATGGGCAATATTTATTTTTAATGGATGGAACTAAAATTCACCATTAGGGGATTTTGATTAGTTTATTAATGTGATAATTTGTATTTACTAATTTACATTACAGTGAAGGAGTGTGTTTTTAGCAATTATGGGAGTAAGCTACATATTGTTATTTTATTTTATTTTTTTACCCATGCCTCTAAAGAGGATGATCTCCAGTGTAGTGGCTGAAAACTGGTGCACTTTCTTTAACATGCACTTTAATCCATGTCTGCATTTTTTTAAATAGTGACCCTGCATGGGGGTCTATCCTCAGCATACATGGAGTGTGTTATATTTAATTTTTCTGTGCATCTGGGTGTATCTATGTTTGATCTGAATGTGTTTCCAAAAGTTTAAAAAATCACATTCTCCTCATATATATATATATAAAGAAGATGCAAATGGAGGATAATCTCCTATAATATTATCTACTAATATGCTTTCCTCATTCCCTTACAGACAAAATGAGTGTTTATCAAAGAAAATCCAAGATGATATTATCATCTCCTTAAATTAAGACTCTCTTAAAGGGGAATAAGAGATTTAACTTAAGAGATTTGGTATTCTGGATCACTTTAAGTAACTTCCTGAACTACACATTGGCCCTTTAACAGCTCCGTCCTGTCCTCGTGTCCTTCCACAGCTGATTAATCAATAAAGTGTCTGCAAAGGCAAATCATGGGGAAAAAATACAAGTCCGGTCTTGTCTCCGACTCACTTGTGGCGTCTAACCGAGGAAGCAGACCTTCATTAACTCGCAGAGGAACCAACTGGGTCCGGCTCATTAACGCAGGTGAGCAGGTGTGAGAAAACGCATCTCCGTTTTGTTAGCTTAGCACAAACAGGAGAAATAATTAGCTGTGGAGCTAAACTAGCACAGGAGGGTATTTATATGCTGCACGTGTAAAAGTATGAGGCATTAATTGGTGGTTGCTAATTTTCCTTCAGCATGCCACCTGCTGCTTTAAGAAAAAATACACATTTTAATATGATTCCAAAGCATGAAGGGAGCTTTCTGTTTGTAGAGACAGAAACACGACATTTTGTTTTTTTTTATTATTATAAATAATCCAAGATGGAGTTGCGTGTGATATTTTTTTTTTTAAACCTTTTATTGAAATGTTAATTTAAAACAGCAAGTGTGTGACTTCCTTTTTTTAATAGTCTCGCGTGATAATAAAGTGTGTTAAATAATAAAACCAAAGGGCACGAGGGAAATCACAAAGCACGAGACACCAGGTAAGTTCACTAAAGCAAATAGTGCTTTTTTTTTTTTTTTTTAAGATCCGCGGAGGGGGCAAGAGGAGAGGGTGGTGGTGGTGAGGCAGCCCTTAAAAAAGCGTCTAAACGCAGCCTGTTTCTTTTTTTTTTTTTTTTTTTTTGTGCACATACTTCAATGTGATGCGCCTTTTTTTTTTTTACCTCGCGTGGGAGACATTAAAAAAAATAAAAAATAAGCAGCCCGATAGCGCAGGCTGCCGCCGCCGCGCAGCACCGGGCTGGTTGTATAACGAGGCTTCACCTCAGTTGAACTTGACGCATCTGGTTCATCGGCGGCGAAGGACGCGCAGTCTGCAGCCTGTGTGTCCCCGCTGAACCGGGCTGGACGGCTGCGGAGAGACACGCAGACAAGGGGGGGTGGAGGAGGAGGAGGGGGTGGAAGGGGGGGGAGAAACAAGTCTTCCGTGGCCCGGTAGCCGCTCACGCAGACATGACGACCTTTTTTCTACGAGTCGTCTTTCTTTTTATAATTGTTGGCTCGTTTTTTGCGCACGTCGTATAGAAGCTATAACGCCCGCGGACTTTGGAGTTGGACGCCCCCCCTTTTTGGAGGAAGAGACCATCCAACTTGAGCCTGTTGGTGCGTAGTCTTATATTTATTTCTCTTGTGTAAAGATGTCTTTTTTTTATAGGTTTTAAATTTACGCAAAATGCGTAATAAAAAAAAAAACGACTTTTATTTTGTAGCAATATATTTCCGCCACAGTGTAACAGTGGGTATTGACAGTGTTATGACTGAACCGATTCACAGTCTGGGGAGGAGGAGGAGGAGGGGGGAGTAAGTTTCCGGGGTGCTAAAAGCGAGTTCAACATAATCTTTAAATTTGGCGAACAAGTCTGAAACCTTTTCTTTGTTTTGTTGTTTTTTTTTAACGCGTTGACGAAATATGGTCGCCGGACTGCGGGAGCGTTTCCCTTCGCAACGCGAGAAAAAGAGGTCGCCTTTTTCCGTGCCCTAGTTTCCCTTCGCGGAGAGAGAGAGAGAGAGAGAGGCATAATCTTTCCCTTTGTTGTCCCTGATGAAAACGGGAGATAGGCGAGCCGGGGGGGTGGTGGGTGGGGTGGTGGTGGGGGGAGATCACGTCGATCCGGCATCACACATTCGCAGGATTTCAACTAGACGTGCGTTTTAATTAGAAACGCGGCGGCTCACCTCGGTGACAATCAGTGCGCGTAAAGACGCCAGAACATATGGAGCTGCGCGGTTTTCCCCCCCCCTGATGTGTCACTGTGCCCCCCCTTCTCTGAGAAGTTTCTGATGAAATGAATTCATTTGAAATCCGAGAGTGAGCTAAGTGAGCAGTAGCTGCATGTATTTTTAATGGTTAAAAGGCCTGTGTGCTTCTCCCCGGCTGCCTCTCAGGTGTTACAGTGCACGTTTTACAACCAGAAAAAAGACATGTAAATCCCCTTTTTTTTGAGGACATTGGCACAGGTGTGTGTATCAGGAGCTGCACATTGATCAGGTAGGACATGTAGACTTCCATATTGGGACGAATAAGACGTGTTTGGGTTCATAAAGAGTTCCTTTTGTAGCATCGTCTTCCTGCTCTGCAGTCACATTGTTGTTTATGCGTGAGAATGGAGGATTCAAAATACGAGGTCCTGCTTTATTTGTGAGATTTTATTTTTATATTTTTTAGCCCCGTTGCCTCTGATTGTGTCACAGCTATTGTTCGTGCCAACGTAACTTTTACCTCGAGCATATGTGGCTCACACCACGCTATCAGTTTATCTTAAGTGGTCGCCCTTTTTTCTTATCATATCTGGCACAGTGCACATCTGTCCATGCATCTAGCTCGGTGTGTGTGTGTGTGTGTGTGTGTGTGTGTGTTGTGAAAGCCCCGTCTGCAGGGCCGGCCTCGGCCCCTGTTATGATCCTCCTCAGACTGGAGTGTCGAAACTGCCAAACGCCACAGCGTTTCTAAAGAAAAACGATGTTGTTGTCGTGCTGCTGCCCATAAAACTCCACGTCTGCTTCACTGGAAAGAGGAACAGAGATGCCGGATGCCGAAACGCGAACTGGACCCGAGTGACCTTTTGGCCTGAACAGTCCTTTTTATGTGCGACGTGTTAATTCCCTGATTTATTTATTTATTTTGTGCACGTTTATAAAAAAAAAAAAAAGCGCCGTCGCCGCTATAAACAGGAAAGCGCCATTGTGCCTCGGAGAAAACGGAGCAGAAACACAGGTGGCCCTCAGACAATGGGCCGAGGCTCATTTCTTAACCGAGCCAGTGGGGACAGGGGAGAAAGCACATGGCTGCGGAGTGAAACTTGGCGTGATCGCCGTCTGATTTACCCAGACGCCCCGTAGCTCAGAGCCCCGTTGTGGGCCATGCTGGCAGTGGCCAACACGGAGACGAGAAGAGGCTTGGATTCACCACCACCACCACCAAAAAAAAAAGAAAAGTTCTCCCGTTTGCTTTCAGAACAGCCTCCCCTCCCACTCTCCCCCCCGCCGGCGCTCTCTCATATCTCACGCAATTGATTGAAACCCTAAACGGCGAGATCAGGCCCGAGCACAATCCAGCCTTTCTATGAATAGTTGATTGGATGTGATGGTGATGTGGTGTGTTGTTTCTTTAAGGGCATTTCAGGTCAGAGGGTGGGAGGAGGTGGGGTTGGCGGGACGAGGAGGGCGGGGGGAGGGGGGGGGGGGATTTTCGGCGTGCACGGCTGATACTGCAATGTGGCGTGTTGTGATGTCCCTTCCTGTTGTAAGCTGTTGCAGAGGCACACAGAGGCTCCTGTCACTCTCTAATCAGGTCATCTGGCGTTTTAAGAATGCGTGCACGTCGTGCTTCGGTTCCTGCCTGTGAAAGGGACTTAAAAGGTGGTTTTCTGAGCCTTCTTTAAATACCCATCATTCATTGCATTGTGTGCGTCTGAGCCACCTTGTCATGTTGTAAGCTGCACAGATGGATGGTGTATTAACAGTAGGAGCGGTGGGCGTCTGTCACCCATTATTTCTCCCTTTTTTTTTTAGGTTGGTATTAATAATGTGGCGAGCCCCGTGAGCTGGTATATAGCGTGTCGCTGTAAGTGTGTAGTTCCATGTGCAACAAGCGTTTGTGCACATGCACCCCCCCCCCCCCTCAAACATTTTCACGTTTTAAATCTCTGCGCATCTCAGTGCGGGGGCATTTAAGTGCTTGACCTAATTTCTCTGGCAGTGAAGAATCCACAAGTGAAGGCCTTCCTCTGTGTGTGTTTGTGTGCGTGTGTATTTGAGTGTGTGTGTGTTTGTGTTGCTCTGGGTGTTTCCTCCTTGCTTTTCTAACAGGAAGCTGATGTGGAGTTCAACTGAGGACAAGGAAAAGGCCTTTTCTTTCCACTGTGAATCATTTGAGAGAGAGAGAGAGAAAAAAATGAAAAAAAGAGAGGGGAGAGAGAGAAAAAAAGGAGACCAGGCCGCTGCATTGATTCAACCCTCTGCAATCTGTCTCTCCCTCTCTCTGTCTCTCTCTCTCTGTCTCCCCCTTGCTCTCCAGTCTCTATACCTTATTGTCTGTTTCAGCTTTTCTTCTTTGTTTTATATGTAGTTGTGATGTCGGATAGACGGCAGCGTTTGGGGAGGGGGGGGGGGCGAGTTTATGGAGAGTTCATGAGTCCTGTGAGAGGACGGGGAGAGAGGGGGGGGGGGAGCAAATGAAGCAGGGCTCTGTGGGGAGCAGTGCAGGTTCTTCCGGTTCAGTTTTAAAATACCCACAGCAACAACAAAAAAAATACGAAGCTGCCTGTGTTACATACATAGAGTCCAACAAAAAATAAAAACACCTACACAAAATGTACCGCTGGATTTGTGGAGGCCAGTCCTGAGGCACTAGGAAGGAGTTTTTGACTCCCTTTTGTGTTCCTTTAAAGATGTGATAATGTGGACGGAACAAAAAAAAGCTTTAAAATAAATGGTTGAGGGATAAACGAATTGAGAGCCGATAATGCAAGCTATGCTCGCGTTTTGAATTTGTTCTCGGGACACATTTGACCTCCTCGTGTTCCAAGAATCGAACGCAGGCCGCTGTAATATTGGAAAGGCATGACCTGAACCCTAATCGTAGACATTACCCTCGTCTTTTAGTAAATTAAATAACAGCCGTTATTCTCCGCCCCCTTTTTCATGTATTTTTAAAATCTTAAAAAAACGTTTGAGTTGTTTGGTCTGCAAGATTGAACTGGTACGCAGCAGGACGGACACGCTTCTGCAAGCACGACAGAAATAAGAATAACAGAGGTGCATGCTGGGTTTTAATGAACTCTACTGTTTTCTCTCCTCTGCTCCTTGTGTGGATACAGATGTTTGTATCAATACAGCAGAAGGGCCGATTTCCTCGGAGTTCACTTAAGCCTCCCCCATGACCATGTTTTACTTCTGTATCGTCTGAACAGACGCATTTTTTAACGTTAAATGGCTGCTCCTGTTTGCACAATCAGTTCTCTCGAAGCAAAAACATAATATTTCTTTTCACATACGTCTCCTGGAAATGGTAGCACAGCATTAGCTTCATGAAAACACAAAAAGCAGCTTCGATGTTACATACGTAAACATGATTTCCATGCATGCGATTGATGAATTATTGTGTAATAGCAAAACGAGCCTCATGGCTGAGAGGAGCTGAATAAATTCCAGCTGGTGCTCAGCCCAAAGTGTTCCAGTAAGAATGTCTTGTGCTCAGCGTGTTCTGGCGCACTGTGGGAAAAACAAGACGCAACGATACGAAGCACCACCACTGTCTTATCAATAAGTGATCTATATGTTGTTATTTTTCAAGTTGAGCAACAATTTTAACGTCTTTTTTTCCCCCCTTCTTCTTCTTCTTCTGTGTCGTGGGTTTTGGGTGCAGGGCAAGCGGGGACACACGTGGCCGCGGAGCGATAAGTCCTTGGATGCTGCATTGCAGGTGAGCACGTGGTCATGCTAACACACACACACACACACACGTGGCCACTCGACATGTGTTGAAAAACATGGTTAAACAATATGGTGGGGCTTTCAGTTTAAACATAAGCCATCGTGGTCGCGACCTTAATTTGTAGGGTAACAAACATTTTTCAAAAAAGCGACTGTGTTATGGAAAGTGGGTCCAGTGTCGCACTTATTAGTTTTTCTTCTTTTAATACACATCTTGTTACATATAGTGCATTGATTTGACTAATTTGGCTTTATGTTTCAGAGTAGAATGGAAACTGATCGTAATATCTCTGGAGTTCTGAAGCAGAATCCTCAAAATAGAATAATAAGAGAAAATAAGGCAACAAACTATTCAATACAGCCGAGTATATTTTACCAGACCATAATAAGCAAACTCAAATCGGAGTGATTTTATCAATTCTGATTTTCCCAGTGAAGGAAAACGCCGCCTGAGTTTGTTTTCGAGTGTTATAATTATGACCGTAGTGGATTTTATGCAAGGAGACTGTCTGGGAAGAATAGATTTTGTTGTTTCTGTTGTATTATTTATTTAGGGATTCATGCTTTCCGATGAGTAACTTTTTACTCAATAAGGACAGATTGGGCCGTCGTCGGGTTTGAAAAATGCTGGAATGAAAGTCGAAGGCAAAGATTCATGGCGATGTTGTGTATAGTGGATGTTGTAAGGAATGGATGTGCATGGAATGAAGACAGACTTGTCGCTGTTGTTTATCATGTTTGTTTTAACGTGCATCGCCTCCCCGAGGGGTGGAGTTTAGACGGGATCATTTTAGTAGGATTACGTCAATATCAGGCTCAGAGTTCACTTAAGCTGCTCGAAACTTTCCAAGGTGATAAAAAACAACTCCCTCCAACATTTGACTGCGTCACATACATAGAGTATTAGATGAATATTCATATTTTCTGCCTCCTCTATATGATATAACAACCGCTGGAAGCAGTATCAGCCGATCACTGATCATTGGGTCTATTTGAAGCCGTGTATTTAACGTGTTTTATTTATTATTCCATCTTATTTAAAGCATGAAGTCTGCAGTTTTCCTATTGATATAATGTATTTTCTATTTACGATCTATTTGTCCATCAATACTGACGTATGTGATTGTGTCGTAAGAGTAGTAAGAGCTCGATGGGGTTGTGTGTGAAGGCACAGTGAGTGTGTGAAGAATTTCAAAATGTTCTATTTTGTTGTCGTACCCCAGCAGACCTTATTTTCATCTGATGTTCATGTATTAGATTTGACTGAATTGAAGAAGGAATGAGCAGCAAAATATTGTAAAACTAAATAAATAAAATGAAGTATTTATTCTGATTAATAGAATATGAATCCCTTTCAGTTGAATAATGGATATGTAAATTATGAAAGTAGTTTTGCAATATTATATATAATAGTTTTGCATGTTAAGTGTTCAAGTTCAACTAGTAAAACTCATTCGATTGTCCTACTATTATATGGCTGAACTGCTCAGACCTACAAAACTTTAACAGAAAAACAAAAAAGAACGATTTATAAAGTCTCTCTCGGGTGTGCTTTATATTTATTTTACATCGAATTAAGTTGCCATAATATTAGATGAAATGTTTGACCCGAGAAAAAAAAAGAATTGAGAATTTTCATTTAATACGTTTCCAGCTAGAAAGCAGATCTTTTTGTTGTGTCATCTGACATAAATTAGATCATATTTAAACATTGTTTAATATGTTTTGCATGGATATTTTTTGCAGATAACGACGACGTTCATGGTGTAAAAGCTTTGTAAAAACAGTTTAAACCCCAAAGCATGACTCCAGGCAGGACAAAAAAACAAAAACCAGGGTTCACCAGGGTTTATCCCCCAAATGTTGTTCGGCCAGGCGGTCAAGTGTCATTTCTTTTGGGGGGTGGGCGACTTGCTTTAAGTCTTAAGCTGGACTGGTGGCTGAGCATCTGCCTTCACATTCTTGGAGCCTGGGTGGTAGGAAAGTTGAGATGAGGGAAGGATGGGAGCTGTGGTGAAATGATGCTGTAACTCTGCGAAGGCCGACTCAGCATTAACTTGCACCAGACGGAAGGGTGCATTCTGGGAGGTGAGGGCATCATAAGGGGTGGAAATGGTCAAACCCCAACCTGTGAAGCAACTGTTTGCAAGAGGAAGGGTCGGGCCACTCCGGGACTGCTTTGAGCTCGATGAGTCCACCTGTCTGCAGCCGCAATGAACCCTGCAAACAGCTGGTTCTCCAGCAGTCTCTGAAAGAGATCAGGACATCACCAGAATATACAAATACTAACTTGTTCAGCAAGTCATGGAGCAGGGCTTTGACTGCAGGAGCATTGGTCAGACCTCGACACATCACCAGATACTTGTGGCCGCTTGTCCGGCGTCTGGCATCAACATCAAACCGGTTTAAACATTTTAACACCGGCCCAACCCTATCAATCATTGTGTGGATCTCTGCCATCCCAAGAATGGCTGGAAGGTTAAGGTGTGTCTCTCAGGTGAAAGGTGAGTGATTCATGTTGATTACCTGACATGGCCAGGAGGACAGTTGTGTGAGTCACTGAGCAGAGGAGAAATCCATGGGTGTGTGAGGCCTATATAAATTAGCTGGTCTGGCCACAGAACAGGTACCTGTTCTCCAGAAGGGGGGTGCAGCTCGGTAGCGTTGGCTCTGGGATGTCGTTGCTGGAGCTAGAGGATGGGGTGGCCACGCAGAGGGACTCTGAGGATGGGTGTGGTGTGTTTCGGGGGCTAGAGACCAGGACTCGCTCCCTAATCTTCTCCCGGAACGACTGTCAATATAGATGGTTTGGGCGGTGAGGGCGTCCAGGTCTGGTGAGGTCATCTTTTAACGAGATCAGATGAGATCAGAAAAAGCAGCACTTAATTTAGGAGCAGCTCTGAAGTCGATGGAGTAGTCACCCACCTTCCTCTTTGACAGTCCCTTAACTGCCTCTTCCTCCCGAGCCGAGTGGTGGAAAATCTTCCCCGAGCTCAACGGTGAAGATCGCCTCGTCCACTGGGTGGTAACCCGATCCCCGGCTCTGCCCGTGAGCCGGGAGTTTATGTAAGCTGCACAGCATCACTCGAGACGGAAAGAAGTAGCTGGAAGATTAGGGAGCGTTGCGTGAGGAAAAAGGCCGGCTGGCAGCGTTGAAGAGGGGGAGATTCACGGCTCGGAGGCAGGGGGAGCAGGAACGCTGGACTGGGGGTGCCGGAGACGGCAGAGATATCCCAGATGCCCCCCACGACGAATCAGAACTGGGGCCTCATCGCATGGTAAAGGCTCAGTGAGAACAGGAGTGAACTTAAAAGACCAGAGAGCAGGAGAAAATGGCTGAAACACTAAGAAGCTCAGTAAATAATGTGGGTGGAAACACATATAAGTGGGCCGGTGTATGTGTTACGGGGCTGATGGGAAAGTGGGAGCAGGTGGGCAGGAGAGGTCATGTTTACTGCAGGGCAGGCAGAAGTCGTAGGATTTCAAAAAAAGCAGATAAGGAAAAATACGAGACCAGGAAATCGGATGTCATTGTGATACAAAGAGGGACTTCAGGCAGTTTCATGCTGCAATATTAAATTAATCGTTCTAAATATGAGATTTCCTGATCAGGTGAATCCAAACAAGAGCCGTTATGATTAAAAGTAATTAAGTTAATTACAAAGGAAACAATTTGGAGTGTAATGGGTCAGAGTAGTATTAAAAACCAGTAGGGGTATTAATTATGCGAGGAGCGCCGCGAGTCATCATCAGAAACAAATAAAATGCAATAAATCGTACAATCTAATGAATAATGTGAATTTACTTTCTACACATGTATTGGATGGAGGGATGAAGTGACTTAGGGTGTTTTTTTCCCTCTCCTACCTCCCCTCTATTTTGGACTGAAACCCCTCATTTGATAGACCACCGGGTGTAGCGGAGGTCCAGTAGGCAGCATGCCTCAAAATCAGGTGTTGTCCAGATGTGCCGGTGAGAGCCATCCTCGGGCTCCTCCAAATCTCTTATTTGGACAAAAGGAGACGGAACAGGAAAGCCCTCCATGACCTCACAGGGCCCAATGTGCCGAATGGCGTTCCTCTTAGTATCATTTGTCTTTTACAGACACGCCGTCCTTCTGTCACGCAGTCAAGTGCTGGGTTTCTGTTCCACACATGCACATCATATTTCAATTAACGGCGATATTATTTTTACCCCAAAGCCTCCCACAGTGCCTTAACTGCATTGGATTGGTTTTGTGTCATTAGTGATTACGTTTTACACTAAAATAATTTTGTTTCTGTAAAACAGTCGCAGTCTGTGTGAAGCCAGGAGCATCAATCATACAAACCTCATATTTCAGTTTGAATAGCTCATGCTCTGATTATGGGTTTGTCTGGTTTCCCTCCGTTTCTGTGGCATGTAAAACCCCTTACTCGCATTTTATTTACACTAACTCATTCTGCACTGTAGGTTATGTGTTAAATGTTTATTACAGTTACCGGTTATTTGAATAATTAGTCCAAGAGGGCTGCTGCTCTTTTTTTACATCGTTATTTATTTGCTATTTATTCTCTATATTTGAGATCATATCTTTGTATTTCTCGATCCGCCGGCGTCCAATTACAAAGTATCACATAGGAGGAAATTATGGATTCAAAGTAGTGTAAGTGTTTGCGATTTAGTTAAGAGCTAAAATAGAGCTGAGGTTTAATGTGTGTGTGTGTGTGTGTGTGTGTGTCTGTGTTCACCAAGGAGAAGTAATGAAAGTGGATGGTTGCTCTCCACCAGACAACCAAAATGAACTGTGTGCAATGGCTAAAAGAATCTGTCTCTCTCCCCTCGCTCCCTCTCTCAGACTGGGGGCTGCCCTGCCTCCACAGAGCGCTCGACCGCTGCTGCATTGTGGCCCGGGGCCTCATTTGAATGGGCCTTTAGTATTTTGTGTGAACAAGTCAGCGCCATTTGCATTTGTTCCAGTCACAAAGGTTTAACAGGTCAATAGGGACTCCCTGGCAGAAAACTAACACGCTAGGGTACCTCCCCTCCCTCCCCCTCGCGTCTCCTCCGCCGCTGTGGTTGTCAGGCACCCGGCCGGCGTGTCCTGGTAGCATGTAACTCAAGCATGTGGTGCGTATACATGTCTACATACGAGTGTGTGTGTGTGTGTGAGGACGCAGCAGGGTGCACAGGCAGGGGAAAAAAGGAGCTAATAGCGCAGGCTGCACTGACAAAGATTTAATTAACGTACAACTTATAGCAGCGACTTGTCCGAGTGACAGAGACTGGTGTCGTGTGTGTGTGTGCAAAAAGACACATATTTTCTTTTCCACGCTGAGCTGCAGACACAGCAGAGTTTAATTTCCTGATCCTGGAGGAAGTACTGTACACCCTTTTTTTAATAAAATGGTGAACATGGTGTGGAACAATCAGTGGCGATATGCGGCGGCTAATTGCACCTCCAAGTGTGATGGCCGGATAAATGACCGTCGTCGCAGTTATAAAGGGATGAAGTCACACTTTGCTGGAGGGGCTTTTAGTTTGTTCTTGCTCTCTCTGTGGGAACTGGACACAAAAAAAGTCTCCTGTTTCATATTTAGAAGCAACTTTGTAGCATTGTTAGCATTCCTGTCCAAAACTGTTAATGGAAAGCTGCTTTATATGTCGGAAATAAGCTACGAGCTAGCGGCGCATGTGTCTATAAAAGAAGTTTTTATTCAATGCAGTGACTGTTGAATCTTTCAATGTGTTTCTAATGTTGGCCATAGAAGAGCTTTGAGGGTCATTCGTCTAATTATTAGCTGGCTGACTTCTGCAGAAGAGCTTTCAGGGAAACCATCACTCCCAGTATCGGCCCTTTACGTCGGGAGGTTGCTGCTTTTCTGCCAGCAGGCCTGTTTGAGGAGGATATAGAGGGATAGCAGCATCGACTTAACAAGTATTTTTGTGTATCGACCAAATACTTATATAAGTAATGGTGTTTTTTTTTATTTTTAAAAGTTAACTCAGCGCAATCAGCAGGCTACGCACTTAAAATAGCAGAATGAATGCTGGTCGGCGGTATTTCCGTCCATTATGGGGGTTTGAAGTGCAGTCGGGGCAGCGGGGTGTCGTGGTGCTCGGAGAGATTGGCCTCCGTTTAAACTGTCGAGTGCCGCGTCCTCAGAACAGCCAGGTGTGCTGCTGAAGAGTCCTCAGGTAGGAAAGCGAACCCCCAACCCCCCCTACCTGCTCACTCGCTCGCTCGCCGTGGGTAAGAGCTGCCACTTCACGAGTGAATACGCTGTAAAACTAAGTGTTTACACAGCATCCACTATTGTATACCTCCATTTTTTTTTATAATTGCGAGGAGTACGGTAATATCCCCCACAATCACCCTCGAGCCTCTTTGGTCACTTTTTCTATTTGCTGTTCTTTTTTTTATCAAAATGTCTTCAAGCAAACCCACAACTTGATGTATTTACCGCAGTGACGTCACCTTGTGTACACACGACTGCAGAATGAAACTATTAAAGGTGGCGTCTTTGTGCCGGCGACGTCTGAGACGGCAGAATCCACATTTGTGTAATTTAAACTTGAATTAGGGGGAAAATCTTACGTTTTTAATGTAGAATCATGTGTAGTTTATGCCTGAATGCTCCGTACACCAAATATATGGGTAGAAAAGGGATTATTTTTCAGCATTGAGGGCAGACGCATCGCCAAAAAAACGTTTTCAAACCCTTTTTCGTTCGTGTTTGTGAAGGTCTGCACTCCGATGTTAAACCTCGTTTCAGGCATTAGCCGGTTTAATCACTGTATACACCAACATCTACACTATAAGGGACTTGGCTTAGAGACTTGGCCCACGTAGCATAAATATAGCAGCCTATACAGACACTGTTTATATAGTAGGATACAGAACTGTACACATCATGCACAACTGTACACGTGGTGAAAAACCTGCACCGGGCGTATTTATATCGGTGCATACGAGAGCATTTTAACGGGGGGTATTTGACAGACAGCAGAAGACAGAATCAAATATCTGGGTGGGAGTCATGCTAACAATCGCTCCTATCATGCTGATCTGAACTCGCTCCGGCTGCAGCGTCACCGGTCTGCGGTTGTTAGTGTTGAGCTGCGTGACTCACTTATTTGGATTTCTGTTTCATTATCTTTTCTGATTTTTTTTTTGTTGTCGCCGCATTCGGGGGTTCCCGAGCGAAAGGGAAAAAGCGGAGCGAGTAGCCCGAGCATCAGGTGCTACAAGCTGCTAGCTAGGCCTGTAGCCAGGCCCAGGGAGCCGAACCTGGCAGCTCCGAGGCTGCGACGTGTGAAACGCTGCACACAAAGGAGCTCGCTCCATCTGTATGCACCCTACATAGGCAGGCTTTTGTTGCAGCCGACAAGCACATGACTGCTAGCATCTTAACCCCTGAGAGCCAGCGTCTCTTTCCCCCCTCTCACTAGACTGCACTCTGCAGCAGACACAACCGTGAGTTAATGCTGCGAGGGGGGAAAACCCCCACTTGATTTAAGTAAGAGCTAGTGGGTTATTAGTGATCGATGTGTTTGCTATCTCTCTCTGTACAGAAATATATTCAAAAAGACGAGTATAATATATATATATTAATATATATACCAAAGTATAGTTTTAGTGCAATGCTTATAGACTTATATTTAAATTCTGAGGCAACAAGATGACATGCATTGTTTAAAGAATTAGATCTTTATTTTTGTAACAAGGATTTGGGGTTAATATCGAGGTCAACCATGAAAAGGGGAAAGACCAGAGGACAAAACCTAAAAAAAAAAGGGTTTTCACATGAAATATATGTAAAAATATGCAGATGAATAATTTCTGTGCTGCAAAACGGTAATTATGCAGATGTTTTTTTTCATCTTTCAGCTTTAGTTACATTTTTTTGTCCAACTGTTTACCTATTTGTCTATACATTTTACATAAAGTCCGGACAGTCCCTAAAGGACAGCCGTGACTCCCACGGGGAGAAGGATAAATCACGAGCAGCGAAACTCGACGGCTCCGGCCGTCGGGAGATGCTCCCACCTGTTAGCACTCTTCATTTTTCAATTTTTAGCATTCTACATGGACACCACACACACACACACACACACACACACACACACACACACACACACACACATCATTTTTCTTATTAAACAACCGTGAGAAAAAAGAAATACAAATTCAGAGCCTTTACTTGAATTTCCTGCTCACATAAATTGATACCACAGGTTTCATGTGGACGTCGTGTTTCCTTGTGTAACCTAGACAACTCCAGACGTGTGTGTGCATGTGTGTGAAGCCGGGATGGTGTGTGTGTGTGTGTGTGCTCAATATGAAATCAAACAAACACTATTTGGTGTGTTCGCTGAGTCAGCTGAATTGGATACGGGCGAGCAAAACAAACCGGCTGTCCCTCGGTCACATAAATGCCTGATTTTTATTTATTTATTTACTTATTTTTTGAGGAAATAAGAAGAGAATAGAACTCAAAAAGGAAGGACAGGAGAGGTTGCAGTTAAAATAAAACATGTCTTCACATCAATCCCCTACCTCCGCCCCCGCACCCTTCCACGTATGAAAATGTGGGTGTACGGTCCCGATGGGGGCTGGGGTGCGGAGGGCTCCTATCTGGGCCGAGCTAGGTCACGCAGGCCCATCCACGCTGCAGTGGCTCTGTGACGTGGCATTGAACTAGAACCAACAGCAGGTCCGAACCCTTTAAGAGGTGGTACCACTCCCTGAGAATGCAAGAGACCTGCGTGTAAGCTGGCGTTTTCGATCGGAGCGGCTAAAAAATAATAATTTATTAATGCGGGATGGACCCTGAGATGTGAGCAGCAGGCAGCAGGAGAGTCAGGAAGTGTGTGTGTGTGTGTGTGTGTTAGGAGGAGGGGTAAGTTTCAAATATCACAAAAATGCATTTGAAAAAAAAAAAAAATCTGTTTACCTGCCTGTTTACTGCATTTTTAATAACGAGTTATTCCAGAGTAACGCGTGTCATCAGAAATGACAAATATTTGAGCAGAATAGCTGCAGCCTTGAGAGGACTTTTTATTTCTTTTGTCATCCAACGTTAGGGAATATTTCGATGCCTCACAGTGAATTTAACACAGGCTCGAATAATACCAAGGTCACAAGGATTGCAGTTTTTAGGTTTGTTGGGAATTGAAATTGTGCTCCATGCTCCATGCTGTTCTTAGAAATCATTAAAAAAAAAAGAGCCCTTTTTGCTTTTTTGGATCAGAGTGGCGTTTCTTTTGTTCCCTGGATAAAAGTCCTTGTAATTAAATTTTTTTTAAATGTCCTTGAGATGGGGAAGTTTATTCTGTCAGCTAAATTAGAAACCAAACTTTTTTTCTAATAAACCTGGCAGTTGACCTAGAGAGGGGAGTCTCATGGTTAAGTGAAAGTAGGACGAGGATTCTCCCAAAACGCCACCTCTACTTTTAATGAGAGAAGAGCTGCCTGTTTGGGATTTATTGTCTGTTTGGCTGTTTTTTAAAAGCGGTTTAGGACACTTGTCTCTCCGAGAGCGCAGGTCCATTTTGTCTCTCTTCTGTGCTCTGCTCTGCTGCCGAATGGGCTCCCTCCTCACACAGAAGCTCACTTTTCAGAGGTGAGTGGCTTAATGATTATCTGAGAAATGCATTTGAATCAAAGCGCTGCGTTCTCGCTCTTGATAAGTGTTTCAGAAAACATTTATTTTGACCTTGAAGGCTTTCAACACTTTGCTTACATAAAGCCTCCATCTGTTTTTTTATGTTTTAACCTCTTATACATTTTCTAATAATAACGATAAAAGAAAAAAATCATGTTTATACGGTGATATAATGTATTTAATGCTTCATTTTGTGGAATAATAAAAAAAATGTATAAGATCGAAGCAATTTACAGTAATAGCTGCCTTTAGAAAAGGATGTTCTTTTAATTACGCATTCAAAATGTCTAAAAGTCAAATAATTTTCTACACGCAGACGGCTGTTTATTTTCCAGACAGTTATGTATTTATCTCATCGTTTCTAAAGAGATTTTAGAGTTTCATGAGACAGAGAAGAGGCTTTGAATTACACAAACTGAATAAGTGAATCAGGGTGAATAAGTGTTTCAAACTGAACTTGAACCTTGAGTATTTGTAAAATTGCCATATAGTAAATTTTAGGAACCAGTAATAATTATAATATATTTTTTAATCTAATTTACGAATGACGAAACTTTGATTCAAAAGAAGTACAGTCCATTTTCAACTTACTTTCCAGAGTTTGGTTTATATATTAAAAAAAAGAGGTCAAATTGAAAATGCAGGAAAAACTAAATTATCATCATCTCGTTGTTCAATAAAATACACAGAATCTCTACAGAATAAAGCTTTATCCTTTTACAAAGGTCCCTCTTGGAAATACTCTTTAATTTTATTAGGTTACATTAAAATTTAGAATTTAGATTTTTCAACTTTTTCGCTTAAACAAAGTCCTTTTATTCAGTCGAGTCACTTTTTAAACAAATTCTTAAATTAATTCTGTGTTTTTAAAAATTTATCCAGAGCAGGAAAAACCCCATTTTGATCCCTGAGTGAAACACACCTTATTTTACTGCACTGGATGCTGGCTGTACTGGCCCTCATTACACCACCAAGCATTAGCAATGTGGCCTTTATTTTAATAATTCTATTATATTATTATAATATTTGCTTTCTCCTCATCCTTTTTTAGCTTGTATTCTCTTATTTGCCATTTAAATGAAGTGAGGAAGAAAAGGCTCTAATGGTTCGGACTCCTCTTCTCTCACTGTGGTGTGAATCATTTTATCTCATCCTCTCACACTTTGAAACAATTAAAACACCCGATTCGTCTTGAGCATCTTCAGAGCAAACCGGGAGAAATCCTGACGGACGATCCGAATAAATCAAAGTGAATAAAAACGCGTACATAGCTGCACACTCGGCCCCTCGTCTCTGACGGACTGCGGAGGGTTAACTCGTATCTGTTTAGTCCCAAAGTGACTAACGGAATTCATATCTCTATCTCCTGCAGTCCAGCCGTTGCAGCTTTCTCTTTTGGTATTTTTGTAATTTATTAAACTTTACAGATGTTGTTCAATATACAACGTTTTTCGTTGTGATTTGGCAGGTTATTAGCAGTGTGTGTGTGAGTGCATCACTCGGGCCGCCATGTTGTCTCCCTCTGTCCTCCATTTTGTGATTCTGCCTCTCGGTTCCTTCTCACCTGCCTTCATCAAAATCTGATCCAAACTCTCTTTTTCTATTAAAGTGAGAGGAAAAAAATGAATCTATCAGGTTATTGCATTTCCCTTTAGGCTTTGTATTTCTTTATTTATTGCTGAGACACACAAACTGAGAGCTGACAACATCTAACATTAAATTAATAAAATCTGAAATCTAAACGACTAGATGAAAACCGCCTGGACGGACTCCAAAGACTCCTCCAAAGGAGGTCTGTTTCCTATGTGACACCTCTTAGAACAATTAGTCCACATAATCAGCAACAGCCACGTTCAAAGTCGCACCCGACCTTAGCGTTTACGGCTCGGCAGCGTGGAGCGACTGTGACCCGTAGCCCCATAATGGCCGCCGGGGGTCACGGAGGTTAATAGAGACTGATGTACGAGGCCCCAGAGTGACATCCCAAAGGGGATGGCCCCTTAATCCTTATTAGGCCTCTGTGTTAGTGATCCTTACCTTTCAAAGCAAACAGCACGCTCCCTTTGCGGTGGGGCCCCGGCCCTGCCCCCGGCGCTACACTTCTGACCCCGGGGTCGTGGCCTTTGTTCGGAGCCCTTCAGAGACTGACCTCAGAGGTCACAGCTGTAATAGAGAAGTTGTCAAGGCACGTGCTGCCGAGGGGCCCCTCAGCAGACCACCTCGTAGAGGGAGCGGGCGCACCGCACCGGTCACCGCAGACAGGAGGAAGTGTGTGTGTGTGTGTGTGTGTGTTCACTGGAGTGTGAACGTGTAGATGGCTCCAACTTATAAGGCGAAAACACGACTGGGGGTTATATGTGAGTTATTACCAACGTCTCGAGTTTGTAAGAAAACAATAAAAAAAGAGCCTAACTTTGGCATTTTAAAATGCAGTAAGTCATGTGTTCACAGACGTCACGGCTCTCTTTACTGCCATTTCCCAGGTGGTTCTACTCAATTATGCCTTTTATGAACCGCTGACTAAAAACTACAAGTAATGGGTTTAAGAAATCACATTTCTGTGTTATTTTCATGCAGAAATTGACTATAAATTCTCATATGAATTCCCTCAAAGAGAGCAGTTTGTTTAATTTTGCTCAACTTCCTATTTAAAAAAAAAAATGATGATCCAATATTTAATTTAAATTCATGTTGTTGGTTTATATTTTGTGTTTTTTTTTTGCCGAGGAATATTAAAAATATTGTGGCTCATATTATTCTCATGTGCTGCTTGTCCCAGGGCGATACAGCAGTGTGTGTGTGTGTGTGTGTGTGTGTGTGTGTGTGTGTGCATTCGGCTTGAAGCTTCGCTTGTTGATTGGTTGTTTTTGTCGCAGTGTGGATCAGGGGGGTGATTCAAAAAGGAGGTGAAGGTGCCGGGGGTCTGATAAGACCCCTGAATCCTCCTCCTCCTCCTCCTCCTCCTCCTCCTCAGCTCGTGAAACAATAACTCATCTCCACTCTGAGACGTTCACTGACAGGTCGCCACCGTTCAAAAACCATGAGTTGCGTATCACTTGACACACTTCCTGCGGTCGGTTTATTTGATCGTGTTTTGCGATTTAATTCCCCCTCCCCTTCTGCACGGTTTACAGATCGCGTGGAACCTCATCAGTTGACCGCAGTTTCCTTTTTTTTTTTAACCGATAACATGCTTTAAAAAGTCACTTTCACTCTGAATAATCAACAATGCAATAATCTTTCACACACTGACAATACATGAGACAGAGCCTATTGGATAGGTGAAGGGGCTTGATGAAGCAAAAACAGAAATAGTGCTTGTGGACTGTCGGAGGTGTCATAAACGAGGTTGTTAATATTGGAGTTTCATCAATGGCAGCATTACGCAGGCCGCTCCTGCAGGGGCGAGGCTGCGCAGAGGGCTACAGTGTCAGAAGTTGGCAGTCGAGCCAAAAGCGGAGTCGTATCCTCAAGTGAACTCTCCACGACGTACGGTGCAACAGGGCTCTGCCAAGTTTTTTGAATTCCTGCCACATGTTAGATGGTAAACAACTGACTAGCAGAAAAACGTCGTCTCAGATAGACGAGCAGGAGGAGGGGGGGTGGGAGGCTGAGAGGCTCCCCTCATTTGTTTACACTATTGTTTGATTTATAATTCAGCACGTAGAGCGGTTTTTTAAAAGGCTTTCGCAGCCGTTCGCCATTGGTCCAGAGACGTGGTGAGATGTGACGTCATGGTTGTTCAATACGACGACTTGTTTTGGTTGCTCGATCCGTTTTTTCCTCATCGAGGTGGATTTATGTCTCGATAAAGTGGAAGTGTTATCTCCGGGGGTGTTTTTTGTGTCGAGTAATAACCCCCTGATTTCTGTCTTCGCTCCTCGGCTGGAAGCTTCTTCGGCGTTTCGTGCATTGTGCGTTTTTTAGATTTGTGGACCGGTGGTGCAAAAAAAATCCAGAACACAGGGAGTATTTGAGACTGTGGAGTACTGAGGAGAGTTAGGCAAGACAAGTGTACTCCCTCTCTGTCTCTCTCTCTCTCTCTCTCTCGCCGTCCTCTGAGGTAGAAACACACACAGCAGCGTAACGCCTTTTCTTTCAGCTTCCAGGACTGAGCGTGAGGAGGTAGGAGAGGCTGCAACCAGCCAAGCGGCCATGTTATTTTCGCTGTTCAGGCGCTCGAGCTCTCCATCGCCTCCTCACAGTGAAAAAAAAAGACACACACCAGAAAAAAACGCGACATAAGGAGGTTTCCCCACTTTTTTTTTTAGTTCAATATGCGCAATTCCCCCCTTTAGATAATAAAAGGCGGCTTGAAATCAACACCGGCTAGCTGTGCTCCACGACGTGAGAGGCGTCGTTTTTGGTTTTTTTTTTTATCTGGACAGTTTTCCCTTTTTCCCCTCTCTTTTGTGCCGCTGCTACAGAAAGGAGGGGAGAAAAAAATTTGCCTCTCTGTGCTGAGTTTCTTTTGGGGAAAAGAGACGACTGGAGGGGAGGGGAACGGCGTCCAAAAAGAGAGGAAGTTGTTTTTTCTGCCATGGGGGAATCTGTTGCAAACAGCTAAGGGGCATTACAGCGTTTTTGGCCAGAGAGAAGTTTTTTTTTCTTCGGGGAGGGGAAGTTGGGTGGAAACCAGATGGGTGTGAATAACCTTCAGCGGGCTGATGCGGAGGTTGGTAGGTGTGCATGAGACGGAGGGGGAGAGAGGGGGGGGGGGGGGAAGACAGCAGGATCCTCCTCACGCAGGCTTAAATTAACACTCGCTGTTTCAGAGAAGGGCTGTTTATTACTGTAGGCTATAACTGTGCTACTGAAAGGACAAGAAAGGGTGGGAGACGGAATAGGCTGGACACCGAAGGGGGAGGAGGGGGGGGGGGGAGGGTGCAGGGGAGTCATCGGCAGTCCATTTTACCGTTCGGTTACTGCCCGACATTTCTCCTCTCCTTATTCACGGGCAGGACCGCCGCCGCCGCCGCTGCAGATGGCAGCGAGGCAAAGGGTGGCCTAGTAATGGCACATGGCGGGCGCACTGCGGTAAATATTAAAGGCTTTTAACGGCATGATTCACTGTTTCAATCACGGCAAAAGGTGCTTCTCTGAGTCGTGTGCCAAAGGCGTTCAATGTAGCTTCCGTCTTTAACTCGTTAACAAAGCGGTCATTTAGACGATATTCGCCAGTGATCATTTTTCCGGCCTTTATTAAGGGAGCGCCACGGTGCCCTCATGCCTCCCTTCCCTGGAAGTTTGGCGATAAACGACACGTTGGTCAAAGTCCAAATGTCTGCTGTTAACCTTAGAGCCGTAACAAGTAATCTTTTTATTCGCGTTGAATCTCAAAGTTAGTCGTCGCAATCGTCCCAGAATCCTTTAAATCATTTGTGAGAGTGTGTGTGTGTGTGTGTGCGTTTCTTGCTATGACTTCAGCTCCCTCCCCACCCCGCCTCCGTGCACGCGCACGTCGCGCCGGCACCGGTGATGAAAATGCGTAGTGCTCACGCACTCCCACACGTCCCTGTTTCATCATCAGCTGAGCCCGTTCTCCTCCACTCACAGCTCGCCTGCCCTCCCTCGCTCGCCCCCTCCCCTCTCGGCTCTTGCTTCTTTTTCTATCCATCGCTCTCCTCCTCCTCTCTCCCTGGGTCCCGACCACATGCAAGAGGGTAGACTAGGACGCTGCAGCTGAAAAAAAAAAAAAGGGGAAAAACGCTCTGCTGCTATTTCTACAGGCAGGCCCTCCCCTTTAGCTAGTCTTTGCCAAAAGAGGGAGGGATTTTTTACTACTCCCAGTCCCAGGATTTTAACCCCCTGCCTGCCCTTGCTTCTCTCTGCAAGATCTCCTTCTCAATATCATGCAACAAGTGGCTTTGCTTGACTCCTACTCCGGCGTCGCCGCGCCATTTGCGAAGACTTCTTTTTTTTTTTCCAAGGACCCCGTTTTCTTCGTTTCAGGCGCGTTTGTTCAGTTTTTAGCTGCTTTGCTAGAGTTAAACTGTACTGGGGAGAGTCAGGGTTTTTTTTTTTTTTTTTTGGTTCGTGCTCCGCCGTGATGCCAAGGCTCTCCTTTTTTTTTTTTTTTTTCGAGCACGTGCTTCTTGATCGCTCGCCATGCTTCCTCTCCTCACGAGTCCTCCCCTGAAGCCGGAGGACGAAGACGGCGGTTAGTTTTGGGCGTGTTGATTCGACCAGCTGCTGGGTTTTCATGGTACCTGTGCATGAATCTTGATTACAGCGGAGGATTTCTCCTATATTTTCCCCCGTGCTCTTATCTCCTCTGCCCTCCTCCTGCTTTACCCTTTCCTTCTCTAAACCTCTCCCTCTTTTGGGCTTTCTGCCCCACCCTCTCTTCCTCACGCTCTCTCTCTCTCTCTCTCTCTCTCTCTCTCTCTCTCTCTCTCGTGGGCAGTCTCCAGTGAAAGGGGAGCAGGAGGGCGGAGCAGGGACGGGGCTTTTTTCTGGGACAGGTGCCAATTCCAAACAAAAGACACAAAAAGCCAAAAAAGAGTGCGATAGTTCTCAACAACGGCGAAAAAAGGTGGCATGTTTCTAGAACGTATTTGCAGTAATAACATGTGTGTGCATGTGTAACTATTCTTCCCTTTCAGGACTTCTTTTTTTTTTTTTATTGCATGAGTCGCAGCAGAGATCTTGAATCCTCTCTCTCTCTCTCCCTCTCCCCCCCCTCTTTGCTTCCTTGCTCCCGTGAAGGCATTTGAGTTTCGAGCGGGGAAAAGAAGGAGGGGCGGGTGGAGTTTGGAAAGGGGCAGTGGGAGGCGGAGCCCTGCCTCCTCTCCTCCCTGTCGAGTCCTTCTGCATTATTCATATGCCCGGGCCAGCGCTGCGATCTAACTGGCTGCCTGGCTTAGCATTCACCCGACATTCAGCGGCTCTGTTTGCTAACATTCCTCATTCAAAGCCTTGTTAACTGCCAGACGGGATGAACACGCGACTCCATGGGAAACCCACATGGCCTCCTTATTGTGGCGGGCCCTGACAGTCTCAGACTAGGAGGTGGCAGACATGGGGGGAGAGAGAGCCTAGGGGGAGCCGGTCTGCAAATATTAGAGAGCAGTTAGCCGGGATCGGGCAGGTTAACCCGAGGCTTAGAGGTGGCTTTGGGGTGAGGTGGCCAGATTGACGGGGGTAAAAAACCCAGACGGAGGGGCAGACAGATCGGGGCAGACAGACAAGGCGTTGAGGAGGACTGGGAGGCTGGCACTTTTCTGAGACTCTGAATGGGTTGGCGTGCCCGCCTACTCCTTGCAGGGAGTGCAGAGCCGTGTGACTGAATCCGAGCTCCTTCTCTCCACAGAGGATATGTGGACGTACCGAGTGCAGCCTCGGAGGGATCCGGCACAATGAACGGCGGCGATTTCCGGCGCTTTACCCCCGGATAGCCGATGACTGCCGGTGTGTGAGCCAGCTGAGTCTCAGTGGGTAAGTCAAGAGTGTGTGTGTGTGTGTGTGTTTGCATGTATGCCTGTTTATGTGTGAAGCATGCGTACATGCAGAGGTTTTCTTCTGACAAAACTGTGACGCACAGAGACGAAACCAACGCCACAGCGCAACTTTGTTCGACCCTGATCTCCCGAGTTTTTTGTGTGTGTGTGTGTGTGTTTGAAATCCGGGGTGTTGTTTCCTTCAGGGCTAGACGAATATCCGGGGAGGGGAGGACGTTGCATGGGCTTTGAGTTTCAGACGAAACAGAGCTAATCTGTCCTCGTGGTGCGTTTTCCTACCTGCAGTTTTGCACTCCAGGTCGGCCTTTTGTGCGTCTGAAAGAGAGAGGTTTTTTTTGGTGGGACTAGTGCTGTAATGTTGGGCCGAGGGCCAGACGAGGCCTGCTGCACAAGGCCGAGCCCCACCATAACGCTCCCTGTCTCTCTCTCTCAGTCTCTGTCTGTGTCTCCCCTTTTTCTCTCCCGGTCAGCTTTCAGAAATGCGGTCCGCTAACGGCGATTCTCACATCGCGTTTTCTCATTAAAAGCTCGTCTGAGTGAATATGTGCAAGGTTGTAGCAGAAGGTCAAACATTTGAAAATGGGTCATTGCTGACACGTGGCCACACGTAGCTTTGATATAGCTCGAACAGGCCTTTTGGACATACCTGTTGTTAGGTTTTACAGCTAATGCGGCGCAAATAGAAAGCGTTTTCTTTCTAAATTTATTTTTTTACATTTTTCCTTAGCGTAAACAAGAAATATGCTTCGAGGCATTCAGGTTTTATTCTGATTATACAGCTTCAATTAAATCCAAAGGCTATGTAACCTATATACACGCATTTAGGGTTGGGCAATTCTCCTGGAATAGCAGTATAAAGATTCGATTAAAGTTGTATTATCATAAATATTAGTATCACACCTGCTTCCTCCATCAGCAGGGAATATCAGCTCCATTATCATCCGCATAATACCATATTTTCCACATAATTAGAAACCTCAGTGTGCCACACCCATCACTGATGATGATGGCATTGTTCAATTATCGCCCATCAATCACTTTTTGGAAGGAGCGCTATTTAAAATGTATTTATTTCCCCCCCACATTGCCTGTCGGTAGGGCTTCATGTTGAACACCTCAGCACATCAGAGACTACGATGACCAATAGGTAGGAGTGGAGGCGGCGTGAGTCATCACAGATAGCTCGAGTCTTCCCACCTACGTCCTACGTCCTCCTCTGGCACTACAGGGCCCGGCGCCCGGATCCGCCATCGGTTACATCAGCAGGAAACCCCGACTTTCGCTCGCCGCGAATCGGTGCACCCGAGCCCCTCTTCCGAGTCCCCTCGGCCCGGTGAACTCACGAGTCAGTGCGTCAGCATTCGGAGGAGGATCGCAAGGCATTGAACACCAATCGGATCGCAAAGCGCAGCAGGAGAAAAAAAAAAACCTGCGCAGAATCAAATGAAGGATGTGATTTATTTTTAGAGTTCTCCCTGCTTCCTTTTACACTTTATTCAATTCCGACTCGCTAACGCACATACTATAAAAATAAAAGATCATATTTGCGGCGAGGCGGCTGAAACGGAGTATCCCGCTTTGATACACGTTTCGTAACTTTAATTTCTATGTAGGCAACGTGTTTCAAAGTGTCCCCCGCATACTTACACTCTCTGACCTGTGGGGTCATTAATAACAAGAAAGTCTTTTCAGCAATATTTTGGAAGTATGCGAAAGAACATTTCATCCCGAGAAAATAAGGAAAAAACAAACGTGGTTTTACCTTTGGAATTTTTCGGGGTTTTTTATTACTTATATTATGAATAGAAATTATATAGAAATTGCGCTTTTTATCTCCTGGTTCCTAAAGAAATTCATATGAGCTGTTACAGAATGTTAGAAAACAGAATAAGTGAGCGGAATTTGAACGCAAACATAAAGACCACATCTTGAACCAGACATACAGGACACACACACACACACACACACACACACACACAAGCAAACAACACCCAGACACATTTGATGCTATGTACCCCACAATGAACCCTGGCTCCTAAGATGAATGGGGTTCCCACGCCTCTCCCAAGGAGTGCAGGGCACAGCCTCCTCCTCTGGGCATTCACACACACACACACACACACACACACACACAATGCACACACTACAGATGGCCACACAGTATTAATCAAACAAACATAGGTTCGCTTGAGTCTAGTGTGGAGGCACACACACATTTTGAAAGGAGCACAAAGACAAAAATCTAGATTTTAATACAGAGAACTTACAGCCACGATGAAAATGTTGATTTCAAGGCTGGAGTGAGACACGTCATCACTATCGCTTCACAATTTCTCTCAAAAAACAGCTTTTAATTTGTTTACTGCAAAGAGTAAGTTAGTAAGAAAGTGAGGAATGAGACGTATTTGGTGTCTTTCACTTTCAGTTACATTTCAACTACACCTCCTTGATTGTAGTGTGTGTTAGTACGTGTGTGTGTGTGTTAGTACGTGTGTGTGTGTGTGTGTGTGTTTCATAAGGTTTAGTTTTGCAGGGAGAATTTAAATGAAGCAGAAACAAAAGTTCGTGGGAAAATCTAACATTTCAATATCTAAGGGTTCAGCAAAACAAAGTCTTTGTGTGGTGTAGACACACACACACACACACACACACATATATATATATATATATATATATATATATATATATATATATGGTTTGGTTTCTAAAAAGGATTTAAATATTCGTCTATAATTAATATTTATTTTTGTACTTTCTGAAATACACTAAGCTGTTTTGTAATTTTTTTCTTGTGGAAAATATGTACATAATTTATTGTTACAATATGCAAAATCTATTTAAATATATATTGATATAATTAATTAATTGAATTATACTTTCGAAAAAACTTTTTATAAAACGACTTTTGCTCTGTGTGTGTGTTGTGTGTGTGTGTGTGTGTGTGTGTGTGTGTGTGTGTGAGAGAGAGCAAGGGAGAGACCTGAAAAATTAAATAAAAACATTTCATAGTATAGTATTTAAAGTAGCAGTATTTTAAGTTATCTGTAACTATAAAAAAAACAGTATTTTGTTTTTATATTTCAGCATTTTTTCGAACTAAAATTGGATTACATGGCTAATTAAAGAAAATCGAAATAAACTTTATTCGAAACAAATTACACACAGTAATACAATTCCCGCTGGTCATTTTCGGAAGAAAAAGCTTTTCTTTGAGATGGATGTTTCGCTCCCTCAACAGCGGCCAGTATATGGTAATATAGTTATCCAGTCTAAATCCAGCTCCTCTGAGCCGTGATCACTCCAACATATGTTCCATCAGCCTTAATGATACAGTCAAGTAACTGCTTGGCAGGTTTATGACCTGAGGGCTACAAGGACACCTTGGCGCGTGTGTTTTGTGACTATATCTGTACAGTATTCTGTGTGTGTGTGTGTGTGTGTGTGTGTGTGTGTAACTATATTTATGCATCTGTTTTGCTCTTTCATTTGCAGGCCAACTTTATTTTCCGACTCGGACGTCAAATGTCGAGGTGAGTTTCAAGATTTTATATTTGTATAATTTATTATTTATCGAAGTGTATCTTCACACACACTGAATGTGTGTGTGTGTGTGTGTGTACACAGTTAGGTCTGTAGCTGGGATCAGGCATCCTTTGGTCCCTTCTTTCAACGGCCTGCAGGCTCGCAACACAATTAACAGTTTGTCGTTTAGTTTATTGAACTCCCGTTTCACGTCGTTCCCCGGCGGTGTCCCGTCAGAACCGGCGTGTTGTGTGTGTGTGTGTGTGTGTGTGTGTGTGTGTGTGTGTGTCATGTCATCTGAATCAGTAAGTCTCTGGTGCGGCTCAAAGATAATCTCCTCAAAGGAAGTTAGTTGGGGGGGAAAAGGGGAAAGAAAAGCCGTCAGCCTAAAGGTCAAATGAAGATTAGAGGGAAACAGTACACGAGGGCACACCGGCTGGCACCCGGAACTGCACAAAGGCCTCATTGTCACGGGAGTCCTCGGCCCTGCACTCTGCTCCCTCCGGGTACTTGGGGAGACGTGACACCTGTTGGTGGTTCTGGTCAACTGCAGGCAGAGTGACGGGACGCCGACACAGGCCGAAGTCGCCGCTCATATCTATGTAAACTCATATTTTTCTTACTCTTTTTGTTTCCAGCACTCTAAAATCCGATTTTCTTCCCAGGCACATGAATGCGTTGAGTGATTTTCGGCACAGCAATGACTCAGCAGACTCAAATAAGGTCATCAAAGTGATTCTGGGTCACAAGCTTTTTTTTTTTATCTTTATCTCTCACCTGAAGCACCGTAATGTAAAAAAAAAAAAAAAAAAAGGTGAACTGACAAAAAACAAAACAACGGCTTTTGATTTATTTTTGCCGAATTGACAGTTTTAGGGTAAATCCTCAAGGCAAACAAGGTCCACTTGCTTCAAAGAGTCGAGTGTTTAATCTCAAGTCATTTCCGGGATCGTTCCTGACAGTTTAACATGTTTCTTCGGGGTTTAATGGCGCCATGTGTCCCGAGATGTTTGACGAGCGTTCTCCGGGGAACTTGCACGCTATAGCTCATAATTGCAGGGTGTTCTTCAGTTACACCTCTCATTAGGTGATACAAGCATTATAATTGTCGGGATACACATCGTTTGGAGTGCATTAATATGATAATACTCTTTGAACACATTTTAAATTAAATGTTTTATTTTAAATAATTGGAAAAAGTCACAAGATACAGAAAATATGCAGCGTTAATTTGACCCTCTCTGAGTATTCAAGTGCACACTCGCAATTAAGATATTAGTTTAACACTTTTACCGGAAATCTTCGAGGTAGAAACACCTGAGAACTGAATAGACATTTTCCAATGAAGACATATAGGAAAAGTGACTGATGGCTGCATTCCATTCAGCTGCTTTGATTCCAGGGTGCCGGTATCATACATGCTCGCTCACTGTCACTCTCAGTGAAACACTGACTGTTACTGGTAACACCTGTGCTTTTCCCCGCTGAGTCAAAACGCCGGAGAGAAAGTAGTTCACCGCAGTGAAACGTTACAACAGTGACATCTGTGTCTTTGGATAATCCACATAACAAGCTGTCGGTAGCTTTTTGGAGTCGGTGTCAGATAATACACGTTTGGGAGTGAGACGTCGGATTATGCAGAGGATCCAACGATGAAATGTGATTCTGTGTGAGGATGGAGGTTCGTCTCGATAGCAACCAGAGGTGAACGAGAAGTTATAGGTTTTCTGTCATTTACGTGAATTGACCCTTGCCCCCCGTGTAAGCCTGACACCACATCGGAGGATCCAGATCCAGGTCTGTTGTGGACCTTACAGGCTCGGACATTAAGTAGTAGAGATTTGTGTGGCATTTACGGGACAAACGAGCTGCCATAAAATAAAAAAAACAGTTGCAAAAACCGGTGCGTGCGTGTGAGGAGCAGTTCGACTCCCCCTCGGCCGCCCTCGTGACTTTGCCCCCCGTGGATCCCCAGCAGGAGGGAAAAGCAGAGCCGCAGCCTCACTCCGGAAACTCCCCGAAAACGACCTCTACCTGCCTGGGTGACCTTCAGACAGCACTTCCTGTGACATAAAGGACAGGAGTGGCGTTTATCCGCTCTCTCTGTGTGTGTTCGTGTGTGTGTTCACTTAACAAGCCGCCAGGTAACAAGATCGCCAAAGAAGATCCTTGTAGATAATACAGACAGAGGACACTCTCACTCTTGGCGCGTTCCGGTGCAGGAGTTTGCACGCAAACACTCAAATCGGTACCGATCCGGCTTTCCGTGTTTCGCGTGTGTGACACGTTATGTGACGCTCGAGAGGTGAAAGTGTGAAATCTGATTCTCGTCTCCATCGGGAGGAGAGCTGGAGGGCAAAAGTGACAGATTTACTGGATAGAAAACAGTAGAAGTTTAATTTAAAAAGCGATAAAAGCAAACCAAGGGACACACGCCTTCCTTGTCTTGATGAATATATATAATATATAAATATAATACATAGTGTTCAGCTAAAAACAAAATAATTCAGTAATGATTTAAATAAAACAATTATCTTCAGTTACTTTGAAAATACTTTTTACTTAAAACATTTTTTTTTTAGCTTTTTCTGGGCTCAGTCGTCATCAACAGATATGTATTTCATTTTTAACGTTTTCTTGTTTTAATTGTATGAACTCGTGTCAGAAGGACCTTTTTTTTAATTGTGAGTTTGTGTTCTCGCAGGTCAAACATCCACCGTGTGACATGAGAGACATCTGCAGGAGATAAACGGTCCTTTGGGGTGAGGTAGTAGGTTGTATAGTTTTAGGGTCATTCCCAAGCTGTCAGATGACTATACAACTTACTGTCTTTCCTGAAGCGACTGTGAAGGCATCGTCATCATCTTCTTCATCAAGAAGGAACAGCTTCACCACAGCAAATCCTGTTTTTTATTTCCATATGAAGAATTTATAATATTTAATTTCAAGAAAGAGTTAGAGGGTTGAATACTTGGCATGAATGTGTTATTGTAATCAGTTTGTTTCTCAAATATAGAAAAATATGGACAGAACTGTTGCAGCTGCTTTAAGAAAACGTCTTTTGAGAAATATTTGTGTCATCGTCACTAATGTTGCCGTATTCACGTAAAGGAACGTAGGAACCCGCAGATCCGGCTCTTCCTCCTGACCCGGGTGACCCGGTCCTTGTGTTCGTACAGGGTGAGGTAGTAGGTTGTGTGGTTTCAGGGTTGTGATTTTACCCCATCAGGAGCTAACTATACAACCTACTGCCTTCCCTGGAGGGCAGCAATACATCACAGGAGCTCATCCGTCTACGTCACCTTTCCTACCGACGACCGGGTGAGTTGGTGCCACATCGCAACATGACTTTACATGACTTTTCAGCATGATGAGTGTTTTAAAATTGTACTGTTTTACTAATAGATGAATAAAGATTGGATAAGAAATCATATAAGAACAAACAGTGAGTGGATTCTGGTCCTTTCAGTGTATTCTGAGTACTGAGTTGTGGCTGTAAATAGTTTCTTTAAATGTTCTGTAATCCTTTTAATGAGCTCATAATTCAAAATATGAATATTTGGCTTTAATGTGTATCTATTCAGAAGAATGTTCTAAAGATTGTATATGTCGTCATTTTTTGTACTTTTCCATGAAATATGTTAATCTACTGGATAAAAGGAAAATATTACATTTAACAACATATTTTTCCAGAAGAACAAAATTAGAAGCGAGTCCATTTTATTTGAGTTTCAGTGTCTAAGAAATGTTCGGCGTTTTGTGTCAAAGTGCAGTCGGTTTTCAGCCCAGACTTTCTTCAAAGCCGATATCTGGCTCTCACAGTCTATTCCACCCAAACTGAGCTTCAGAGTCTCCTAATTCAGAAAACACGAGCATGTGTGTGTTTCCCTCGCAGATGGAACAAGAGACCAGGTGCTGAGGTTCCCGCAAGAACTCATAAATTATCACCCTCCCACTTGTCTGTGTGAAAACACGCTGAGCGTTCCTCCGAAGAGTTTGGTTGTGGAGTTTTTCCTGTGGAAGCCAACAGGAGGGATTATGGCTAAATATCCCCAGACAGTCTCTCGCCTCAGGATGGAGAAACACTGAGACACACACACACACACACACACACACACACAAACACACAGTAGATGGCGCTAGACGTTACATCTTTGCTCAGCTTGTTGGCAGTCCACACTCCACATTACAAACCAATTAGCACTAACTGAGATCTGTTTGCTTACCTATACACGAAGGGCAGCGCTTATTTAATATCCATACATGTTCATTGAGGTTGTACAAAGAAAACTACAACTACTACTGCAAATGTGGTATTCTATGGTTCACTACACCAATAATATAGAAGAGAAGTTTATCAAAGAAGGGTTTTAAGACGTGGATTGAGCAAGAAATATGAGCAATATGCATCTCATAATTAGTAGCTCTAATTAGTCTACTAATAGGTGAAGATGGCTTATAGACTAATGCATAGTGCAGTCCCTAATATTAAATTGCAGGTGAAGTCCAGGACCACACTTTATTATTAAATATGATTTATTTCTTTATAATTTACCCTAACACTCGATTGCTGCACAATGCAATAACCAACTTAACCAAATTATACATATCCACATTGATATTTGACACATCAAAATAAAAAAAATGTCACTCAATATTTGGAATATTGAGTGACTCGGATACTCGGATACTTTACTTAATGTAATTTAAACACTGCGATTTAAAAATATGTTTTTAAAACATAACCTTAAAAGTAAATTCAGTGTGTTGAAATTGTTCCTGGAGTTTTGTTGTAAAAAAAAGTACTTAACATAAATAAATAGTTAAAAACTATAAGATAAAGGTAAATAAATGTATTAAAGTGGAGATGTTGTGAAGTAGATTGTCGTAATTGATCTACTTCAGTAAAGTAAAAGCACCTCACATAGAATTACACTACGTCAGTAAATATTACAAAACATAAGGTTGTATAGGTTTAATATTCAACAGGCAGCCTGGTATCGTTGTATTGATCTCCTATAACTTATGACGGTGCTGTTTGATTACGCGGTGGATCCTGGTCAATGATTTAGTTGACGGTTGTGTTTTATTACCAGGCGGTAACTAACCATCCCCGGTTCACATGACGTCACGAGCTACCAGGAAGTGATTACATCCGGACCACAAAAAAAAAAAAAAACAACAACAAAACGGGGGCGGTCCGTCCCCCCCCACCCCCCCTCCACCGAGCGCCCATTGGTTGAAACCAAAGGTGTGTCGGGGGGGTGCGCGCGTGCAGCGTCGTCGTCCCAGTCGCTACGTTACTTCCTGCAGCAGAAGATGAGCGGACGTTTGACGGCGCGCGAGACGAGGCGACGCATCAAGTTTTTCCAGTCGAGCTCGTCGTCATCGGGACCGGAGCGCCGGAGCGTCACCGGGGCCACAGGGACGTCCACGCCGGCGGCAGCAGCAGCAGCAGCGGCATCTGGAAATGCTTCGGACGGCCGCCTTTGAGGTGACGAGTGACCTTTGCTTGATTTGTGATTGAGCTCGCGCGCATGTTGTCTTGAGGGGGGGACTTTTTATCGTTTAGGGGGGTCAGCAGAGGTGCTGCGGGTTTTATGGCGCCCTGTGCAGAAAGTAATGCTGCTAAGTGGATTTGGGCTTTCCTCACGGCTTTTGTACGTGTTGCTGCTCGCCCCTACTCCAACAAGGCGTGTGAATGTCCTCAGTCTGCACCTGCTTTTCTAATAAATAAATACATAAATAAAAGTTTTCCATTTCCTCGTCGGTGCAGCAGAGTGACAAGAACACGTGACCTTCTGTGAATGCAGAACTTGTTAGAATCAAGATGTGGAGGAACGTGGACAGGTCACCCGCAGGAACAGCTGATCTGGATTCAGGGGGGTGCTGATTTTGGGTCATCAAAATAGGCTTAAAACTCTTAAAATGGCACTTAAACATACTGGTATCAATATAAATGTTGTTATTAAGGTGATATTGTTTTGCCTGACTTCAATATGTTGATAATAACTCATAAATAAAGGGTAAATAGATTCAAAATACACATTTTATTCACTTTATTTTTTTAAAACCAGGCTTTATTTCTCACCTGTCCACGATAGCAAGCTGGGTAGCTTCACTCATGACGATATTTAGGATTATATATATATATATATATATATATATTATATATATATATATATATATATATTTATATTTATATACTGGTATTGTCCCATCCCATATGTCGTGTCCTCAGCTTTCAGCTGTTGGCATAATTGCTGCAGCTAACTGCTCTCAGTGCAGTTACCGTTTCCTCTTCTCCTGTCGATCTAAAGATAGACAGTCGGCTGTCTGGGATCTTAGTTCCTCTGGGAGGTAAAGCACAATGTCAGCTGAGGTGATGGGGAAACAGAGTCATCTATGGAAGGGGGCAAATAATGTCACAGCGACACAGTTGGTTGTTGACCTCGGCTGTTTTATATGAATGAAAAAGGGCTCAAGTTAGAAACCAGGCCGGTCCATCAACTAATTCTGTTGCTGATTAATTTTCTATCAAAACTGATAAATGGACTTTCGTTGTGGTTCTGGGTGCAGGTTTGGGATATTAGTGTCTCTCCTGGGGGCCTAGCAGTGCTGTGATTGGTTCCTCATGTAGAGCCACGACCCTCTCGCCCCACAAATGAGCCCCTTCCTGTTTGGATCACTGCAACATCAGTGCTAAACGCATACATCAAACATATTAGTGGTTCTCCAACAGTCCACTTTCTCCAGAAAGCTTGTGAGTGAAGCCATTAAAGCATGATGGATGAGTGAGAAGCCGTGAGATGTATCTATACTCTCTTCAAAGCCACCAGACTCCATTGACAAAACGAGTAATTTTACCTTGCAGTGTTATGGGAGTTTCTGGTTTCCCTCTGGTTTTGTTTGTGTCATTGTTCGACTTTGGAGAACCAACAACCCCCATGAATGTCTCTGCACCACCCACCAGTCAGTTCTAGTATTTACTTTAAAGTTATGGCTGTTTTTTCATGGTGTTCTGATCTACACCTGGAACCGGTTTGTGAACTGCATCCTTAGTGAGAACAAATCAGAGGGAAGCTGCCGTTATTCTAGTCTTCCACTGTTGGAACAAACCGCCAGAAGATCTCAGATTTGAACGACTTGAAATTTTGATTCTTTAATATTATTATTATTTATTTAATTATGATTCCCTCTTAACTGTATCTTTATGTAAAGGACCTTGAGCTGACCCTGTAAATGAAATGTGCTATAAAAATAATTGAGCACACAAATTTACTGTGAAATCCCCAAAAACCAAATCTTACATTTGGATCATGTTCCTACATATTTTGGATACAACCCAGAGATTAAGATAAATGAGGCCATGTGAGGTTCATAACAGCTATTCACTCTAAACTTTTTTAAGCTCCTTGCAATGTTGAAGAGACGACCTCGGCCCGAGATATGGGGGGGGAGCTCCAACGGGTTTGTCGGGATGATCTCAATGCATCTCAATGTCAGGATGATCTCAATACACAATGAGTTAAAAAAAAAAAATGTTTTTCATCGTGGTGCGAGAGAGAAACACGACGGACCAGTCAGACAACAGCTGCCTCCGTCTGGAGGGTCCCTACAGCTCTATATGCTTCAGTACTATCACCACAACTTCCCTCCCCCTTGAAACGCTGCGACCCCAAAACTAGACAAACAAGAGCAGGTACGCTTTGATCGCCACGTCCTCACCGCCGGCCCTGCGTGCACAGATACAAACGCATTACCACACGTTCCCACCACTTAAAAGTCTTCTCAACACGTCTCATACCAGCGAACGCTCCCCTCCACGCTGCTCTCACAGACGTATGCAGCTGTGTAAACGGAGTCTTTACATAGAGATCACTTGAGTTCTGTGATGGGCCCCACCGCCAAATCCCCTCTCTGTATTAGATTAGACATATACGTTGGAATTATGCAAATAAATGTCTTTTATAGCTCCAAACGAATGTTAGGCATGAATTAATTTCACCTGAGTTATTGCGACACATCATTTAAACATTGCATCAGGTATTTAAATAGGAATTAACAGAGGATTCCAACTTTATGGAGCAACAGTGTATATGTTGTATGGAAGGGTAGTGGTTTAGGGCACTCTTTTTGAAAGTCTATAATCTATAGAACAACAGCAGCCACATCTGATGAATTACTGGAAGTTGGGAGGGGGGTTGGTGTAGAACATGAGCATCGGTGCTGTGATGTCGTGGGATGGCTCAAACAGATGTCCGTCGCCCCGCTGCGAGCAGCTGGGAGCTCCTCCGAACTCCCTCCCACACATAAGATCCACTCTGAGAGGACAGACAGGCGGTGGGACAGACAGACAGTTTGGTCTTTGTTTATGTGACGGAGACAAAGAGACAAAGCGGCTTCAAACTACGAATCGGGAGTCGGAGGCGTCGTCAAAAACCGCAGATTTTCTGCACTTTGGCAGTAAAGCTGTCACTCCGTGGGCACGGGTCACTCATTAAACCAGAACCTTTCACATCGTGAACTTACCTCTAGCCCAGTGGGCCAGCAAAACCAGCAGCACTTCCAAGTCAAATACAAAAAGTTTGGATGGTATCAACTGAAAGCTTTTGTAGTTTTTTTAAATTGCTCCGACAGGTTTGCGCAAAAAAAAGTGAACTCCTATCAGGCATCTTCCCTAAAGGCACTGAAAGCTGCAGTGATTTGTGTGTGTCTGCAACTCCAGACTGATCTCAGATCTGCCATTTTATGCAAAATAATGGAAAGAGTACTTTTAAGCAGCAACCACAGCTGATTTTCTAGCCTCAGGGGTCTGGATCAGGGCTTCTCGAGGGAGTTCCATTCACTATAAAATATTTTAGCTGAACCTTTCTGCCCTAGACTTCCTCATTCTCCGAAAGCATCATTTTCCTTGTGAAACATGGACATATGAATCATTATAACCCTCAACGTTAATCCACAGTAAAATATGAGGTTGACTTTTCACATTCATCCACACTGGAAAGCGTCATTTTCAGATAATCGGCGTCTTAATGTAGACGAACTGTTAAACACACTAAAAACTTCCCTCAGAAGTTTGCACCAAGTCTTAAAACAATCTCCTATCTCTTTCTCAACCATTGTCCTCAGTCTAATTCTCTCTCTCCCCTCTTATCACCAGTCTGGTGAGTGAGGGCTTGTTCCTCCCCAAGCTTTGACTTGATCTCCACCATGGCGGGGGATCTCTTCAGCCCCCCGTCCCCACTCGGGGATTCCCTGTTGGACAGTCCGCTGTGTGGAGACCTGATGGAGGATCTCCGCGACATCTCCCAGTCCATGGGAGCCGACACCCTGGAATTCGATTTCCCCGTGTACCAGAGCACCGGCTCGGGGTCCGAGAGCTCCATCGCCCTGGGTGAGTAGTGGAGTGGGAAATAGGGGGAAGAAATCCTTGCTGGATGAGAAGTCATGTTAAATAGACCGACCTTCTGGCTCCATTGTGCCTCATACACTAAAGAGGCCTGTGTAAAAGGCTGCTTGTCTGATAACGGATGATTAGATACAGTTCCCTTCTGTGTCTCCTTCATGATGTCGTCTCCAAATTCCTGAGTGGCACTTTAAAAAACCCCCACGCCTCCTCTTATTTGATGGAGACGCAGACCGGAACGTCTGCAGGAGACGCCTAATATTCTGAAGGAGGCCGGGAATCTCTTATCTCTATTGTGCCATCACTGTGAAGGTTAATTTGATTGGTCGAAGTCCAATATCAGTGTTGTTCTGATTGGTTTCAATCCCCATTATGAAGTACGGGACAATAGAATCAAGATCTTTTTACACGTTTAGTTTGTTTTACAGACAAAAATTAAAGACTCCATTCCACAAAATCAGCATCTCCTCCACTCCCAGAATATTACATAAATATTGTACTGTATATAATACATTATATTATCAAACAAAGTTTGTCCTGATTGCAATTTGAACACACATCATGTAACCTTCTTTAAAAAAAACAACAACCACTGAATTCACCATGAAACACATAATGATTAAAGTCCTTTTGATGTGTGAGTGTGGTATCAATCTCCTCATCCAACTCTTGGCAAGAAGCTGATTAAGCGTATTCCCCCCCCAAACATCAAACTATTGTCCAACTATTCATCAAAGTCTTGTCAGTTTGCCAGCTGACGTGTTACCTTCTCGCCTTTGTAGATAACTGTGCAAGAGTAGGTGTAACGTTTCGCCTTTTTTTTTTGGCTTTCTTGTCCGCTGCAGACACGTTGACCCCGGCCTCCAGTCCGTCGTCGGGGGTGTGTGGAGCGGTGCCGGGCCCGGAGGAGGACTTCAGCCCCCTCAGCCTGGAGTGCCGGGTGTGCTCGGACAAGGCCTCGGGCTTCCACTACGGCGTGCATGCCTGCGAGGGCTGCAAGGTGAGAGACATAAAGCATCGGATCGATGATGACGAATGTTGACAAACCCCCCGACACAAACACACGCCACTCCATGTGTTGACTCGCACGTACACGCCCCGACAAGGCGCCTGACCTGGAGGCCAGTGGAAAAGTTTGTTAAACAGGCAGCCGGGTCATGTGATGTGGGGGACATGGTAGCTTTGCTTGACTTACCGCCTCTCCCCTGCTTGGCAGCGAGCCCACCTGAGTGACGTTAATACACAAACACATTATATACACACACGTGGCTCTGCTGCTGCTGCTGCTGCTGCTGCTGCTCTTGCTGCTGCTGGCACGCTGCCCTGCTGTCCTTAACCCCGAACATTCCCGTCTTACAAGAGAAAGGTAAATCAATCAGGCCTGAAACTCTCCAGGACATATTTCTGAGATTTTTCGAGATTTAAGGGAGCACAACAATGTCATTAGACGACCGAGTGAGTGTGTTAAACCCATTAAGGATCATCACTGCCAAGTCATGTAAGCTTGTTGTAGTCTAATACGTCTCTTGGCAGGTTTGCTGCTGATTATCTGAGCCTTTTGTTTTTCTAATAATGCATGACCTTGCTTCCTTTTTAAAGGTTCCTCCCGACGGCTCCACCTTGAAATGTATGTTAGCGTTTCAATTTCACTCCTATACTTAGGAGACTTTTTTTGGACATTGTTTTTTTTAATTTTCTGTCAGTTACATAACGCACACGCGTGTGTGTTTTTTCCCCTGCTAGCTCGGGCTCTGGTTTCTTCCCAACAGAATCAACACAAACTAATGCTAATCTCGCCGGTGCCCTCGTGCCATTCTAAAAGGGGACCTCGATGACATTGAAATGTTGGACACGGCACACGTGAGAGTTCCTAAATTCTCCACCCCGCCCCTCCCCCCGGCCGACAAGTTGCACCGTCACGGAAAAAACCTGGCTCGTGATAGGCAGCAGTCACAGTGGTCGCTTGGTCGGGCCCTGCGTATCACTTTCAGCCGCTTGGAGAGCGTGGAGCGCTCAGTGGTGGGAATGGGAATGGAATGTGCTGGGGATGACGGTGTAACATTTGTGGCTTTTAGTCACGGGAAGGTGAATCGCAACACCTCCAGCTGCTCGGTAGAGTGAATAGGTGTGCCGGGAAGACGTCTGAATCGAAACCGTGTTGCCCTTGAAGAAGCGTTGCACAATGCATCACTGTGTGCAGGTCTTTGGTGTTGTTTCCCAGAGCTGTACATGCGTGTCACCGTCTCCAACACCTGAACGCAGACATGTAAAGACACGCATGCTGCAGAGACATCTGTTTTCTCCTCCTGTTGTTTTCCTGATGTCTCTTTGACGACTATCATATGCCTGGACGTTCACGTTTTCTTTGTTTTTTTTTCTACAAAAAAATGATGTGTGATGCAACATGAAGGCAGCCTGCGAGACGATGCCTGACGTTTCGCGTGACCGTGTGGCTCCAGATAGATTGCCAGAAAAATCCATATCGTCTTTTTTCGACGGCGAGGGATGAGGAATGTCCTGACTCCTGACTGAAATGTCAGTGATGCACGTGTCGGTGTGACATCTGTTAACATGTGTTGGCCCACTGCCCTGTACTCCAGTGTGTGTGCAAGATGTCGTGTACAATCAAGGTTGTTATTCAGAAAGGTCGCTATACACCCAGAAGCATGTCTCTCTTTAAATATAGATCCAACCAACAGATAATAGCACTGGTTTAAGGGCTTAAAATGTGCAGTATTATAAGATGCAGCGGATATAAGTATCTGTCATGTGGTTCATTTTCCTTCAAATAAGAGTTCCAGAAGGTTTTCCTGAATAATAACAGTTATATAATAGATAACTACACTAAAAGGAAATCTACAAGGTTCCTATCACCCCGTGCAATTCAGAACTAAAGGCTCTCTGCACCGAACCACATGTGGTCTAACATGCATGCATGCATCATGTAATAAATCAGGTTTTTTTCCTATATTAATGCTCTGAATTTCAAATTCAGCACCTTTTTTTTCTAATATTATTTCAAATTCATATAAGATTCTGTCTCCTCCAGGGTTTCTTCAGGCGGACCATCAGGCTGAAGCTGGAGTATGATAAGTGCGAGCGCAACTGCAAGATCCAAAAGAAGAACCGAAACAAGTGCCAGTACTGTCGATTCCACAAGTGCCTCTCTGTCGGCATGTCCCACAACGGTAAACCTCCGACAAAGTTTCACCTGTGTCACTATTTCTCCTCTAAAACAGCCTCAAGTGACAGGATCATTGAGCAGCAGAGGATAATGGTAAATGTAGTGTAATAGAACGTTAAACTGACTTGCTAATATCGGATACAAAGCATTATCTACTAAGTTAGCTGCTGTAACATTAGCCACAATAAGCTACTGGTCATACCAGACCAAGTACTTTTCATTCATTGGTAGGAGTAAAAACAGAAGAAAAAAAGCAAAAGCAATGACAGGACTTGCAGGTATTTATGATGAATGCAGACACATAAAAGCCACCGTGTCCTCAGCCGACACCATGGTATGTGTTCTCGACAACAACAGGATATGTCCTAATGTGATTTGGCTGCAAACCAAAGCGCTTTACATTGACTACACTGGATTTTTTTTATAGAGCAGCGTCCTGTCGGAGCCCGCTTGACATTGACAAAACACAGGCCCGTATAGCTCCACATCTGGCCCGTCATCTGCACTGACTGCTGAAGGGTCATTGGGTTTGTTGCAATGGCCTCCCACCGCAGCCAGAGCAGTCAGAAACCTGAGAAGAGGATGACATGTTGTCCTCCGAAGAGAGGAAAGGGAACATACCGCACCAGATCAGATGGAGGCAAATGCTTGTGTGTGTGTGTGTGTGTCTGCACACACGCATGTTTGCTTTAGGAGTACATGTCAGATGTGCCTGCGTGTAGTTTCACTGTAAAAATAACACGCATTCTGTTCGAGCTGTCGCTAACGCTGAGCGTTTCTGTGCACCAGCCATCCGGTTTGGACGGATGCCTCAGGCGGAGAAGCTGAAACTCAAGGCCGAATGCAAGATGGTGGACAAAGAGGAGGCAAGTCCCATGCTGGCAGACCACAAGATCCTGGTCGGGCAGATCCACGACGCCTACATGAAGAACTTCAACATGAGCAAGGCGAAAGCTCGGCTCATACTCACCGGAAAGACCAGCAAGCCGGTAACGAGAAAAATAATATATTCTTTACTCTGTATCTCCAGAATCAAGAATAACCTCGCCAACCAGCAATCCTCTGTGTCTTTCCCCTGCAGCCTTTCATCATTCACGACATGGAGACATTCCAGCTGGCGGAGAGGACGCTCGCGGCCCATATGGTAAACAGCGACTGTCCGGAGCCCGAGAGCGGCCTTCAGGCTGGGAAGGTGGTTTCGGCTGTAGGGTGTGGGGAGCTCCAGCAGAGGGAGGCTGAAGCCAGGCTCTTCCACTGCTGCCAGAGCACCTCGGTGGAGACGGTCACAGAGCTGACGGAGTTCGCCAAGGCGGTGCCCGGTTTCCAGAGCCTGGATCTCAATGATCAGGTGGGTTTGGGGCTCCTATATCTCGCATTTTACTCCTTTACAGGATGTGTTTCTGTAGGGATTTTATGCGGGGGAACTAAAGAGTAAAACAATAATATTTAGTGATGCCGTGGCCTTCTTACCTTCCCTTTTTTAGGTGACTCTCTTGAAGTACGGCGTATACGAAGCCCTCTTCACCCTACTGGCTTCCTGTATGAACAAAGACGGCCTGCTCGTGGCCCGCGGCGGAGGCTTCATCACCAGAGAGTTCCTCAAGAGCCTCCGGCGGCCATTCAGCGACATGATGGAGCCCAAATTCCAGTTTGCTACACGCTTCAACTCCCTGGAGCTAGACGACAGCGACCTGGCCCTTTTTGTGGCTGCCATTATCTGCTGCGGAGGTCACTGACATATATATATATATCTATATATTTTTATTTTAAGTGCACACAAAGGGTGTAACTGAATCCTCATCTTGGTTCTCCTTCTATCTCATCCATTCCCTCCAGATCGCCCAGGCCTGGTGGATGGGCCTCTAGTGGAGCAGCTGCAGGAAAGCATCGTCCAGGCACTACAGCTCCACCTGCTGGCCAACCACCCCGACGAAAACTTCCTCTTCCCCAGACTGCTGCAGAAACTGGCCGACCTGCGGGAGCTGGTCACCGAGCACGCTCAGTTGGTGCAGGAAATCAAGACGACGGAAGACACGTCGCTGCACCCACTCCTGCAAGAAATATACAGGGACATGTATTAGGCCTACATTATACATCAAAAAACTGTGTGTCCATCAAAACTGGATGTTCATCAACGTTTTCTGATGCTACCATCCATATCAATGTACTGTAAGTGGCTTATTGTGCAGCTCCTGCTGTGATCTGCAGTGGGAAGGCAGCTCTTGTAGGTGGCGTGGCTGCTTCCATGAAAGTGGACATAGTGGGAGACTTTTTGTTTTTTTTATCTTACACTGTCGTTTTTTAATTGATATACTGATTTGAGAGAACCCAGTTGCTGTGGATTGGGTTCTGGATGCCATCTTTTACTCTGCAGACACAACAAAAGCTAAATAGGGAGTAGAACTTTGCAAATTTGCATTGCATTTAACTCGGATGAGTTAGTATTTGTGCCTTACTGAAAATCAGTTGGAAAAAAAAATCCAACCTGCATCATTTTTCACCAATTGCAATAATGTTTCAGTGCCTAAGCTCATATTTCCTCTATTTTAACTCATGCATTCACCACATAACCATGGGGTAGATGTCTAACTATTGTTGCATCAGGGAATGTTCTCATCATAAACCATGAACAATAATGCATTTTAAGCATGCAGTGAACTAAAAGCAGCCTTACTTCTATTGGAAGCAGCCATTGTTTGAAAATATTGTGATTTCATGTGTTATTTTCACCTTTTATCCTTCTGCTTAAAACCCAATACAACATGACATTGCACCTTACCTACGTGTTTATTTTTGTTGTACAAATCCTGCCATTAAGACACATTATTGGCCAGTGAATATTTTGACCACAAACACAATTATCTGTTAAGCTGGTTAGTGTTTTATTATGTAAATATAACAAGAATGTGGTGGCCACAGTGAAGGTGTCATGCTGACAGTAAAACAGGCCTCAAAAAGAGGAGCTGGTTGCCTCATTTGCTGAGATTACACAACACCTGCCAGTGTAATATTGAAACACTTTCTTGTCATAATGAAACTGGTTCTATTTTGTATCATGTGTACAATAATAATGCATTTGCTGTTTCAATAAAAAGGATTTTTTCATGTGGTAGTTTAAAAATAAACTAATATATTTCACATTTCTTTGATTTATTTGCCTGCATAGTTATATTTTAACTCAATACATATCTTTTTCACTGCATATATATTTAGTGCAGGAATAGCAGAGGTGGATAATGATAGCGATGCTCCATTTAATTGCCTTATTAATTATTATATGAATTGCTTTACTGCTTTAATGTCATTAATTTAATATTTTTCTCTAATGAGCGGTTGAAATACCTGCTTTAAAAAACACATTATATAATATTTGTATTAATATTTGCTGCACAAATATATTTCAACATGTATTCGTTTGAAAAAAATATATAAAATTTTATTTATACACATTAGTACGCTATTACAGTCTCATCATCCGGGTCCCCAGTCCGTAAGGTGGCGCTAAAGCGTCACGAAACAACATGGCAGTACTCGACCTAAAAACCAGGAAGTGACCTCTTTTTTCTCCGCTCGCTTTGAAAGATGGAGCGAACTACAAGCGAGTCCCGTCAAAAAACATTTACGTGCCAGTTGTGCGGTTTGAGCAGCCGTTTTACTTACTACGGCCAGAAACCGCCAAACACCAGAGCCATTGTGTAAGTTGCCACACGAAGCGACGTGTTTCCTGTCGGAGCTAGCTATGCTAAAGCTAATGTTGTTAGCTTGTTAGCTACGTTACGTGACTGCGAGCAGCGAAATGAACCCCCTCCACGGCTATTTTGTACGTTACATATATAGCAAAACGTCATGAATCACACGTTTGCTTGAATCTTAAATTAAAGCTGATTTATGTTCCGCCTTTTCTGTCACCCACCAGGATGCTAGAGGAGTGTTTTATAACCCAGGACCCCTTCAGTCCGGACAAGGAGAAGTTTCTGGTTTTGGGCTCTTCCTGCAGCCTTTGCAACACATGCGTCTGTGTTGGATCGGTAAGATGTCTTCAAATTGCTTCTGCATTAGAGTACATGTGCGAAAAAACAGAAGAAAAGAGTAATTTAGGGAGAGAAAACCTTCTTTGTCCTGTTGAGGCAGGAAGTCTGCAAGTCGGACTTATTTTTGCATTACATCTAATTGCACAACTGGAGAATTTTTAATCTCTATTTACACTTTTCATGCCATTATTTTATATTTATTTTTTATACTTGCACATGCACATTTCTTTCACGTATATAGGATTATTTGACCATATCTATTGTGTGTATTTACCTCATGTTTTATCTATCTATCTATCTATCTATCTATCTATCTATCTATCTATCTATCTATCTATCCTTTGAAAGCCGAGCTGTGCTTCTGTGACAGTTTTCCACTTGGCATGAGTTGACCTCGTAGGTCACTGGTGATAAAACTGTGGCTTCCCTCAGATGACTCTGCAATCATGTGGATTTATATGTGCTGAGTGAGCTTCATGACGGATGCCCCTTGAAATCGGCTAATCCAGCTTCATAAACGGATAGTCTTTTTTTATTTCCATCCTGGAATAAATGTGCGAAACATCCCGATGCGTTTTGCTCAAAAAACTGGAGCGTTGATGCCGATTCCTCCTCTCCCTCTCAGGACTGCAGCCTTTTCTACACCAAGAGGTTCTGCATGCGGTGCGTGAACAAGCACCTGGACCAGTTCCCCCAACAGATCCAGGCCGAGCTGGCCAAGAAGAAGCAGAGCTCCAAGGCCGTCGTCTTGTGACATCGTGACGAGAGGTCCCATAACATGCACACAAACAGAAGACATTTAAAGACTCAGATGACAAGTTGTTTTACTGCACTCTTTCATCAAACTTTTAAAAAAACACCATCTGAAAAAATCCACACATCTCGTCATTTATTTATTAGCTTTTATTTTGGTGAGAGATTTGGCACCACACATCATAAAAAACACCGGCGTCCAGTAAAGTTGGGCTGCCGCGTTACCCTTCGGGGTGTTATTTGTGTGTTTGTTTCTCGAGAGTTTTATGGAAGCGAGTGACGGGTGTGGCTGGTGTTGCCCGACCCCTGATGGGATTGTGGTCGCAGGCTTAGAATCAGCACCCGCTGGTTTTGCGGCAATTAAAAATGGCTCCCAATTAAAACCCTGATGTCGTGTAACGTACGAGCATAGTCGCCCTACGGTTGCTCTAAATGTTTAGCTTAACCACCGCTGCATGTTCAGCCCAGTTCCCCAACTATTCTTTAAACTGTCTCTTATAACGACTAATGACTCAGAAGAAGATGTGGGACATTGATGGCGTTTCCCAAGACCAGTTGCCGGGCAGATTCATGTCTCCACCACTTTTGCAATGTAAAGAAAATTAGTAAATCGCCCTGCAATTTCTCTTTGTGCTTGATGAATGATGCCTGTTGTGTAACGTTAAACGCCCTTTTTTTTTTTTTTTTTTTTTTTTTACTTTTCAGCAACACATGGTAACATTAACTTTTATATGACTCATTATCGACATGTTTGTGACTTGACGATGCATCTTTTTAGTGTTTTTGCATCCATGGTCAGAGGGTGCACTGTTGACTTCTGTGGAGTCCCCCCCACAAAATAATCTGTTATCTTAAACTATAAAAAAGATATTTGTACAGTGACCTTTCATGCTCTTTTGTTGTGTGACTGTTTAATCATGGATCATAATTAATGTGTAACTAATGTTTGTTTAAATGACACAATCTGCTGCAGTTGCATCATTAGTCGTGTTAAACAGTTACTCCCCGTTTTTTAAGTCATTTTCAAAACAACACTTTGCCTCTTTTTCCTCACTTTCCACCTTAAGAGTTTTGGATCTAATTTAGTTTTTGATGTCGGGGATCTCGCTGTACAACGCCGTACACCGTGTGCAGCAGCGTAAACGCATTATGGATGAAGTGTGATCCCGACGATAACATTGATTTAACACATGGCTTCGCTGTATGCATCACGAGATGCTTGACGTTCTAATCGAAACAGCATGGCCTTTAAGGCAGGCCCAGTGATTTTTTTTTTTTTTTTTTTTTTTTTCACTGGCAAACTGCTGGAGAGGAATGCAGAGCGACATTCACGGCAGAGTTTATGTTGGGACATCGTGAACTCCTGGGCACAAGGAGTGCTTACTATTGCAAATGCATTCACTCAATTATCCGGGAATCCTAATGCACCTCTGGGATGTACAGAAACTCAATTTGATAACTTTAAAGTTTGGCTTAAAACCAATTTAAAAATCTTCTCCACCAGAGGGAATGGTTGTGAATTTCAACTTCTTCTTTTTCTTCCTTTTTCCTTTCCTTTTTTTTTTTTTTTTTAAGCTGCACCACTCTGCGTTCCCTTGGTGTTTAAATTCCAAGCACACATAAGCAATTACAACCAGTGAAGCACGCAAACCACCTCTGCAGCACCAGTGGCAAAGTCTGACATCGATAGGCACCGCGCCAACGATGACGGAAGGCTTTCTGCTCCAGAGCTGATGTCATCGGATGCCAGGAGGCAAATTTGTGGCTCTTTTTTTTTTTTTTTTGGGGTGGTGGGGGTTGTTTTCCTGCATAAAACTTAATTTGAGTGTCTTATTGTCAAACGCCCTTTAGTTGCCACTGAATGCTTTTGCACTGATTGAATCAAGTGTGCCTAAACCATTTACGTGACACCAAATCAGATCAGGCAGTGATATCAGTCAGCACTCGTACGAGCATTTGATGATTGATTCCTGTGATAGTGTTACCAGCCTGGAGCGAGACCTGACAGCCACGGTCCTGCAGGAAGATAAATGTGCTTCCATTCTCGTTTTCTTATCACGACATTTATATAGAGATACAAATGACATCAGATGATATCTTTGACCTGTAGTTAATGTCTAACCTGATGCCTGCTGTAATACATTAAGTACTAATGGAAAGATAAAACACCATTATGCACTTTTTATGTTTAAACCACAGCCTCTATTCCTTTTGCTCTTTATAATTTTTTTTTTTATAACCAAACAGATTAATTGGGTCATATTCATGTGTAGAGTTAATCCAATCCAGCTCTGTGTTGTTGTTGCCCCTGTTCGACTTTAAGAGAGCTCAGTGGGCGGTCCTTGCGCGCAGACCAATGAAGCGCCTTCTCTGTTTAAATAGTCCTTGATGTCAACTTTTCTTCTTCACTCATAGCTCCCTCTAACGCCATGTTGGCTGTTATGACTTGACTTGTTGTTTTCATCAGCTTTTACTACGGGACTTGACAGGAGTGGCTCTCTTAAACGCCCCTGCGCCCTTGGAGACGCTTTATTCCGATTTTTTGTTGTTGTTGTTGTTGTTGCGCGTCTTTTTTTTTTTTTTCTTCTTCTTTTTTCTCTTGGATGATACGCGTGGAGTATGCACGCATCATCCCCGTGACTTTGCATTTTAAAGGAATACCATTTGGGAAAACGAAAAGGGTTTTTGATTGCTTGTTCGCGTGTGTATTTTTCTCCCCCTTTTCCTCCTTGTCATATGTGCAACAAAATGTCAGATGTTCGCCTTTCTAATGCGAGCCCGACATTGGAGAGGGTGGATGCGCGGCAGCCAGACAACGTCAGACCTCCGGTCCGCAGAAACCTTTTTGGCACACCCGACCCAACGGAGATACGGAGGTATGTGACGGCTTCGATACGGGAGGATGTGCAGCGTTTTAGGGAGTCCTACAACTTCGACCCCGTCAACGAGAGACCGCTCTCCCCGGGCAACTACGAATGGCAGGAGGACCGCGACGCGCCGGAGTTTTATACCAGACAGCCTCACGGGAGCCAGCGGCTGCCGCGGAGCGAGGACTTGCCCGGCGGTAACGAGGACCGGCCGGACGCCGGGGAGACGAGCGAACCGTCGGATGAACCGGACAGAGACGGTTCGAGGAAAAGACGTTCGGGAGCTTCAGGTAGATTCACTTCGACTTGCTGCTTATTATTTTATTTTTTTAATGTGTGTGTGTGTGTGTGTGTGTGTGTTGTTGCTCCGCTTGTGCCGCAATGCAGAGGCGCGGAGCAACAGTTGTGTCCGGGCTTCGACCGGGGGGGATCGGTCGATCACCCCGAACAAGAAGCGCATCGACTGATCGTTCTTATCACCGATGGCGACAAAGTAGCGCGCGTTTGTTCGCGGCATCAAAGTCGCGTTAATTAGTTACATTGTAGTTTGCACATTTTTTTTTTTTTTTTTAGAACTCGAGTTTTTCACGGGTGGTTAAAAAAAAAATGTCTCCAGCCTGCCGAGGATGTCAGGTGCCCTTTTTAAAGGGGACGTGCATCACAACGCATCTGACAAACTTTTCCTACATGCTCTTTATTTTTTATTTATTTTGTCCGCCAGGTTCCTGCTCCAGCGAGTGTCAGAGTAAAAGGTCGCATACCGACGATGATGATGGCGATGAAGGTGGCAGTGCAGCAAGTGGGACGGTGAAAGCCGCGGAGGAGAGACCCAGGAGGCCAGAGGACGCCGAGGTCCAGTGAAAAGCCAGGTTAGAAGCCATTATGTCACTATTCCACCGTTATTATGTAATACAAATGGATGATGATTAGTAGCTTTTTTTATGACGTAATGATCCATGTATTTGTAACAGCTGCACACATTTCTCTCCCCTCACACGTCACCGTTCATTTGATTATTATGTGTTATCTTTTATCTTCTACAACCCTTCGTGCTATGAGTGTACACCCCCCCCCCCCCCCTCCCCTCTGTGCGTGCCTGCACGAGGGCCATCAAGCGCGAGCGACTGCTTTTTCAATTGCACCATTCAAACAGCCTGTTTCCTCTTTGTGTCCCGCAGAGCTGGGAGACCTGTTGCTGGTGGAATACTGTAGCCTTTTTCTCATCATCTGACAGATGGGGGGAGAGAGAGAGAGAAGAAAATATATATATAAGAGCAGCCTTTTCCTAAAGAAGGGAGGAGGAGAGGCTGCACAAGCACTGAATATGTACACTATCAAGTTTTGGCACTCATTTCAAGTAAATTGCCTCAGAAGCAGCAGACAATGTAGCAGTGTGCAAATGGATTTTTGCTCATTTTTGTATCTACTACCTATGTTTCAGATGTAGCACATAAAAAAAAAAGAAAGCATATTTTTTGCTTTTCATACTTTTTTTTATATAAATGTATTTGAATAAGTGTGAATTTGACTCGGGAAGTTGCAGTGCAATTTCCATCAGAGAAATATTATTTTGTTAAAGTGGTCGTGTTGTGTCATTATTCAGGTAATTGATGTAAGTTTTAAAAAAAAAATGCAGATTTAAAAAAAAAAAAAAGAAAAAAAGTCAGGGTTCTGTGGATACAAATTGTCTTCACTTTTTCTATGGCTTTATTTGTCCCAGTGTTATATATCTTGTTTTTGAAGGCCCAGATGGCCACACTGTAAGTTGAGGGTCCATCTAACTAGGGACAGCCATGACAGGTAAAGTTTACATGCAATTACGGTCTCCTTATTCCCCCCATTTTTTTCACAATTTTCTTCTTTTTTTTTTAGGATCTTTTATTTTGCCAAAGTTTGTGCCTTTTTGTTCTGGGGGTGAGGGGTGGGAGGGGGTGGCTATACTGCTGAGCAATATCCAACCAAATTTAAAACAGTATTTGCTAATAATCCTAAGAATTAGCTTTATTTTTTAAATTAGGTGAGTTCATATTTTCGTGGCTTTTCTGTCACGTAATATGCCCCTTTTTAATAAGAGGTGTAGTCCAGGTTAACATAGAAAATATGTTTTTAAAAGAAAAAAAAATCACTGGGCTACTTATTATGCAAATATGTGAATCAAAGATTTGTATTTGTGGTGTGGAATTCATGTGGAACATGTAATTGCACTATTGTTAATTTCTCCTTTTTTATATTTTGAGGGCAGAAAAACAAAGTGACACTGCCTCATTTGGTGTAAAACTTTGAAGTGTACCTGTGTGCCTTTTTTCCCTTTTTTTTTTTCAAAAACACTGAAAAAAGTATACTAACTTATTTATGTTGAGCTTTTTTTTTTCCGTGGGTGTGTGTATAGCTTCCCAAAGCGACGTTTTTGTAAATATATATTTTCATTATCGTTTTTAAGATAAATAAACTGTTGCAAAACTGAGCCTAATAATCGATTTTATATCCTGTGTGTTTTTTATTTTTAATTTTTTTTGTTTCTCTACTTCAATCTGCAGTTTGATTGATTAAAAAACAACGCTGGTGTAATAATACACGTGCTCACTATTTTTGATTGCACAGCACACAAGCACTCCACCCTGAGCAAACACACTGTAAACTGGCAGAATGATCATGGTGATTATTAAGTCTCACACAAAGAGGCGATGGAGATACGGCCTTGATGATGAAGAGGTTTAATGAGTTCTTCAGGAACTTAATCGCAGTCTCACCACAAATAACTGTGCTGCTCTCTAATGAGGCATAAGTCATTTTTTATATATGCATTGTCATATAAACTTCAACTCAACTGAGATTTGATCTCTGTAGCAACCTCACTATAAAAGCACTTCAACAACAAGTCCCACATGTTTGCCAATAGGAGCGCTATTTCCTGCTGCTGCACGGGTAAAAACCTCTTTTAGAATAAAAGTGATGTAATGTGTGTCGCTGGTGTAAAAAAAAAAAAGAAGCCAGCACACCGTGTACATCTCGAAATGCCGCCGGAGCGCCAGAGTGCAGGCTGTGTGACTGTGCTGGATCGTCTCAGCCCGGCTCTCTGCCTCCAAAGTTGAAAACAACAAGGGTACGTCCTGAGAAAAAGAGGGGGAAAAAAAGTTTTTAGTTATTGGCGTGGGCCTGATCCAATCACAGCAGAGAGAAGAAAAGCAGACCACTTAGAAGCCAGCCAGTCAGAGAGCTGTGGGAGGGAGCCTGGGACAGTACAGGCTGTTCTTTTCATAAAACACACACCACCCAATTAGTTTCATTGGCTGCCTCTTTCCTGTTGATACCAGCGTGTAGGAGTCAAATACAGAGTGAGTGAGTGAGCGAGAGAAAGCTATTCCTATAATATCTCATACTGCCGTGGCGGCTGCATCTGCAGCGATTACTAGCAGTGAGCTCACGGCCTTTTTCTAAACCTTTAAGAGAGCATTGCAACATTTCTGCAACATTAGTGTTCTCTCTTTCTTTTTTTGTGACAACATACATTTGTTACTTTGGAAAAGCAATATGCCAAATGACGGCATCGTGTTAAAATGTGTCTTGAAAAGTATGTTTTGTGTGCGTCTGAACTCGGCCCTCTGTCTTTATTCAATAAACCTTAGTGGAAACAAGTCATCATTGTTTGTTTGTTTGTTTGCTGATCTGGATGCAAGAGTGCTGCAGAGTGGCGTCTTATAAAGCACTTGACATTTGCATCATAACTGATCTGGGGAAAAGGAGTTAGCACAATTGACCCTTGGCGAAGCCGATTTTACGTAGTGGTCAAATCATGCAATTGCAAGTTCTGGGTCGGTCACATGATGCATGGGACCTAAAAAAAAAGATAAAAAGAAAGGTTTTCCTGCAGACTTGGTGAAGAGATAAGTGTAAATCTCTGGATATTATTTTGAGGTAAGTCAACGACATACGCACTAGGAGTTAAAAGCCTATATATGGGCAATTTTACACCTGGCAGTCTAATTTTTGTCACCCTAGGTGCCTTTTTGGGTGGAGGACGGGCGGCTAAAACTGTTCCCATCTTTGCAGTGACAACACCTGGTTGATCTAAAAAAAGGTCATGCAGCAGCAGAGAAGACCTGAGACGGCACCCGGCTGTCAATCAAGGCGGCCACACCCTCAATTATAGTTATATGTGGCAGGTTGTAAACATGAGTATGATTATGTTCTCCACCAACTGTTCTGCCTCGGATCCGTCGAAGGGTTTACGGGTTGTAAATGAACTTGGAGGAATAGTTTGATATTTTTTTGGGGGGAAAAAAAATTTGTGTTTGCTTTTCTTTCTGGGCCGAGCGCAGTGACATCCTGGAGTGTCCGCTGGTTGCCAGGCAACCTCACAGCGCCAACAAAAGAAGCCTCGGAACAGCCAAGAAAGAGTTCAACACGTAATCCAATGTCAAAATGTTAAATTCACTTTTCAGTTTTTGTACAGATTAAATAGATACAGCGTATTATTTTGTGTACTTTGGAGGTGTTTGGAGGCGGCTCCTTCTCCCTTCGGACGGAGCCAGGTTTCTCTTGTGTATTTATGCTAAGCTAAGCTAACATTCTGCAGGAAGTAACTTCATATTTACATAAAGACAAGTATCAACCTTCTTATCTTTCTGAGCATATTTCCCAAAAACTCAAACTCCAATCTCTCTATTGACTAAATTCATATTCATAAGAAGCTACATGTCAGCTGATTTGCCGTTTGGACCATATTCTGCAAAATGTAATGGTAACTTTCTGTAAAAAGTGGTTAAGACAGGATGTCCAATCTTAACCAAGAAGGGCCGGTGTGGGTGCAGACACCTGATTCCACTAATTACCTAACCATGGTCTTCAATCAACGTTGATGAGTTGGACCAGGTGAGTTAGTGCCGGGCTAAAATAAAAACCTGCACACACACCGGCCCGTCTTGGATAAGAGTGGACGTCCCTGGATCAAGACGACTCTACGTTTACAGCACACTCACCCTGTAAAACCAAATATACAGGAAAGGTAAATTGGAACGATTCCAACTCCATTTCCATTCAGTCACACCAGAAAGACTCACACACAGAAAATGGTGTGTACATTAAATGACTAAATTATGGGTCCCTCTTGTCTCGTTAAATAAACACTTTCTTGTTCGGAAACGTCTTTAATGTTTAACTTGTTGCGACATTAGTTCTGGTCATTGAAATGCCAATTTCCTCTTAATATTCCCAAGTTGCCAGTACTATAATGAAAACATTGCACGAAGCAAAATGCAAACTGAAACGCAAGCAACCAGAGAGGAGTAATATCCACTAACGTAAAGTAAAGATGTTTGTGGTGAATTATCTTTCTGAATCCTGAAAGAAGAGGGGGGGAAATACTATAATATAAAATGATGTCTATATTAATCTTTAATTCAGGATTCAAGAAACACATTTAAAAAGCTTACACAGCCTGGTTTCACCCACACAGGTGTTTGCCTGATGAGACCTCGTCTCGGGACTCGGCAAGCACAGACATGAGTGACGTCTGGGCGATTAGATCACCTGTGTGAGTCTTCAAAAGGTGAGTCGCTTCTCTTTTGGTGACGTCAGCCCACATGAACGCGTCGTCTCGCCCCTCGGCTCTCGCTTTGGAGGGGGTTTCTCAAACGAAATCAAGGGCATTCTGGGTGAATCTAAGGGGGTTTCTTGATTTTTTGACCTCAATGTGGTGCTGAATGCGATGTGTCAGCTCTTTAGCATGCCATGATGCACATGTGAAAACGGCACTTTCAGAGAGCAGCGCCAGGCATGACCTCAAAACCACCGTTACCCCAGACTGACCCTGTTCATCGTTACACCCGAGCATGGTGTAAAAAAAGGAAAGAAAAGAAACGCACACATGCATTAGCCACATGTCGACATGAATCACTCCTACATTTAAAGACTTTAATCACCCCCCCTCCCCTCCGTACACACCGGCTCACTGTGAGTCGTCCAAGTCAGGAAAACACTTCCATATTTCCTGCGTTAAATTAGCGTGCGCCCTCAGTGCTGCTGCAGATAACAAGAGGAGAAATGGGTTATAAAAGTCTGACATCTTGGAGCTGACGCTATGCATGGATATTCAGCAGAGGGCCTACAAAGTATGAGCTCATAGTTTGGCAAACGCCATTGGGGGTGGAAAGGTTTCGTTTTTTTTTTACGAATGTCTTGTTTTATTCTGGAAATACAACTTCCCCATCTGTTTGGTGTTGTAATTAATTTGTCTGATTTTTTTTTTTCTAACTTCATTTAAATGTCTTTTACGAGGGAAGGGTGGCTTTATTTTTCCGCTCCACTCTGCCTCATGGTCATGTGCTCTTGGCAGCGGCGAGAGAAGGATCGAGAGAGAGAGAGAGTGGAGGTAGTTAGGAGGGAAGAAAGAAAAGAAGGAAGGAAGAGGGGAGAAGTAGGAAAGAGGCAGTGAAGTATCGAGTTAAAGGGAGGAAAGAGAAGACTGGCTTTTTGGCTGTGTCTCGCTGTGGCCCGGCCAAATCACATCCAGCGCAGGATGTAAACAAACTAATCTGCCAATGTGAAGTTTTTACACATTTTTTTTTTTTTTTTTTTTTGCTCCGGGACTGTGTGACTCATGCGGCCTGGCTGTGTGGCCTCAGACGCTGGCTGTCCTGCTGCTGCAGTGCTGGAGTGTTTAGTTTGCCTTGCAGCAGGGGTCACCAACACGGTGCCGGCCTGCTGCGTTCCCTACCGGCGCACACAAGCGCCCTTTTGATAGAGCGGATAGAAGCGAAGAGCTGCTGCCTGTTCAAATATAAAATTACTGCGAGTTTTTCCGTGCAGACTGACGGTGTTAAGCGTTCAATATAACGGTGCTGTTTACTTGCTTGAAACCCCTCAATGTAGTGACGGCTGAGCCGGCCGCTTGCAGCTAACAGTGCAAATTAAGGGTAACCCCCAACCCATAAAAGAATTTAGGAACTTGTGCATCTGATGAACGAATCCCCTCTCGAGCTTTACGACCTACACACAACTCACGTGAACGCCCCGTCGCAGCCTCGCTTTCATCCCATCTGCGGGTCACATGCCGTTGATTTCTGTCCTCTACGCCTGAGGGGTTCATCAAACGTGTGCCCGAGGGGACGGGCGAAGAACAACTCTATTGAAATAAGGCAACAATCAGCTGCTGAGGGGACTCGTGCTCCAGCTCATAACTGTTTTTTCCTCAGTGTGCATCAAGGGTTTAGATGCTTTAATTGGGGCTCAGACAGACAGCCAGAATGATTCCCCCTCCTAATTGTGTGCGTTTGTCGAAGTAAAAAGTGTGATTCGCCGACGTCCGTGCTGCTCAATCTGTGGCTTTTGGTAGGAAATAGCTGCATTTGACAGGCTTTTTAAAATTCTGTTCAGCCAAGATAAACTTGTGGGATACGATCTGTCAGTGCATCACCTCGACGACATATTAACCAGAGCGTTTGCGATTTCAAAAGTAAACAGCTTTGAAATGAAATCTGGCCCCGGATGATCTCGGAACAGTTGACCCCCGAAGCGTGTTTTTTTTTTTTTTTTTTTTTTTTTTTTGTCGCTGTGAGTAATGTTTGACCCCGGGGACAGACGTGTGGCTACAGGAAGTATCAGCACTCACGGGTCAGGGTGAGGGCAGAGCACACTGCTCTAATGTGTGTGTTTGATTGGGTGAGTTTGGGTCGCGACCCTCCGTGGGGGCGAACGTTAAAAAGGCTGAATCCCAACATGAAGGTTTCAGGGGGGGATTGTTTTCTTCTAGAGTGGGTTAAGGAGGCTCACAAATCGGATGACAAATGGGAAATGTCATTTCATATGTGAGTCATGGTAAACAATGCAATTAATTGAAACACCATACTTGTTGTTGTCTTATGTTCCATATTACGGACCATTGTCCAAGTCCAGCCTGATATACCAGGTAACTATCATATAATGCAGTTGGTAGAAGGGACTCGTGTGAAATCTGAGATAATGAAGTACTGCCTGCTGCCTCCCCTACAGGATAAAGCGAAGGCACTTAACGGTTTAAGCGTCTTCTTTTCCAGTGACCGTGGGTCATTTCAGCCCCGAGTTAAGCCTCCCATGAAGGACTTCCTCTGACTGCATATAGTCTCCCCAGACCATTACCACAAGCATGGCCTTTGCGTGTAACCTTTAGCCCTCCGTCTTCCTGGGGCACCCTGTTGTTGAACGGATGAAAACCTGCATACAGGACAGGTTTTATAATAAGGAGAGATGTCTCGCATGTGACTGTCAACATCACAGCCTCTGCCGAGGTGAGATCATGTGACTGAGAAAGTGGCTGAGAGAGATGCTGTGACTCACCAGGGACAGGTTTTTTTTGTTTTGTTTCTATATGATGCAAACATTTTGAAAGCAGGGAGTGATAGGTGAAAGGCTGTCGTGTGAGGATTCTGACCCAGCGAGTTGATCTCTTCCAGGGAAGACCAACTTGCCCTGCAGTTGACACCGGCGTGTGTGTTTTGACTGGGGATAAAAATGCGTGACCCCAGCTGACCGACAAATCTCCTGAAACCCTAGTGGGAGGAGGCCATGAACTCTGAGGAACAGCTGGAGCTTTAAAAAAAAAAGAAGCTGTTTTTGAATTCGCCTCTTCTCTGTATTTATATCTGGAACTTCACAACCGCTGTTCTCGTCTCTATTGTAACGTATCCTTCACCGTGTCGTGTTGAATCTTAGCTGAAGCCTGGATCTTATAATGGCGCTAGATGAAAAGTCAGGGATCACTATGATAAATGAATCCCGAGGAGGAATGTTGGTGCTGAAACCATCCGGTAGTTGTCGAGGCATTTTCATTTAACAGCACAAATGTGAACCTCATGGTGGAGCTAGAAGAAACTCTTAATATTTCACCTGATAAGGGACCACTATCTTTGACCACATATCAACAGTAGATCCACAGTAAACATGACTGCAGGGTGGATTTATCTTACAAGAAAAACAAAGAAACAGACTGTATCTCAAATGATATATTCATGATAAGCTACTTAACCCCCTTTTTGTGGCTTTTTTTCCCATTCTGACTCTTGAACAGTGAAATCTACCGAGAATCTGACTCTCGGTTTTTTGAAGGGGGGGTGGTGCACAAACACAACCCACACTCAGGCCCTGGGAGCTGCCCAGCGCCACCACAACCACAGTTGGGAGTCCAGTTCAGTGAGAGGGAAGCGCATCCCGTTCACTTCCACTGCCCACATTTATCCTGGCTGTCTCAGCTTACCCGGAGAGATGATTTACAGATGTTCAAACCCCCACATCTGCAGCTTCAGCTCCGCGCTGCCGTTTGATTTGTGTCAGCGTTTTGCTGCGAGGGACGACGAGCATTAGTCATTGTGAGTGGTTCAGGCTAGATTGAAAATCGGCAGGCCGCTCTCTCAAAGTGTAATTGAGTTGGATGATATATTTGCTTTTATGTGGGGTTTTTTTTGTATTAATAAGTAGGACATGATGAGTGGTAACGTTTTAGTTCGAGCGTAACCTTGGCAACCCTGCGTTATCTGCAGGTTATTAGGCTTATCTCTGCTTGCTGTGAGCTGTGGGTAGGAGACGCAGCATGGTGAGAGATGGGCAGACAGATATGAAGTTTTCTGGGGGTGTGAGATAAACACAAAGAGAGAGAATGAAGACAGACGCCACTTCTTTTTTTTTTTTTTCTCTCTGAATTTCTGTGGTATCAGGATCACTGATGGCCCGTGCACTTTCACATTCACACACACACACACACATCGTCTAAAGCTGCTATTTCCCACACACTTCGTCTGTCGAAGCTGCTCTTTTATCTGGTTTGGAGTTAGAGACCGACGTTTTGAAGCAAGCGACACATGCAAAGGGAATTCTGATGAATTCTGCCATCGATCGCTCATATGAAGCCTGCACCCACGCTTTGCCTTGGTGTGTGTGTGTGTGTAGGTCTGTGTGTGTGTGTGTGTGTGTGAGAGGAAACAGCGAGTTCTAACAGAAAACAATATGTCTGTCTCCTGCTAAACCACAAGCCAAATGTCACATCCAGTACATCACCGTTGAAAGGAAAACCACTGAACCGAGTTCTTATTCTCACAAATAAACAAATATATTTTACTCGTTTTTTAAAAATCTTTTTTTAATACACTCAACAATAATACAGAGTCACCCGTGAAACTTCATAAAGACACATTGGATATGACTCTTTCCTTGAAGGAGAGAGAAAGCAGATGTTTTCAGTAGGAATAGTATGATATTAAATCGCTATCACAGGGGGAAGCAGATCAGCGTGGTCAGCACCAGCCGCCTATCTGCCCTCTGGACATTAACCATCTGTCCACACGGTGAAATCAACAAGACACACCTGTTTGCATTTGCGCCCGATCCAAAAGCCACCCCTCTTTTTCTTTTATGATTGATGATGATGTATTTTGGCTGTGATAAGCTAATGCGGCTGGATTTGTCGATCATTAACTGTAATTAAGCTCTCGGATCAAACACGTAAGCAAGCGTACTTTCGGTTGCCTTCGGGCACAGAGGGCAGTCTACTGTGCACAATCGTGTAGGAATTTTTGTTCACAAGTTAGTCAATCAGAAGGACCTCACAGAGTCTATATTGCGTTGTTCAGATTCTGCAGGAGGATCACGGAGACAGCGAAGCCGTTGGTTCTTTAGTGCGCCATTGCTGCTGGCATTTATTGGCAGATGAACATCAGATGATACAGACGTCTGGAGAAATTCACTTATCTAGCTAAGAGCTGCTGTGTGCAACACAGTGCTCAGGTGCCAGAGGCATGAAGTTCTGGCGTTTAAACTATCTGCTCCAGAATATATATGTTACAAAGCAGGCAGGGCTTATGTGTATTTGCTTGTGCATGCAAGTGTGTATTTTTGAGATGCTGCTCCTCCTCCGGCTGGTTCATCTTCTTGTCTCCAAGATGATGAACACAGGAAATGCCCCGCGAGTTGGGCCTTTTCCGACTCGCTGGCTTCATCCCCTGGTCCTGCAAGAAAACACTCCTGCTCGTCTACCATACATCATGTGTCCTCCCTTGTTCTGCTCAAGCTGGTGTCCCTCAAATTTACATCAAAGAAAACACTAATGAGCATCCACCATACTTTATGTGTTTCCCCCCCCCTTGTCTGGTTCAGACTGGTGTCTCTCGAACTTATCATTTACTGAATGCAGGTGTGTGTGTGTGTAAGCTGCTGCTGTTTTTGTTCCTCTAATGCGGTTAAATACGTCCAAGGAAAGTGTATAAGTTCCTGAACTTCCTCTATCCAGCTGCGTCTGTGTTCTACACTAAGCGTCTCATGGCCTTTCATTCGCTGATGGTGACTTTCTATTACTCCGCTGCTGTCTGAGGATGACAGAATAGATTAATATCAAACACATGACATGATTATACTGAATCACACTACCTGGTTATAATTAATCAAATTATATGATTATGAAACTCATTCCTAATTAGGCAAAACGTACATGATTATGAAAGGCATATATGATTCTGAGATATGCCACTTATGAAACTTACAATTTCCAGATGTCATCATTCCTTCTAGACATTTTTATGTCTACAATTCCCCCTGTTGATCACTCCTAAGAGTGATCAATCCTTTGAAGTGGCTTTAATATGCCAACTCTTCTTCTTCCTCACGTGGGTTACCTGTGATGGTGAGAGGACTGGCTCTGGTTTACGGATTATTCAATAGGGCTTCATATTGGGGGCGACGTTGATTCCACAGCTTCTGCTAACATTATCAACGCTGGGACTTTATATCCGGCTGCTTATTTTGGCCGCTGAATCAGCTGCTGCATTTCCTGCTGCTATTTCTGTTTTGTCTGAGCTGTGTCCTTTGCATTTTATCACTGCTACCTCTGCTGGGCGAGGGCCTGTGACGTTGTATGCACGACAGACTGACGTTTGGAACTAGGTGCACTTGTTTTGACTCTCTGTGAGAGGGAGAGACGAGGAAGAGTGTGAGAAGCCTGGAGTTAAATGTCCGTGGCTAAAAGCAAATGCGTGTACTCGCATTTGAGTAACGTATACTCGAGTTTCACGATATAGTAATTTTCTACATCTCGCACAGACTCCAAGCCGCGATATATCGAGTACATTCGATATATCGCCCAGCCCTACTTTAAACCTTACTGCTAAAACTACACAGGCAGCTTCACGTTGCTTTTTTTTCGGCGGTGTCCAAGTAGAACGGCTCTTTGTAGTCTGGAGTCTGCAGAGCTGCTGCTCCTGCCATCTCCTGCTTGAGTTTTATAAAGGCTTCCTCCGCCTCTACAGTCCATTTTAACGGGTCTTTCTGATTTCTCATTCCCGCCTCGAGTACCATCTTTCGCAAAGGGCCCGCTTTGTTGTTGTAGTCTGGGATGAAATGTTTACTGTACCCCGTTAGTCCCAAAAAGCTTAGCATGGTTTTGACGTCCTGTGGTTTAGGGTGTCGCAGAATCGTGTCCCTATGTTCTCCTGAGAGATTAGTTCCTTCCCCTGTTATCCATCTCCCCAAAAACTGCACCTGTGTTCTACAACATTGTAACTTTTTCCTGGATGCTTTGTACCCGGTTTTAGCCAATGCTTTCAAAACTGCTTCTGTAGCCTGCATGCAATGTTCTGCACTGTCTGCCGCAATTAGCAAATCGTCCACATATTGTAGACAAACGGTTTCGTCTGGAAGTGTAACTTCCTGTTTCAAATGCTGATTTAACACTTTATTGAATACGCCTGGGGAGAGGTTCATGCCTTGAGGGAAACATGTGTACTGATATCTTTGTCCTCCCCATGTGAATGCAAAGTATTGTCTTAGATCTGGCTCGAGAGGAATAGAAAAGAATGCATTTGCTAAATCCACGACGGAGAAGTGAGTCATCTCTCTAGTGATCTCAGCGAGTGCTGTGTGTGGGTTCGGGACTGGAATAGGAGTTGTTTCTATTCGTTTATTGACCAGTCTGAGGTCATGTGCCATCCTAAAGGTGCCATCTGGCTTTGGAACTGGCAAAATAGGGGTGTTCCACTTGCTGGTGGAGGGTTCCAATACTCCATTTTGCTCCAACTCTTTTACTGTTTTGTCTATGGTCGCTTTAGCTTTTACATTAGTGGGGTACTGGGGTACCCACACTGGGGGTCCTGGTTTTACCGTGAACCTTGGTGGTTCCGCAGGTTCACACCGTCCTACGTCGTTTTTCCCTTGTGCCCACACTGTGCTAGGTATTCGTCCTAACATTTCCTCCGTTTTCTCATGATCTGTACTTTCTCTCCCATGTGTTCGTGTGATTACTTTCTTCTCCAGCTCAGACAAAGATGTGGTGTGATGTGTAATCCTATATACTTGTCCCCCTTTAGAGTATGTGACTGCTGGAATGGAAGTTTTCTCCCAGTCCGTTAATTGGGATGCCATTTTTACCATCGGCCCCAAGTCTTTGGCTTGGGTGCCTGCTCCTAAGGCTAGACTTATGTGTGGCTCTGCTGTCTCGCCCATGAGATACCACTCTGCTTGTTCCTCAGTTAGCAATACGCGTGCTGCAACTCCTTTCTTTGAGACATATATACAGTCAGAACTCAGCGTCCAAGGTGAACCCTCTAATTTTCTAAATTTTTCCTCGTAAATTTCTTCAGTTTGAGTGCGGTCATAGAGGAGAGTGCAGTGCGGGGAATCAGGGACTGGTTCGTATGGATGTACTGCGTGGATCCAAGGTTTCCACTGTTGATACAGGTTCAGGACATTTGTGACCGGTGGGTCGGGGTCTTCCTCCAACCGTGCCCAGTAGACGTCTGCTGACTTTTTCTGCTGGTCAGTGTTTTCTCCTAACACCCATTGTCCATGACTCCTTTGTGAAGTTATTGTCTCTGAACAGTTCACTTTCGTCCCGTTTGGGAAATACACCTGTACTCCCAGAGGCCCACAGAGTATAGATGCTTTCAGTCTGACTAGGATATCTCTCCCTAGTAGCGGAATGGGGCACTGCTGCGAATATACATAGCTTTGGTGAAACCGATAGCCTGCAAGTTTTGTGGGGAGGGGCTCGGTAAAAGGGAGTGGTGTTGGCTGTCCTCCAAATCCCACAAGGTCGACTGATTTATTGGAGAGTTGGTGGCCGAACTGGGGTTGTGTCGGAGTCGAATGAGTTGCTCCAGTGTCCACTAGAAATTCCACCTGATGTCCGTCCACCTCTCCGATCAACAGGGGGTCAGCCTCTCCCCCTGCTCCCGACCCCGGGCACCCCTAGTATTGGTTGGGATACCACACACCTTGAGGCATCTGGTTCCCTGGAGCCAGCTGTGCTGATGGTGGCACATGTGACTGCAGTTGTCCTACTCCTGGCGGCCCCCCTTGTCGCTGGGGGCAGTCTCGGGCCCAGTGTTCCTTGCTCCCACACAGAAAGCACCCGTCCGCCCTGAACCCTGATCCTCCCCTGCCTCTTCCTCCAAATCCGCCTCTAGGGGCAAACCCTCTGCCTCTTCCTCTCCATCGTGATTGTGGGGGACCCCATGTTCCTCCCTGGAGAGGGGGTCCTGTAAAATATTGGCCTGCAGCTGGGTTCTCTGGAGCTGGCCCTGACTGCTGCTGATTCATCTGATTTCCTGTTTTTCCTGCCTTCTTCTGAGTGACAGCCTCTTCTCTCGCTTTTACTAGCTGTAGTTTAGTCAGTTGGAGCTTCAGGCCTTCCACTTCCGTTTTGGCGGCCTCCTTTTTCTCATCTACTCGGCGCATGTGATGTTGAAGTGTACGCATCCACACTACTAGAGGTTCTGTGTCTGCTCGAGGATCATCCTCCATTTTAACTTGTACTTCCTTATCTATTCCTTTCATAACTGCTGTTTTAAACATGGCCCCCTGTAAGGGGTCCGCTCCGGGATTCATTCCTGATCTCTCCTGCCAGTCCCTTTTACACCTCTCCACATAATCCGCTGGTCCCTCCCCCTCTTTTCTGACAAATGCCACAGTGTGTTGACTAATCTGTTGTGGGAACCTTCGTCTTATTGCGGGGCCAAATGTGACTATGTGTTGGCTGAGCGGTGTCTCATCTCTTACCCTCGTGGTGCCGGCATCTGTGTCTAGCTGGTGCATTGTCCCTGCTCCGTGTTTCTGACCAATAAGACCTCTAATGTCTCCCATTGTGATTGCTGTTCCTAAGGTTAAGCTTTCTAGCTTCTGTAGCCACATACCGGCTCCTTCACTCAGTGGTGGTAGCTGCGCGTTCATGTGTTCCTTGTCTGCGAGACTGAACGGTTTGTATGATGGTGGCCCTCTTCCCGGTCCCCGTATCAAGGGACATTGTAGACTTGAGTCTCCTTGGCTCCTAGTCCTAGTAGCTATGGACTCGGTGCTTAGGCCTTCCCCCGCGTCCTCCAGTTCTGGTTCTGGGTGTTTCTCCTTCGGCGGGTTAGGGGAATGGCAGTGCTCTCTGTCAGGCTCCTCTGAGTCTGAGCTTTCTATTCTTAGCTGCACGCTGAACTTTTTGGATTTAAACTTTTTCTTTCCCTTTTCTCTGAGTTTTAGTGTTGTCACCTTATCGTCTTGGTCGGTTGAGTCTGCGTCTGAAGTTTCATTCACGGAGGCCAGTCGGGCCTGGGGTGTGAGTCTGGGTGGTTCTCCAAAAGGTCTCTGTATGCTCTCCTTTCCCTCTTCTGCCTCCTGTGTCCCTGTCTTCTTCACTTTCTTTCCCTTTCCTCTCTCCCTTCTTTGCTCTGCCTGTTCTATTTCTAACTTCATCTCCCTTAGTTCCCGTTTCCCTCTCACATATCTTTCATGTTCTTCCCTCTCCCATTTTCTTCTCAGCCTATCCCGGTCTTCCTCCATTTCCCTGTATCTCTCCTCTTCACTTAAGCCCTGTGTTGCTCCTGCCGGAACCCGATCCCTATTTCTTGTGATCCGTACTGGTGTTGTCCCGTTGAGCTCGATCATTGGCAATTGTTTGAGTGGTGCGTCTCGGGTCGGCGGAGCTGGTGTCGGCAGCTCTGGATACAATTTGTTTATTGTCGAGGCTGAGGGGATTGATGGAGTGGGGCCGGTGTATGGTGGGGGAAAGTCCGCCTGTTTCACTTCCCTCTTCTCTTTCCTCTGCCGCTGCACTATCTCTGCAGCCATGCCTGCAGCATGTAAGTCTGCTCTAAACTCCTCTAAACGTTCCCCCTCCCTTCTCTGCTCCTTCCTCTGATGCCACAACTTGCTCAGATCCTTGCTCTGATACTCCCTAGCCGCTTTCTGCGCCTTTACCTCCTCTTCCTGAATCATCATTACCATGTTTTCTGGCTCCCCCTCACCCCATCCTTTGCATGAGGCTAGGTGAGCTTTTACACCCTCTAGTCTCTCCTCATAGTTCTCCTTTTTCTTTTTATGACCTGGTTGTCCAGACAGAGTCTGTTCAACTACTCGCTTCCAATATTCCTCCCAGTCACACCCTATAGCAGCCATGGTTACTCGCTGTAACGTACTATTCACAACCTTTCCTTTTATTTATTTACACACACTTATAGCCTGATCAGTGGATCGTGTCCCTATTGGCTATCTCTTCACACAACCTTCTACTCTACCTTGATAGAGCGGTGTGAAAACATAAGCCAATAGTTTTACTGATCAAACACCAAGTGTCACAGCCCTGTTATTTATGTACCCCCAGGTAAGAGAAGACCAGTGGTGAGTTTAAACTCAAGGCTTTTCTGTGATGTCTGCAACAAGCTTCTACTGACAGTGATTCACTGTCAGCGGCTACAGACTGGGTGTATCCACCACCACAGAAACCTTCTCACACTTTATCTGTCTGTGTTCTCTGTTACCTTCGAAACCTCCCACACAACAGTCCCTTATATTACAATATTATACAGTGATCACAATACAGCATTACACACAGCATTACATTACTCTCTATTACTCTCTTTTATTCTCTTTTTATTGGTTCCCTGAACCCGGTTCCCTGAACCGTCAGCTCCCAGAGCTAAAAGGTGGCTTTCTAGGCTCACCTAGGGGCTATCCCCCTGTGGCGCTTTTGCCTATGTCCAATGTATATTCGAGGGTCTTTCTAGCCTCCGGCCTTTCTGCGTTCCCGGAACGTCTTAATGAGCACCGTTAATGCGCCGAGGACCTTTCTGGATTTAGGATCCAAAAACTCCTCCCCTGGCTCCCGGAGCCATTACCTAGAGAGTTTAACCGGTCCCGGACCGGCGGTTAACCTTTATTAAAATCCTCAGTTCATCTGCTTAACCAAATTAAACTAGCCTCTAGACAACATGCCGACTTTCTCCACCAAATTTAGAATCTATGGCCGAATCACAGTCTTTACTTTCTAGAAAGAATAGGTGACTGCTTACCTTTCAGATGGTGGGCCCGGTGGAGACTGTCAGACGTGCCAGGAGGCGCCCAGGTGACTCCGCGTGGTCACCGGTCCAACCTCCGCTGCTCCTTCAATCTGTCCTCCCTTGTCAGAATCACGTCGGGGTCACCAAGTTTCTCTGTAGGAATTTTTGTTCACAAGTTAGTCAATCAGAAGGACCTCACAGAGTCTATATTGCGTTGTTCAGATTCTGCAGGAGGATCACGGAGACAGCGAAGCCGTTGGTTCTTTAGTGCGCCATTGCTGCTGGCATTTATTGGCAGATGAACATCAGATGATACAGACGTCTGGAGAAATTCACTTATCTAGCTAAGAGCTGCTGTGTGCAACACAGTGCTCAGGTGCCAGAGGCATGAAGTTCTGGCGTTTAAACTATCTGCTCCAGAATATATATGTTACAAAGCAGGCAGGGCTTATGTGTATTTGCTTGTGCATGCAAGTGTGTATTTTTGAGATGCTGCTCCTCCTCCGGCTGGTTCATCTTCTTGTCTCCAAGATGATGAACACAGGAAATGCCCCGCGAGTTGGGCCTTTTCCGACTCGCTGGCTTCATCCCCTGGTCCTGCAAGAAAACACTCCTGCTCGTCTACCATACATCATGTGTCCTCCCTTGTTCTGCTCAAGCTGGTGTCCCTCAAATTTACATCAAAGAAAACACTAATGAGCATCCACCATACTTTATGTGTTTCCCCCCCCCTTGTCTGGTTCAGACTGGTGTCTCTCGAACTTATCATTTACTGAATGCAGGTGTGTGTGTGTGTAAGCTGCTGCTGTTTTTGTTCCTCTAATGCGGTTAAATACGTCCAAGGAAAGTGTATAAGTTCCTGAACTTCCTCTATCCAGCTGCGTCTGTGTTCTACACTAAGCGTCTCATGGCCTTTCATTCGCTGATGGTGACTTTCTATTACTCCGCTGCTGTCTGAGGATGACAGAATAGATTAATATCAAACACATGACATGATTATACTGAATCACACTACCTGGTTATAATTAATCAAATTATATGATTATGAAACTCATTCCTAATTAGGCAAAACGTACATGATTATGAAAGGCATATATGATTCTGAGATATGCCACTTATGAAACTTACAATTTCCAGATGTCATCATTCCTTCTAGACATTTTTATGTCTACAATCGACTGACAGATGGATGAAAAAAATCGAACTCTCTGCTATTTTTGTCAAGTTCAAAGTTCAGGTTTAAGTGGCGGCGAACTGGTTCTCGACTAAAATGTGCCCTTAATCAAATAAACTCCTCAGTCAGGCTTGAGATTTTAGATCAAAACTACTTAAGGGTAATATTTGAGTGTTATCACTCGACATGCTCCTTGTGTTTCCCTTTAATGTCTTTATGCGATTCACACATTCTGCACCACAGCGTCACATCTGTGCATCGATGACTAATCATGCAACCTCGCCTTTTATTTTCTAAATTCAACTGCCAAGGTTTAAACAGCATCCCCCTGCAGAAACCAGCTCTTCTAATGAGTAATTCTTAATTTAACCAAATTTAATTTGCTATCTACACACAGTCATTTCACTCACATCTACAGAGGAGTGCGACTTTCAGTTATTCAATTCAAGATTCATGATTCAAAGAGCTTATTATCAAATGCACAGTAATGTTTCCCTGTACAATGAAATTCTTCGTTTCGTCCACAAATCATATATAAAAATAGATTAAAATGTTTGTTTTGTCATGTGTAGTTCAATTTCAAGCCTCTAGGGCAATTTTATAAATTTCTGTTACGTCTGGAATAAACATTTAGCTAAAAGTCGGTCGCGTTACTTGTTGAACAAATGTGATGGTCTATCTTTTTTGAAGCTATCCTTTCCATTTAAAATGGCTTTGGATCGTAGCCATGGCGCTGTGAGCAAACTTGTGTATTTTTAGTCCTCGTAACCTGAGCTGTGTTTATACCGGTCAAGACAAAAGCGACACTCTCCAGTCCCTTTTAAACGATATTTGCTCGTCTCGCTGTTCCTCGGAACGGCCCTCTCTTATCTGTATTCATTGTGTTGGCACAGAGGGCCTGTTGTTTTTAGAGCAAAGGCTTACTTGGCGACCATGAGCAACGCGGTCATATGGGTTACAGCTGTCACACACCTAATGGTTTGTGGGCACAGTGATTACAGACCAGTTTTCCTTGCTCAAAGGAGACGTCTGGCTACATTCTTTGTTTTCTTATTGTCAACAAATCCCACCAAAACAACAACACCAACGATGTGATCAGTCCGTCTTCTTAATCCCTCTCTGACTTCCCTAGCATGTCTGTGGTTCGCAGCCCAGAGCCCCTTCACTCCCACTGAGGACGTAAATCTTTAAAACAGTTTAATTATAAGGAAATTTCCTAATGCACTAATGATTTTTAGCCCAATCACTTTTTTTATAGGGGGCAAAGCAAGTGGCCAAAAGTGACGTGATATTATAACGAACATAAAGTCCACAGACGGTGGGTAAAAAAAGAAAACACACCCAGGAGGCTGCTGTTTTACGGCCTAACCCTTAAGTTAAGGTCATTATTATTTAAGCTAGTTATCTTATTTTAAGACAAACCCTTATGGGTTTTTTTTTTCTAACTTTAACCGAGTAGTTTTATTTCCTAAACATGACCAATCCACTCGTGGTGATATAATATCTCGCGGCATCATGCATTTTAATTTTTTTTTTGCAAACTTATGAGGCTGTTATGAACATCTGCATGTATTTTTGGTTCAGAAACATCAACATTCAGCTCTTCAATAACATTTTTCCTGGCAACTGGCTTGTTTGTAGAAGACATTAATCAAAAAAGACAAAATAGTGAATTTTTTTGAGGGACTATTTTCAGCCAAAAAAAATTTAGTGAGTGAGTATTGAGGCGGCGGACTCTGAATATAAACTGCAGTGCCCATGTTCATGGCAGTGAAAGAACATGTGCGATGCCACTGCAAGAGTGTGGCTGTTTGATGTCTTTTTAATTGCTTTTGGACAACAATGGAGGTTTATGGCAGGAAGCAAAGTATAGTGCATCATCTGCAAACATGGCAACACTGGAGAAACAAGACAAACAAACCCATGAGCTGCAAACATCCAAAGTACAAACTATCTACAGTCTAAATCTTCATTTCAGGAGAATGTTGGCCAGTCAGTGATGGATACATGATGAGCTTGTTTCCACTACAGGGACGTGGAAAGGAAATTTCTTGATCGTCATTGGTTTTTCTGTCAAAGTCGGAACTGTTTTGGTCGTTTGCTGGATTTCTGCATTTGTGTTTTTTGTTCTATTGAGGAAGCTAGCTTTTTCAAACCAACCTAGGTTATGGTTATATCTAAATGTCTTTGTCACTGAACTTCATTTTTCATTATTGGAGACAATAGCAAGAAACGGTTTTGTCTACAGGCCACGGTGGTTGGTGAATCTTAAAGTTTTACTGCCACTTCCACTATTTTACGAGCAAATAACACTGAACACAATAGGACCAGAGACCGATTCCATGCATCTATCTGCCAAAGAGATCGTTGCTGAAACTTACGGACCGCAGCAACAATTTAACCAGAATATGACTGGTGGCTTTTGTTAATTTCCCAACCTGTCTGTCACCCGGGCCATTTCTGCAAACTGAGTGAATTCTGAGCTTCCTCTATGGCTCCAAAGAGGCCTATAAAACGGGCCATAATTGTTATGTAGATGAGCGATGAGGTTATGTCCTCGGGTGTATAAATATATCTTTATATGAGAGCATGGTAGGTAATGAGCAGTCATTATGATAGGGGGCTGTCTTAGATTGCACACTGAGTCACATCACAAGGACACACACACACACACACACACACCGTTTTTCTCTTTGGCCCATAAGTGGATAGAAGGAAGGAAAAGCAAAGAAAGGAGGAGAGCTGAGAGAGAAGCAGATAGCCGAAGCTTTTCACCGGTCTGACAGAGAAAGGGAGATAAATGGAGAGGAGTTGGACGGAGGCAGAAAATAAAAGGCAAAGCGAAAGAAATAGAGAAATCCTACCACACAACTGCAGGAATGTCTTGGCTTTCGGGGAGAAAAAAGAGGGGTGGACCGGCGTGTTTGGCAGCGGCATCCTCTAAATCAAACACGAGCTATACAGCGAAGGGGAAACCGCTGCAAGGAAACCATGAATTTGATTTTTTCACTGTTATCGTAGTCGGCTCTCCTATCTCGCTCTCCACTACTGGTGTTTCTGTGCCTCGCGTGGTAATCTTACATTTACACACACTCTCTGGATTTTAATCAAACTGTGAAGCTACCATTATCATTTTCACCAGAGCAGCACACACACACACACACACACACACACAGATTTACACAGTGGCCACACCCCTCTACATGAAAATGCGGATAAAAGCCGACACCACACTCTGAAACCTCAACCACACCGTGCTTGTACCTAAAATAAGAACAAATGATCATAATTCATCTTATAGTGTTCATGCATAGCCTTTGTTTTCTGTAAATTGTCTTTACCTGCATGTTTTGCAGGTCACAGCATCATTATTGCATAACCTTTTTAAATGCTCTAAAGTGAAAGTAGTGAAAAAACCCACAGATAATTATCATGGTTTTGGTTTTATTACCGCTTTTATCAACCTGGTTTCCAGCCGCAGCAGGTAGCTGTTTCAAAAGCTGACTCTACAGGCAAAGTTAGTGAAAACAGTGGAGCTAAAGAGCCAGATTTGACCCCCAGAAGGCGGTGGAGACCAAAAATAGAGCAAAAAGCACAATGAATATTTGTCAGGTAGCCAGAAATATTGAAATAAAATAAGTATTTGTGACATGAACCCTACTTCAGAATGCAGTTCAGTTGTATGGGTATGTCATTTTTGTATTTGTTTAGTAATTTTGGGGAGCATGTGGCTAGCATGTGGATGACGTGATATATACTCCTGCTAACTGGAGAGGATGGTAATGCAGGTGAGTAATACATGCCAAGCCATAAAACACAAAGAACAGGTGACATTAGGACGTGCATCCTGACTGGAAACATCTAATCAGTCACAAGTAAGGCCTGTGTGTCAATTGCCCAATATAATGGTGAATAATTAACTGCCATTTACCCCAGAGACTCGCCATAAGGCTTCATTTTATTTCCAGTAATACTTTGGAAGGTGTACTTGAAATGTAGTATGAGATCTTCCTGAAATAAGCCACAAACGTTCCAGGATGCAAGACCACAAATTTGCCTTTAGGTATCCGACGGTCAGTCGTCTGGGACATTCCACTTTAAACCACCTTTTTTTTTTTTCATCGTGTTATTAGCCCCTGAAAGAAGCCATTTTCTCCTCATCTAGGTCGATCCATAAAAGGATGCAGCGGGGGTTTATTACTGCCCTCGCTAATGTCCACTGTTGTTAAAAAAAAAAACCTGCGGGCAGATTACTGGTTCACTTCAAAGGTATTGGAGTAGTGCAAGGTCAGCGATCAAACTGTTTGTCTTCCTGCCTTCGGGAGTCAGTGGGCCGTAGAGAAGGTGGATGGAGGGAGAGATGGGTGGAGATCTTATCAGGGGCTGTGCACTTAAAGGGGAAACTAAATCTAGACATTCACATGATAGAAAACAAGGATATTCCCAATCAATATTATAGCTATGTGTGTAGGCTTATGTTGTAATCTGTTTTAAATGGACTAGAGAGTACTGAGTCTTTATAGTGGCTTTTTGGAGCTTTTTTGTGGTGAAAACAACACTATGAGAGCGGTTAGAGTGAACCAAAACAGTAACGTTTCAAGATGGAGGTCTTCAGAGCTGAGGGGAACTGCAGGAACCGCTTTCCCTCTCTGTAATCGTCACTCGGTTTCATAGTATTATGAAAATCTGGACCGTAGCTGCTTTAGGTAAAATGAATCCGATAACTTGCAGTATCTGGGTCTCACCGGCCATGCAGATGTTGTCATGAATCCATTAATCTTACCTTGACCTTCCTTGCTAAATCCACATGTTTCCCCCTATGTTTGTTATGCACCATATGCTTTTTATTCAGGTCTTTTTTTCTTCTTTTTTTTTTTTGTTGAGCAAATGCAGAAAACATGGACGTGAAACACAAACAAGGCATCTATCCTAAGCTGACCATAATATTCATCCAGGGGTCAAACAAGGAAAAATGAAAAACAACAGATGGAAGCAGCCGTGCGCTACATGAACAAACAGTGAATAAACATGGATTTTCGTTTTTTCTCACCTCTTTCTGGACCTTAACTGGAGATGTTTGTCGGCCCGTGATGGGGTTCAAATCATCTTATATATATACAGTACATAGAGTTTAAAAATGTTAATCATCATTTGAAGAAATGTAGTTGAAACTAATTTACCACATGTTGATGATGGATGGAGAAAATGAGCTTCGGCTGGTCAGAACATCTAGAGATGACTGATGAGCTTCAGGTAATGTTTCAAACCCCAAAACTGACACCCTAACATTTTTGGAAGCGAGCCCCTCGTGTGCTCCAACCGCCGTGCCGTAAGTCATCCGATGGAAGGAAATCGCGGAGAGTATCGGGGCCCAAATTCATTCCTTGTCAAAACAGGACATACTACGGCGGCCATTAAATTGGAAGGAATGTCGGGAGCGCGTCTCGTAATTTCTCTCTGTCTCTCTTGGCCTCCGCCTCCTCTCGTTTGCTTTTGGAAAAAAAAGGCAAAATGAAAGACAGGCGCTGGTTTGCGTGCTCACCACACTGATCCCTGAGGGCTAGTGTGTGTGTGTGTGTGTGTGTGTGTGTGTTAGTCAGTGAGTAAATGTTGGGTGATGAAGGGCATTTGGAGGGGACAAGGAGCGTATTTCACAGGCAAAGACCGAGATCAAAGAGCGACGACATGGTTGTTCTCTCTCTTTATATTTGTCCATCTACCTTTCCTCGCTGTTTTTGGTAACTAATAAAATCCACTAATCTAATTACGGCCTGCTTAAAGAGATCAAGTGGAGCCTCATGTGAAGAAAAAGACAGAAAATAGAGGGGGGAGGGGGGGTGGAGGACTGTGGTTTAGAAAATAGGCACGAGGACAAGATTTTATCTCGGACAGCTGTCTGAAGCAGCGGATCTCTCCAGGTCTCCCAAAGGTGCAGCCATAAAAGTCATTTGAGGTGATCGCACACTGAGATCCTGGAGATAGGAGGTGAGACAACATGCAAGATGAGACGCACGTATCAACCAGAGATTACAAATTAAATGGATTAACAGGGTTTTAAATTTCAATCTTTGGATAGGTAGTATAAAGTAGATTTTTTTTTTTTTTTTTTACATATGAGAGACATGCGAGGTCGTTGATTTCCCGCCAAAATAACATACAAACGCCAGAACGTTTTCCATCCCGCGCAGCCACATATGGCTGATTAATAATGGAGACCGCGCTGGCACTCGCATACGCTCCACATGTATACACTATGTTCAACATTCTCTCCATCACTCTCGCTGTCTTTTTATAACCCATAACCCAGAGCTGGAACTAGGCATCGGGGGATGGTAGGCGTTGCGTTTCTAAAATTAGGAGAAAATTTCGTACTATTTTGAACTAATTCTATTTATTCAAAATATTCACAAAAATAACATGACATAGCCTTTTAAATAGGTCCTATTTGACTGTTTGAGTGGCCCGCAGCATCACCCTCATACCTTATAAACGGAGTAAATGTTACACCCACCTTAAATCCATTTTGGAAAATTGGAAAATGCTAAAACCCAATTTGGATCCCTCATCTCAAATGCACCACAGCTCGACAGTTTACGTGCGAGTGCACGAGCACAATGATTAGTGGTGGATTTCGGCTGCGATGCGAGAAGCACCAGCTTAAAAAAAAGCCCTGCGCTGAATTTAAACCGTGTCAGCTATTACATTACCATGTGACAGAAAGTATGAAAAACGGCCCCAAACTGGCTTCGGAAGGTAACAGTAGTCAACTTGTTCTCGGTTAGAGGCTTGACAAGATGTTAAGGGCTGATAATGTAGCACACGTTGTCGTGCCACCGCTGCAGCGGTTGGGTTTTGTTTGGCTCGTGTGATGTGTGAGATTTTACTACGACACGGGTGTGGCCAGGCTTCGGCTCCACCACACATGCGCACGCCGCTCTCGTCATGAAAATGTGGAACTCGCTATTGCAGATCCTGTTTTTTTTTGTCCTCCTCTTCCTTCTGTGTGGGAGATGGCAGCTGAGGGAAAACAATAATAATTTCACAATTAACCGCATAATGATTAATAACCCCTGTGGCATCAACAGTAAGTCATAGGTCACTGGTTCAAATAGTTTCCTGCTTCGCTGAACAGAAGCATTATAACAATTTAAATGAATGAATGAGAATTTATATCAGACATGGAAAAAAACAAGTTAAATAAATTAAATCAAGGAAAACAATGTCTGAAAACGAGTAGGAAGAAGTTTAAACTTAATCCCACTTCACAAATAATCTTTGTCAATTTATCTAATTTAAGTTTTGCATTTCTGGCTACAAAAACAGACGTTTAAGTGTATTATTCAAACTGCTAATTTGGTTTTTGTCCCCTTTGCTAACCAAATAAGGCTTAATAGTCGTAAGAAGTGTTTGCATATGTAAAATACAAGAATATCAGGACTTAAACTGAGAGAAAACACACACAAACACACTAGAGTTGTAGTACTAGCGCTACCGTCCAAACTGGTCCAACCGGAGACTCCACTGGAACTATTTTCCCTCCAAAACTGCCGGGCGTGGACACGCAGGTGCAGAGGGCGTTGGCACGTTGCCCGCTCCGCTCTGCAGGCCGGGGGGACATTTCACAACCGAGGTGCTTTTCCAAACCCAAACAGTAAAGCCTGAACCACTAGTGGAATCTGTGCCGGCGTTTTTTTTCTCTCCTGACATTCCTTGAGAAGATGTATGTTATAGAGAAGCAGAGAGGCAGTAATGAAAAACAGTGCCTCGGGATTTTCATTATAGCCCTGATGTGTTGCAAACAGGAATATATATCAACAAGAGACAGCTTCATCCACTCAACAGGAGTCGGGAGTGTGTATGCACAAGTGTGTGTAAAGGTCAACCTGCATTTATTGGTAAGGGGGGCGTGCCTGTGCATTTCGAGTATTTGCTCATTTGTAAGTGTATGTCATTTGTGTGCTTAAAGCTCGTGACTAAGCTGATAAATGTATTATTCCTATGCGTGCAGACGAGAGGTGTAAAGTTTACAGTATTACCCATAAATCATGCCATGCGGGCGGTGATTAAATCTGCATTATCCTCAATAAACTGTGGGGGTGTGTGCAGGCCTGAGTAGGAATGTTCCTGTGTCAGCAGAGATATCAAGGACACATATTTCCTTATTACTTTATTTATTAGTCGTGTGGACGTGCTGGTCAGAGGTTAATCTGCTATTATAATGCTATTGCTGTGTGTTGTTAATAAGCATGACTTCCCTTTAGTGTTCATGTAAATGTGGGTGAACTACCTTATGTCAGTTTGACATTACAATGAATTTGTTTCTGTATGTAAAGCCGCACCAATCTGTATTTTTATATAGGCAAGGCAAGGCAATTATTTGTATAGAACATTTCATGCACAAGGCAGTCTCAAAGTGCTTCACATCATAACATGTCATACAATAAAGTGAAAAAAGTAGAAGAATTAAAAGAAAATAAAGGCAAAATTAAAATGCATTACAGAAAAGCATTGGAGAGAAAAAAAAACCCAATTAAAACCCCATTAAAACAAGCCAATATAAATGAATCAAATGTCTACATGTAAGTTGGACAGAATACGATCATCCTTTGCAGTTCCCCTCAGCTTGAGCGTTTTAGGGTCTTTCAGCTCCTTGTTTTAGTTCACTTTCTCTGCTCTCATTTCCAGCCAGACAAAAATCGCAGCTAGCTGAGCTGCTAAATGATCTGCTAAATGATCTCTCAGGAGTTGGTGGAGACCAAACCCGAGCTAAAGGGAGATTTTATATTTAATCCCAGAAACATGGCGAAAATGAGTGAGCGCTACTATTACTCTGTGTCTGCTGGATGTGTAGAACAGAAAGCTTTTCCTACGTTTTAGCCCCCCAACAACTTTATGAAGTGATGATATGTCAAAGTCACGTTTTTGGCCTCCGAGCGGCCCCAAAAAAAAGCTTCTCATTGAGACTTCAGCGTTCATAGCGAGGTCAAATTTCCTCCACAGTTTAAAGTCATGTCATACAAACACCAAATTCTACAGAAAAGCTTTTAATTTACTTCAACCTAAACACAGTATAGGAGTCAGCTTGACTATTCATGGCTTACGATAAAGAACCCCCCCCATGTGCACGATAGCTGGCCACTGCGATACACAAGCCGAGATAAGATTACCCCCTCACACTCTCTGTCTGTCCTCCCATGCTCCTCTGCACTTTACTCTGCCTTCCTCCCCCGTTCTCTCTATATGCCTCACCCAACTGCCATCTACTGTAACTCCCCCACACACACACATTACACACATTACACACACCCTTCCTCGCTGAAAATGAAAAGTAGTTCAGTACTCCCCGCCTGGACGTCAGAAACACCATACCTCATCATACTGTACTTCGACTTTATCTCCGTTCTTTCTGTTCTTACTCTCTCGTCACACCTCCTTTATTTCTCTCGCCACGGTTCATACGGGGTCAACGCGTGAACCCCGCGGCCTCGTTTAAGGAGCGCACTAACGTGGACCGACCATGCAGAATAAAGGTGTGTTAGTGTATTCTAACAACATTAATATTTGCAACAGTAGTCAAGATTATGATGTAAGATTGGAAACTTACTTGCTGTGAATGAACAAGGTCCACCTTGATGATTTGTCCTCCAACGGTTTGGGTTGCATGGAGGACCACTGGGTTGGAAAACTTCTAAATTAAGAAAGGCTAAAAAAAGGAAGAGACTCTTTTTTTTGTTTTGTTTTGTTTGTTTGTTGGCCATGTGTCAGAGTGTCATGGAAACCATGGGTGTTGGTTTTGGAAGCCACATATGTCCAGAGGGGTTAGTTTGAGGAACAGATGCAACAGCTTCACTATCTTCTTTTTTTTTTTAATCCAACCTAATTTCACCCCTGAATCATGTGCACACACAGCAATGCAACAACAGCAGACGTGTTGATTTGTCTGACAAAATACAATTATAAATATATATAAAGGTATTTATGATATGCAAATGTGTCCATTACTTTGGTTGAATCAAAATTAATCAGCCTCAAGACCATCAGCCGTCCTTTTGTGGCAAAAATCAGCCTTCTAATGCACTGCATTAAAACTGTTAACATGGTATAAAAAAAAAACGTTTGGCCCAATCCCAACATCCCTCCTAGGGCCTTAAGCCTTGTGGTTATGTGTGACAGAATTTTGATGACAACTTTGAAACATCTTATCTACAATGTGTGTGTTGTTTTCTTTACTGATTTGAATGTCATCCAGGCTCAAGAGGGAAAACAGCTTCAATATGTTAAATTGAAATAGCTGGTTGATGAATAAACCTAGTGTGTCATAAAGAGTTCATGTGTTTTCATCTTCTTATTGTTAATGTTTCTGTCAAAATTTAAAACGGTAGTCTGAACACCCGAGGTCGTCCACATTGATAATCTTTTTTTATTTTTTGCTTTTTTTTAATTTTTACACCTCTGGGCTTCCCCTGGTAACCCCGTGTTTAACCTCACAACGCTATGAATTGTAGGTAATTCCATCAGGCAGAAAGTCCGCCAGACTTATGAAAGAAGAAAGAACATTTGTGCACCGATGTCACATTGCCCTTAAACAAACCCACAAAGAAGTCTTGAAGAAGTTTTCCCACAAACAAGTTGTACCCATCCTTCACACTGAAAACATTGGAAGCCAATCTACAACGCAGCGAAAATAGGTCAGCAGAAAAGTCGAAACATAGGTGATTTCAAGTTAACAGGCTAAAACATGCGGCCGTCATTAAAGCAACACGCTCTCAGCCTCTCGTTCTGTGTCAGCTGAATCCAAGAGGAGCTATAGTTGAACTTTACTCAGCAAGATCTTTTCTGCTCGACGGGGGGAAGCTGACTTTATGAGCATAAATCAGCAGGAGACCATCCATTCCTCAGACAGACTCGATAGCTGAGCGTTGCCAAAACGGCCAAAAAAAAGGGCAAACTCCAGAATAATTTTAAGTGCTCATGACTCCGGGGTAAGTCAGCCGACAAATTTATCCCTCATTAATGATAATAATACCCTTCTAGGGCTATTTTCAGCCAACGGTGGTTGCCATCAGATACATTTTTAGCCTGCTTAAATGCTCCGTGCTTTTTTCCAACTCTTAGTTTCGGAGGGAAAATAGATGCTGGTGGAGAGACCTCAGACCGCAGCATGGAACTACGTCAGGCCCATTAAAACGCCAGAAGTTCACTAAGTATAGGGAGCGCTCTTCACGTCGCACCCCACTCTCTCTCTCTCTCTATCCTTCCCTCACTCCCTTTCTCTCTCTTCATGCGTGAGCGGTGGTTATGAAGTCCAGCGTGATTTGTCAAGTCAACAGAAGGCCGAAAGTTTAGTGTGACGATGAAAATTGCCTGTCATTTAGCCAGTGGACCATCCCTCGACTGCTCCCAAACTGTCTATTTTGTGGTGTGGCTTCGGCCTCGAGGTATTTTAGACGCAGGATGGCATCACTAAAACTCCACATCATGCATCTAATGGATGCAGAATAGGAAAACATTTTTTTTGTTATAATAATTCTAATCACCTGTTAGCAAGCTAAATTCAGAGGTTGAATTTCTTCTATAAAAGGTGTACTTCTAATGTTTTCCTCCACCCCTATGACTCACCGTACCTCATATTATGTATTTAATTTATATAAATGCAGAGGAAAAAGTTGCTATTTCAACCGACGCCGTTTTTACATGGTGGCCAGTGACATGACAGTAGGATTCCCTGACCCCGCCACAGTGCTAATGGGTGGTAGTGAGTCACTTCTACCACTAAGTCCACACTATCCCTAAATATAAAACAAACAGCGTTACCCAAGCTATCACAGCTCAATGAGTTCCGTGCGCCGAGGAGACAGCTTGTCGCCACCTCCGTGATAAAACTGTGTCATGGGTGGTGTGGGGATGTTGAAGCCATGACTGTGTAACACTCATTCCAAAAGGCTCTTCCCTGAATGATTTATCAGCAGTGGCATGTGCCTCCATTATCTTCGGCTGCAACATTTGTCATAGACGACTTTTTCAACCAGTTTGGAAACCAGAGTCCAATCTAAAAGGGCCCATGTAAGTGTGACCTTATTCCAAGACAACTGCAGCGATATTTGTCGGGCTATGTGGTGATTTTCCCGACTTCCACCCTCATGTTTACATCATATCGTATCGTAGAAACAGTTGCCTGCACGCCTTCCAAGCTCATCACAAACGATCGGTACGATTAAAGGGAAACTGACGGGTGCAGCCAAAGCTTTCTTTGTCAGAAAGGGCGTGGCAGCATGTTTTCTTTTTAAAACGCCATCAGCTGATGGTGACACACGCCCTCTGACAAGCCTCCGGGAGGGGCCACGCCCTTTTTTTCGACGTCAGCAGCTCTGAACAGGTTTCATTTCTCCAGGTGTTACGTGGCCATCTTAACCGGTTCTTGTTTGCATGAAGAATACTCATAACTTCATTTTGCAACAACGGCGAGGTTCGACTGAATGTGTAGTTCGATACGACGCCGAGTAAACTTGTAAACACACGTTAGATAATGGTCAAAGATTACCTAAGAGCTCGGGGCGCTTTGCTTGCCACCGCAACACGTTAGAAACAAGAGCGACTTTGCTCACATTACCCTTTGGCTACAGATCTTGGCCCGGTGCAGTGTGAACAGAAATAACCGAGATGAGTTCCTACAATGATCTCTTATTTGTCATAATGCTGCTTGCCAAGGGACTTTCCCACCTTTCAGCGTTAACAAACATTATTAATACTTCTTGAACTTCTTGCAGCACTGTGTTGTGGAAAAAAAATATGCTTTGATGGATATTTTTGGGGATATTGATTCCCTTTTGGCTACCACATGGTTCAAGTGTAATTAAAAAAGCTTTTTCTTTGTCGAAAAAGGTGTGATGGCTGTTAAGGCGGGTCCACACCGCACCGACTGCCCGACTCGTGAAGTCGGGCTACTTAACATGGCAGACTCGAACAACGACTTGGGCAGTTCACATCTACGGAAGTACAGCCGACGCCATACGTTCCGCGCTTGCGTGAGATGTAATGTCTCCAAAACAACAGGCGGCGCTAATCTGTATTGTGCGCCAAAAAACACGAAAACCGGAAGTAGGCGGTCCTCATTAGACCACCTTCTTCGATTCTACTGGTTATCTGGTATGTTTACATCGTCACTTCCGGGCTTCACTGATTCGCTAGTCAAGCTGCTAGCCTCCACCAATCAGAATGGTAAAAGAGTCACCGACTCGCATGGCGGATTAGACATTTGAATCGGCTGAAATGAACCCCGACGTGGGCCGATTCGAGCGACCACACCAAGAAGACTCGTGTCACGGAGGCCGACTCTCTCAAAGACGCCGATTTTCGGTCCGGTGTGGACCCGCCTTTATTCACCCTCTACTGTCCACACCTCTCGGCTGCCATAGCAACGAGCACGTTCCATTTCTTGCCAGAGTAGTGAGCTACTTAATCATTATAATGTTAATATCACCACGGAAACTTGAATGTGAATATCATTACATCAGGAGAAGCAAAGCAGCCTAGTATCTGCAGGAATTGTAGGATTTATGTATAAAACCAACGTTCAGTGCCAATCTTCTATTTTTTTTTAACTCTCTGTAACCTTAAACTTAAATGATCGAATTTTTTGGCCACTTTGTTGAATCTGAAATAAGCTGCGAATTCAAACCCAACGCTGCTATTTGCATGGACCATGCTGGCAATTTGTTTGCTATGTTTGTAACATTACTCAGCACTGCACAATACGGCTTAAAGGCGATGCAGGTTCGTCTAGTTTATTTGCATATGCAGCACGACAGCTGATTTTACAAGGAGTGGCGACATCATCGACAATCAGTTTACTACAATGGAACAAAATAGGGCGAGGTCCTTATTGCTCCTCTTATGAGACTCGTGTGGTTTTGTAATACAGTGGGGTGTGCAGCTGGTAGATCACACTGTCTGATATACAGTAAGTGGATGTGAAGATGTGCTTCTATGGAAACAGGAACTACCTCAGACAGCGAGAGGACATTGCATGTATACGATTAGAAATCCGATTTTGCCACCTTACATAAGATCCATTTCCCCCTCGCTAATTATGGTTCCGAGGCCATTGGGACCTTTATGGTTGCATATAAAAATAAACAAGCAGCGCTGTCATCACATTGGCTGGTATATTCTCAAGCCAGGCAATTAAAAATGTGCTGATAGTTGCGGCGCAGCAGCCGAAGAGCCGAGGCGGTGCCAGGCCTCCATATGTGCGGAGGGGAAGAATGAACTCGCGGGCTGAGGTCGCGAGAAAAAGGAACGGCGCACGTGGGCATAATGTGGATGGCATTGTGTAGAGTGTCGCTGTTTGTATGCGGAGAGTGTGCGTGTTATTTACTTATTGTATCTGTATGGAAATGCTTTATACTGTTTGCTCGCTCCGTGCATGTTTGTGTGTGTGTGTGTGTGTGTTAGCAGCACACCACTTACTCTACAAAAGACTCCCATTATGGTAAAGATTATAGGGTAAGTTCAATGGTCGCAGTGTGACAGCTTAATAGGGTGCGAGCAGGGCTGCATTGTTTGGTTTTCTACCAGTTACTCAGTCGGGATGAATTGCGTCTCTCACACATGTATGCATGCGGGGCTCGGTTGAGCCGTGGCGTGTGAGCGGGCTTATGTACTCAATCACTCATTGCACACGCACGCACAAGCTCAGAGGCTCTCGCACGACATCCGCGAATGTGCAGCCGTCCTTTTCCCCCTGATGAGAGAGAGTTCACACTTTTGCACCCGGTATTCTGCAGCCATGGGTGGCCGCGCATGCTGCCCAACACCTGCAGCACGCCGCATGTCAGTCAACAGAAAGAGGAAATTCTATAAAGTCTTAAATGAGGTTTTGCTTTTCCACTGTTGCACATGCAACTGGTTTTCAAAGTTCAATTGTTTTGGGAAATGCTGGGGGTTTTTCTTTTTGCAGCTGATTTGAGGCACACGTGTTTTTGAAGAGGCGGCTCGTGTTGCAAAATAAGCAAAACCTGCAGTAACTCATGTTTACACTGGAATCAAAACTGAGCTGAGAAAAGCGTGCCGTGCGCATTTCCACATGTTTTTTGTTTATTTTTTCTGTTTTTATGTCGATAAACACTTTAGTTTTTAAAACATGTGCAGATAAAACATATCATTGTTTATTCTCATAGGGAAAAGCAGAATGTAGGAGCAGAATCATGCCTATCCAGATAAATGTTTTGGTTATATATATCATATTACATTTTTTTATATGTTTTAAAATTATCTAGAATTATGACGAGTTAAAAAGACAATCTGAAAAACACTACACTTTATTTTAACTTTTATTCTATTAAAGTACAACATTATTTCAAACTGAAATGATAATTATTCTATGGATCATTAAATTGTCTACATTTTTAGCGCTGCCGTTCTGTTTTACTGCAGATGTAACTGTAAATATCTCCTCCATTAACAAACCTTTCAGGGTGGAGAGTACACTATTGTTTAAGGGGACCAAAGGAGCCGATATTATTGGCCGTGTCGACCCGCTGATGGACTCGTGTGATAACAGATAATTGCACTGTTTGTACATCCCAGTGTGCACGGCATCTGGGCTGCAATCTGTAGTCTGTGTCAAATTCAAATTAGCTCACTTCTAGAGCCCGAGGCTGCAGAACATAACTCTCCTGTTGTGTATACTGTTCAACAGCTATTTCATTCATTATGAGAATAATCATTTCATCATTGATCATTGTTTACAATGGCCTAAAAGTGTACGCCATATATAAAAAATATATATAATATATATATAAAATTTTGTGTTGCAGATTTTTTTATTTATTTATTGGACAGTTCAGACAAATCTGAATCGTCTACTGCAAAAGTCCCTGAAAACCGGGATGGTAACCCTAACTCTAGGACAGCTGAACACACACACACACACACACACACACACACAAATAAGCAAGTCATGAGTCTCCAGTCTGTTGCCTGAAGCATTCAGCTTATGATAGGAAGCGAACTCGTCCCGTCGCCAACATCAACCAGCAGACGAATACAAACCAAACAGTCTGAGTCCTGCCGTCTGAGCAAGCAAGAGTCCTGTTTGATAGATGATGTCACCGAAACTCCGCTTGAAGAAAGAACCGCGAGCAAACACTGCCGAGTCATGAGCACACACACACACACACACACACACACACATGCAGATCTGTGCCCTCATGCGGTGAGGTCATCAGATAAAAGAAACTTTGAATGATACCTCAGCAGTGCTCATGTATCTTCACTTGTTTTATTAAACATTGGGAGCAAAGTATTGTAGTTTTAAAGTGCAGTTGTTTCTGGTGTCAGGTCGGTTTTTCCTGAAACGTGGTACTCAGGTCGCCACAGTGGTTTGTTTGGCATAAAACGAGGAGGAAGTGGGAAGTTAGCAGCTAAAGCCACAAAGCCTACACAGACAAAGAAAGGAGCCACGCTTACAGAAACGTAGTACAAGAAATAAAGACACACTTAAGACATACTATAGAACTTTCGCGTCACAAACATATATATAAAGGTCTTAATCTGAGTCCAGATCATGACACAGTGGAGAGGAACTGAGGAAGCCATTTTGGACGAGGCCTCTCATCTGTTATTGGACCCGTCCGTGGCTTCTTGGCCATATAATCTACAGGGTGGGGTGCCAGAGGTTTTTAACCGAGAGCCTGTTCAGTTATTTGATCGAAAAGCAAATAAACAGAGATGCGAAAGCACAATGAAGAAGGGAGGATATTTTTTTGTGGCTATAGTGTTGCTGGAACCGCCTTGAAAATGGCTTTGAATTGCACGATACACAAGAACTGTATTTGCATGTATCAACTAGGATAAAAGGATTTGTCTGGTGATATATCATTTATTCTTTCTTCTTGTCCCAAAACTGTTAAATACACATCATTCAGCCACACTGTGGAGCTGGATTCATATTCAATCTTAACAATAAGCATCGTAGTTTATTGTTTTTTTAGTCAATCCCACAAACCATCATTCTGCTGTTGTGGATACTCACTAAGGCATCAAATGTGTATTAATCCACAGCTAAAAATAGCCCCGAATTCATTATTTACTCTAGTTTGAGTCATGTTTGCTAAAAAAAACTACAAAGCCCAGCTATTTGGGGAACTTTGGGGAAAGAATGAACAGAATGCAAATTCATGTTTTGTTACTTTTGGTCTTTGAATGGCATTTTTTGAGGAAAATATAGAATAAAATCAGCTTTATCATAAAGGTAAGGCAACTCTTAATACCATTCATAGCTCGTCTTGCAGCGATCTTTAGTAAACAACTTTCAAAAATAAAAAATATATCCAGCACCAAAAACTAAATATGGAAATGCTAAAAAAAACAAAACAATTAGCGTTCACTCAGAAAAAAAGGAGACGAAGGGAGACGGGAGGAAAGGAATGACATGACCACACGCTAACGCATTATAACTCGCGGTGAGGAGGAAGGGATGTGAGGGAATGTTACTCTACTTCCTCCCTCCACCTTTCATCGTCTATACTTATTTTTTTCTGAATTCTTCTACTTCATAGCCATCACACACACACATCCTCCCTCCCTCTCTAACGTGCCTAAACCCGCCTCTGTTTTTATGTGCCCGAGGAGAGAGACCCGTATACGTCTCCGTCTATGGCTTTTACCATGTCTGAACCGCAGGCAGCACACGCGACTTCCACTCGTCCATTAATGCCTCCGGATCAGGAACAGGTGGCTAATATAACTCCACTTGAAGACTTTTCCAACGCTGGCTGCACGCAACTGGAAAAATATATATTCTGGTACTTCTATGATTGCATGAGCAAACATTGTGAATACTCATAAGAGGCTTTTGTGGGATTAAACATGTGTTCAACGGGATTCCTGTTTGACGGGACGTCAACACGCACCGGCGTTGCTGCAACCTGTTGTTTTGCTAGGCGTAACCCAGATGAGGAGATAGGGATCAGTTCAATTTGTATTGCGGCGGCGTTCCGTCTGTGTCGAATTATAAATCTGAATTGATAAGCAGAGTAGTGTTCATGTCTTCCTGAAGAGGATGTGAATGTCACAACTTAATCACTGCAAAGGAATGCGATTGGTTTATCACACTGTTATGGTACATCTTTGGCGATGGTACTATTATGATGTAACAAGGTAATACAATAAGCCCAGCGGCTGTTTTATCAGTAGCCGTGGAGGATGCTGGATGGTTCAAAAGGCCACCGGGCCAAAATGACTTTCCTTTTGTTCAAAGCTGGCAGATGCTACGCTAGGATTGGCCAGTCTGTGTTTGAGGGGCGGGGCTTAGCAAAGGGTTAATTGGGTGTGTCCCAGCGGTCCTTTCACCTATTGTTTAAACGGAGGAGTAGATAGAAGTTGATAATGGTGAACGGTCCTTTTAAAGCGGTTATGATCCGTTATGACAGAGGCCAGTTGTTTTTCCCCTCCTTCCCGTCTGCTCTCCTTGCTGTCGGCCTTGTGGGCGTGGCCTCTCTCCCTCCCTCTCCTGTTTCGGCGCCTAACGAGACGCACCTGCAGCTCATCAGCCTCATCAGTGCCAGCTTATAAACTCCGGTTCCTGCAATCACTCTTTACTAGATTGTTCCGCGGTGCAGTGCAAACTATCTGGCTCTTTCGTCTCCAGATCCTGTCTGCCTGACCGCCGAACTCCCCTCCAGCCTCCTCACTCACCTGTCTCCTCAATTCAAGCCACTTACGTCTTCCCTGGACTCCCCGAAACCCCCAAACAATCATGTGCTTCGTCAAAAAATGTGTCTGCATTTTGGGTCCAACCTTGGTTAAAATCACAACAATAGCTTTGGGAAGGAAACTTTCATGTTGTGTTGATTTTGGCGGACCCTGTGGACAAAAGTGGTAGTGCTTCTGAGCACCATAGTCCCTTATTAGACTGCTTTTTAGTCTGCTCCCCACAGTCCTGGTTCTAGGTCTGCCTCCCTTCCCTCCAGCGGGTCCAGCTATACTGTCTGGGCCTCCAGCAGCGTGGTGTCCTTGTTGGCACCCAGTGGGAACCAGTGGGGACCAGTAGGAAGTGCCGCTAGGCGCCAGAGCTCCAACTGCAGGTCCGAGGGGAATGGCGCTCGATGACAAGCATTAAGAATAACTAAAAACAGCCAATCTTTTCACTGATGGTCCCTTTACTCACGCCGGTCGAGTCCATCTTGGCTTGGGGCCTCTGTATTAAATTGAGACGGTTTCACAACCAGTTAAAATTTCCCGACAGTAACTCGAGGTTCCCGAGAATACAATGACTGACATGTTCCGCTTCTGCTTGTCGTCACGGCACACTACAGCGGAGATGGAGGGATCCGAGCATAAACGATTGAGTTAGACAGTAAATCAGTAATTAGGAGTCTGCCAGCTCATCAAAGGGGGCACTTAGAGACCAGGCCTCTGTCAGCAAACCACCAACACTGATGGTTAATTGAATCAATGGAAGTCGATGGAAATGACTGTGCCGTGCCTTTATGTCTGGATTCTTCTACAGGAGCAGTAATGAGCTGTATGTGATCTGTATATTAAAGGCTAAACATGGAAAAGACATCAGACCTGGGTCACCGACGGGTGAAGAGAACTATTTTCTTTTCTCTCTTGTGTGAGTCCACGTTGGCTCACGGAGACCTTCAAAGCAAGTGAAGTAATGCCAATTACACTATGCAGCTGATGCAATAACTGAGAAGAGTTCGACTGTTTTATTAAAAAAAAAAGGGGGGACAACATAATTTCTTTGTTTAACAATGTGAGCACAAAAATAAGGCTCAGATGGTCAGATTTGTCCTCAATAGAAGCCCCCCCTTTCTTTGTTTTCACAATATTTAGATGCTCTGCCTTAATTTCATCCCACATCTTTTCAATTATTGCTGCATGACCACGTAGTGACCTCTTGGATGGGACAGAGAGAAATGAGGCCCACGCAACGATTCGAATGGTGGAGTGATAGTGATGGAAATGTGAAGGCAGCCAGTGAAAGGGGGCCCGTGCTTTAGTTGGAGGTCGACCAAAACTCTTAGCAGAGAAAACAGGGGCAGGGGAGCTGCTGCGAAGACAGTTGGGATATTATCCACACAGGACATGTATGCTGGGACTCATTTATAATAGCAATGTGGGGCTTGGCAAGCTTTATCTTTCAGGGTTTTTTTTTTTTTTTTTTTTTGCACTGGCTGCTTGGACGCTTTCTGGCATGCGATTTCATTTTTTATTTTATTTTTTTACTTGAAATTCTGTCTCTTTCCACTTTGAAGGGAATGAAAAGTAATTCATAAAGACAATTTTCTGACTGTGAAATTGTCCTTCCAAAAAGCTCCTCCTCCGTGTTTATGTGGTTTTTAAGAGGCGTGTCCAAGAAGGGAAACAAAGACAGGTGGAGCGTGGAAGATTATCAGTTTCATCTCACAAATAAGCATTAAGTCTTGTCAATATTTTCCTAAACTGTCCCTACATGCTTCTTCAACTGCCTCCTTATACTACAATCCTATGTTTTTCATAGGTGCTAATGTGTGTGTGGCCTTTTCATTCTCCTCATTTGTAGACAAAACTGAGCGAAGTGAAGTGACAGAAACTTATGGACACATGCCTTAAGACTCATGACTGTATTTGTCTTGAGGCGAGTCCAAGGGCTCAAGATAGACAGTAAAAACAGTACTTTCTTTTTTTTTTTTACTAGATGTTACTCCGCTTGATCCCTCCTCCTCCTCCTCCTCCTCCAGAAGGTACATCAACTGCTTCACCTTTTTGGAAAACTGAACAATGTAATCGAATCACCAGATTTTCCTCTAAAAAGTCAGACAAGGCCTACCAGCATAATCAAATAAAGTCCCTGGTTGGGTAAAGTAATTGGTCACGTAGAGCAACGTGTGCAGCTCGTGAGCCAAAAGCAATGACTAACAGCTGATGAGTGGAAATATCTATAGCATGAAAGCGGAGTCCAGTGTGTAGCCTCCCTCCTCCTCCTCCTCCTCCTTTCACTCCCCCTCCCTTCCCCCTCCTCCCCTCCCTTGCTTTCCCGCCAACTGAAATTTTCTCAACTTCATTTCACAGGCACTCTCTCTCTCTCTCTTTTTTTTACGCTCTCCGTCTCTCCCTCTGACAAATAAACAAGGTCTCACGTGAGCTCCTCTCCAGTCTGCATACGCTGGGAGAGAGAGAGAGAGAGAGAGAGGACACCGCCCTGTCTGGCCTCCGTGGCGACCTGAGCCGCGCCGTGATTGGCCGAGGGGGCCGCCAGGAAGAAACCCGCGAGTGGCAGACAGGCATAGCGTGTCTGAGACAAAAACACAGGGCGTCCTGCCAGCCACCGTCCCCCCCCAGAGAGGGGGGGGAGGGGGGGCGAGGACTGGGGATGGAGAACTGACGGACTGAGTGCCTGGCTGGCTGCTGGACAAGTCGGCGTGAAGGGCTCCGCTGCAACACACTGTACATCTGTTTCGCATGCACATTGTCACCACGTGCTGAACGCTTCCACTGTGCAGATGACGGCATCCCTTAGAGTTTAAAGCGTTTTATTCTCCACAGTATATATGTTACACAATAATATTAATCCCAGCAGTCATCCTGTGAGGAAAGATGCAGTTTTTTTTGAACGGATATCAAATTTTAGGGAGCTTCGACAGGTGACAGAAACGCCTCACAGGAACCTTAAGTCAATCACCGCTTTTGTCAGTGATAAAACAGCTTTATGTGAGTTTTCAGACTGAAATTGCAGCTGCAAAATGATTTAATATGGCGAGAGGCAAGGTGAAAATGGAAACCTAATCAAAAGGGATGTTAGGAACATTAAATGTTGCCGACAGACCTCGTCGCTCCCTCGCTGCTCCCGTGCTGCTGACTGATTGTGTTTCTAATTAACCGCTGAATTGCCCCGTTGAATGACTAATCGTCTGCGACATGCAGAAATGAGACAGTGAACGTGGCGCTGTCATGTGATCGGCACTCGGAGCTACAACAAAGTTAGTTGGATTTGCTTGGATCACCAAAGTGGTTAGAAAACCAGAAATAATGTTGAACTCTCAAATAAACAATTGACACAAAGAGAGCAGGCCATTGCTTTTTATAAACCTTTTTAACACAAGAATATGTTGACACGGCAGCCGTGACAGCATGTGACCGGTATTGTTTTCACCTTGTTCGTCTGGAATGTGGTCCCGGAGACACAGACGAGGTTTTAAGTAATATGTCTATATGTCTGTTGACAGATTTAACATGTCACTCCCGTGGCCCAATTTGGCGTCTAGGTGTTGAGATCAAAATGAAGGCCAAGTTCAAAGTTTGGTGCAGAAGCAGGAGGCGGTGGAAAATGGGGAAGGTGTCGTTGTGGTCGTTGATGGTGTCAAGTTCGTCTATAATCTTAATTTCAAAGCCGCAAATAAAGAGCTTCTTCCTTCTTTTTTTTTTTTTTTTTTTGGTAAATGTTGCTTTGACAGCAAAAAAAAGAAAAAAAGGGTGTCTGTGTTGTGTCTACAGGACAAAACAAAAGTAAAACTTGAACTCACACACAGTTGATTCATCATCAGAGAAACCCAGACATAGAAAAGAGGACGAGAGTGAAAGGCAGGATAGATGAGCCAGACGGTCCAGACATAAAACAGGGAGTCGGCGAGCAGAGAGATATTTGCTTCAAGGATTTTAGACAGACATCCCGTGTCTCAGCCAGTCTCTCCCCACCACACCCTAACCCCCCACCCCCCTCCCTTTAACTGGCAATTAGTATTTTGCTTTATGTGTCTGAACCTGCCACCACGGAGCCTCTGCTCAAAGTGTCTGTCTTTGTCATAAAAACACCCTTCGCTGTTTGAATTATGATCTAAATGTGTGGTGAGATCATCCTGATACAGAAACACTTGTCTCTTACATTTAAATCATCACTGCAGGCGTTTGTTTTTTTTCTCTTTACACTCAGGTGTTGGACAAAAACTTCCTCTTTTTAAACCTTTCATCATCTTGTCACCCGATCAGCTCAGAGCGAGAAAAACACACACCGTCGCCTTCTAAAGAATTGCATTGTAACAAAACCCCACGTCTGGGTTTGACGTGCGTGAGCCATTGAATTAAAGGGGATTTAGGGATTAGATTATATTACTGTGTTTTAAATGTATGAGCTTTGTGTCCGGTTATGTCACGCCATTGCTTTAAAACACAATATGACATTTTTACCCACCCTAAAAATAACTAAAACTAAATGTTTTCTTTTTAAATTGTTGTTTACCATTTTTCCATGTGTGTCGATTTGTTCAAATGTCGTGTCTCAGTTAACCACGAAGCCGCCGCCCCCTCAGCTAACTGTCGCTGCGCCTGTCAAAGCTTCTCATTCTTACATTGAAAATGGCAGCAGACTGTCCACTTAAAATTCGGTTAAGTTATTTTTGAAACCCCCGGCTTCTTTGAATTTTTGAACAGAGGCACAAAAAAGCAGCTTCCCGTTTTTATAGGGTGTAGTTAGCTAGCTAATTAAGCTAACGTTAGCACCGCGAGCTGGTTGAAAACACCATCTCGTTTCAAAATAAGAGAATCTTTTTAAAGCGGTCTTAAATATGCACATTGTGGCTAAATGCAATATGTTTTGTTGTATTGGAGTGAAGCACTAGCTAATTGTTCCTCGTATTAATTTAGTAAGCTAAAGAAAAAGATCAGACTGTCCTAACGTCGCCTGCTTAGCTTGCAAATTTCCATCCATCCTAGCTAGCTGGGGATGCTAACGTGGCCTTTTAGCACAGACAACCATGCTGTTTAATCCTTTCCTCACATTTTTTTGTGATTTTGGCTTGAGGAAGTTTAAATAAAGGAGCCACGCTCTACACCGTACAACCTCCCTGCCTCAGCAGGTGGAGAAATTCAAAGCTTGACAGGGCCCGCTGAGCCTAGCAACAGTTGCTACGCTATGATTGGGCAATCGCTGTCAGTTTACAACCAAATTTTTTTTTTTTACTTCAAAGCCCAGTTAAACTGGTTTCAGATAAGGGGCCCCTAGAAAACCAATACATACATCAGCGAGTTAATTCAAAGTGTGCTCGGGTGTGATGCATCATCACAGTGACCTTTTGCTCAGAAACTTCCTGCTTTTTTTTTTTTTTTTTGGACTTCAAAAGACCCTTAAGGAGGCGACTTTGTGTCTGCCACCAGGATATGATGCATTATGATGTCACCAGATCCCCTAAAGTCTGAAAATGGAACATTCCTGCAGCAGGAATGTGAAGAATGCTCGCCGTCAGTCGTTTTTTTTTTTTTTGTTGGGCCCAGTGGGGTTATCAGCCAGCTGTAGCGACCGAACAACAAAACAGAAAAACATCCATCCATCTGTCACTGGCGTGTCTCTTTCAAAAAGAGCGGCGGGGTCAAAGGGCGTCGGGGTCAGGTGTGATGTACATGACAAACGGCAGTCACAGACAATGGGAGGATCTGTAGCAATGAAAGGTTTATCTCCGAAGTGTGGACGGATGGAGGCAGATGAAAGTGACAGTTCTCCACGGGGCCAAATATCAAGCAGCTCACTAATCTCATCTCATATTGCACGCGTGTTTTCTGTTACTTTGATGATGTCGAATGCCGATGCAGGGGGAAAAAAAGGCTGCCTGAGGTTTTACATATGCCACCAATGTTACTGTAAACTAAAAACAAATTAAAGTGCGTGCGGTGCTGCATGGAAATATTGTATCATGGACTTCTGCTATCAACCACAAGAAAACAGAGGGACACCAACATGCCGTTTCCACAACTGCTCGCATGACTCACGAGCAAACGCGAGCCTCACTGATGTCCGTCTTCCTCCTTCTTCTTCCTTCTTCGCTTTGTTCTAATTTTAAAAAGCCTGACATTGACAAATAAATAACCCCTCCTTGGGGTTTCAAATGAGTCAGCGAAGCCTTTCATCACACGCCGATGTGTCAGCGGGTTCAGATGTCTGTAATTCGATCGGCGGCTCAGAGAGAGCGCGATGCCGACCTTTGACCCCCCTGGCCGGGCTCTGCATCCTCTCATCTCTCGTGAGACATGATGCAAAGCTGCAGAGTTTAAATGCTGCCAGGCCTTTCCCTGCACATCTGAGCACAGTTGCCGCTGTCCTCGGTCAAGTCACAAAATGCCCCCCCAACTAATGTCAGTGATTGTTTGTGTTGTTTGTCTTTGTTTGATACAAAGAGCATGTTTAAAATCAAGCCGTCGGCCTCTCAAGAAGCTCGGATCGCCTGCTTATGTGTAAACTGTATAAACAACTGTGGAAGTGTACTTAAGGGCGCCGTGTGGAGTTCTTGGCCACTAGGGGTGCTGTGGAGCACTATGTTTTTTACAAGCGGCTTCTGTTTTGTTTGTATCTTGTGACAAGACTTCCACCTCGCAGCGGTTTCATGCTGTTCCACTAATCGACAGAGAACTCGCAAAGAAGTGCAGCCATGTGCCAGTAAAGGAAGTGAAGAAGACAAACTGCTAGCATGCAAACACGGATGTAAACAACACAGAATTAGAATCATTTTTTTTAAAGGGCCGCACAAAGGTTTTATGAGGAAGGAAATGCATTCTATCTCAGTGTTTTGGTACGAAATACTGAATAGAAACATAACTTTTATTGTTTTTACAAGAAAACTCCACCTACAAAGATGTCAGTAAAGTGAACTCACTTTATTTTTATTTTTTTTAATGTGCTTGTTGATGAACGCTATTGTTCCAAAATGCAATGCACAACAAAAATGAAGAAGAAAAAAAAAAAAAAAAAAACCACAGCATCTGTAAATAATTAAGACGGCGGTGAGACAGCTCCGGGAAGATCTTGGAAAACGAAAAATATGTTATTGCATCTTTGGTTTTGGTTTGGTGCACTGATAAGTTTCCAAACTTTTTAAAATTGGCAGTAGCTCTCCAGTGTTGCAGTCGGATCAAAGTGTTTTATCATTTCCTGATACAGAAAAAAGCATAAAAAAAAGAGCAAAGTGCATTCATTTCATGTATGTTGGCTGCAGAAACCGATTAGATTTATTTATATATATATAGAATATATATTTGCACATTGAGTCCTGATCAAAGACAGGCATTTAATAAGTTTCACACATGACGGAGACAGTGACAAAGACAGATGACAGATTTATGAAGAAAATAACTTAACTTTCACAATTAACTGATAACCATTTTGTTTGAATTTAAACATTTTAAAATTTGCTGTTTTTACGCTGCTTTCTGTGGCCTGCTTCTTCATTTAAAGCATCAGCTAAACCAATAGTTCTCTATATTAAACGATCAAAAAACATTTTTGCACAAAATTCATAATTATCCATGATAACACTTGTTTTCACCCCGGATGGGTGACAGAGCTGGGAGGTGCTGTGTGTGACACGCAGGGCGATAGACTGTTGATAACTGCTGTCTGGCGTAGCAAACCACACAGGGCTGTGAAACCACTGCTGAGGTCTGAATAATGAGGAACTATAACTGTCAAGTTCAACCCCCCCACTCAACATACACACACACACACACACACACACACACACACACACACACATCCAAAACTGTAAAACCTGAACCAGCGTGGAACATGTAAAATATTTCACCAGTCAGTTCGAGGTAGAGTCCCCTTCGCAGCACTATGTAGATTTATTAGACGACGGTGATGTCAGCCCGTTTGTGCAAAGTCAGCGACAGAAAAGCGTCTTTTTTTTTTTTTTAAAGTTCAGAGCTAAAAAAAAAAAAAAAAAAACGAGACAGAAGCGTGTGGAGCGATTGCATCATTTGACTTGTCCTGACCAGCCCTTTCTACATCAGATCAATACTACACACACACACATCCTGCATGCCTCATGACACATGACTCACATGCTGAGGGCTATTATTAAAAGTAGGTGCATGATAGACGTGCGGTGAAATAAATGGCAGGAGCGAGTAAGGAGAGGAGGGATACCGAGGTCAACGGGTTCCTCCACGCTCCGCCGACTGGTCACACCACAGGATCACCACTCTTTCTGTCTCTTCCCGACAGACATGCAGCCTTACCACACCGCTAACGGTCTGAGTCAGAGGAGTTGGAAGGAGGGGGGCTTATGAAATCCTGGTTTGCCACATCGCCCCCCCCTCCTCTTCTCTTGGTTAGATAAGACACACATCGGCCCAAACCCATTCTCTGCTGTTCTGTCAGTCCCCCTGCAGGACAGAAAACAGGTGATGAGTGCAGGCCTGCATGCTTTTGAGCCCCACTTGTTGATACACGGACCATTTCCTTTTCATGGTTCAGCTCGGTCACAACAAGCCGGTTGAACAACTTGAAGCGCTTGGCAGATTTTCAAAAAGGCAATATGGGCCGACCTATATTATAAACATAAACGTGGCAGCGTGCATTACCTCCTCTCAGATCCAATGTTAAACCAGGACTAAGAGGGCTTTGTTTGGCTTAAAAGGAAACATAAAAATACAACGCAGGTCCATGCATTTGCGTCGGGAGATATCACAGAACGTGATCCGCAGCTCGGAGGATCACGGCGCTGCTCTACACAAATAAAACAAACCATCCGCACAATTAGAGTCGAGCTTTTTGGGTTCGCTTTCAGTTAAATAAACACGGAGGAGTAACAGAGCAGTGTAGCAGGCATAATGACACACAATTAGTTCCTTCAAAGTTTACATGTTGTTGCACCAAAAGTTTCCCATCATTTCAAACATTCACGTTTTCCACTAGAGGACCAAATCGAAGCCTGAGATTTTGCAGCTGCGGTGCGAGGACATTGTTTTCAAATGAGCTGTACAAAAGAGCCATAATGAAAAAAACCCCAAAATACTTAAGTCGCCATTAAGTCCATTATTATAAAAGATAATGCCTATAATTAAAGATGCTAACTTATATTTAATCCATATTCAGAGCATTATACAGCAGCAAACGACTATTTGTTGTCTGCACTGTTCAAGCGTTGGCTGCTAGCCGCCGGCTCAGCCGTCACGATGTTGAGAACCCTCTAACATATACTTTCACATATAAACACTCCAGTTGTACATACACAGCTGGCAGGTATGGCCGATACTGCATTGAAAACATGTTTCTTTCCCAATAATTTAATTGTAGTAAAATGCACATACAGTATTGACACATCCTCGGTGATGAAACAAGGTCCGGCAACCTGTGAGTCACGCTGCTCAAACGTCATCAGACAGACAAAAGACTACCGGTATGTGCAATCTACACCCACCACCTCCGACCGACTGACCTTGAACGGCCACATTCGAGTGCATACGTTCTGTTTTCTATTCAGATTGTTTTACATTTCCATGACATTGTTGTGGGAAAGAAAAGCCAAGATAACAACCTTAAAAAAAAAAAAAAAAAGTGTTGAATCAGGTTACAGGATTTGTACAGAAAATAGCGACGAGACTTCCGCTCGTTTTGTTTGACGAAGAAAACCGCACTTTTACGTTCGTCACAGTATGGTTTCACTCACGACTTGGTGTGAAATTAAAATGACCGTTTCCTCGAACTCACTAAGAGGAAGTGACTCTTTTTGTGCTGGTCTTGATGATTCAGAAGACCGGGGTTACTGGTGTTACTGGTGTTACTGGTTGGAGCACAGACAAAGTAAATACTGTAGATGAATACTTGTCATATGCATGGACATTACGCCTGTAATGTGATGCAAGTGGCTCTGAAGGAAAAGAGGCCTTGCAATGAGAACAGCGACAGAGCTTCTAAAATAGCACGAGGTAGCTAACAGCGCTAAAACGTATCCCATAATGCTGAGTCATCAGTAAAGAAGATTATTTAATATACGACGGGAAACTGTCTCAAATAATGACAACATAGGCCAAACACAGACAACCAGCTTCGACGCAAAGCCGCCACGGTCACAGATTGAAAATAAACAAGCGGGGCTATCACAAACATATTATACACATGTCACGTACGTACGTTTTGACAAGTGCTGCCTATTGGCACGCAGCCACCGCGGCCGTGTTTACAAAAAAGGGGATTTACACACTTAAACGTCTTTTTCATGCGGCGTTTGCGATGTTTCCCCTCCATCCCCTAATGTAACCAAGAGAACGAAACTGATGGATGTTTAGTTCCAATGAAGTTTTCTACTTAACCGTACGATCCCCCCCCCCCCCCCCTGAGGGAAATACTGAATAATGTAAAGTGTCAAAAGGAGTTTGTGTCTTCTAAATCCTCTCAAGAAAACCACTTCCCAGTTTAAAAAAAAGAAGCGTTTTAAAACATAATTTCCTTATAGAGATGTAGTCACAATTGGCAGGAACGGTCTGACGCCGGCCTGTTCTGACAGGTTTACCGACTGAAGGACACTGTGGATAATGAGGTCTGACTAGCACACCCCAGCCACATCAAAACCTACATCCAGTCCCACCGAGTACATATTCTTTTTTTTTTTTTTGTTTCCAAAGAGGAAAGCAAGAAAACAAGGATCTTCTATCGCTGTCTTGCGGCCAGTATTTTTCCTTCAGGGCACCCGTGGGAGCCATACATTTTCACATATGGCAAACTGAGTCTGGATTTTATGAGGTGATTTGTTTTGGGATTCTGTGAGAAGAGAAGGAGTAAAACTTTAACTGTCTGTGGTAAGACGGAGTGGGAGAGAGAGAGAAAGAGATGTTTTGATCCTGCAATATTTCTGTTGTGACATGAAAAACAGGTCCAAGCTCAAAGTTATGGGCTGTCTTTCTTCTTTTTTTTTTTTTAATACGCATTGAGATGTAAAACTGTCATAAAAAAAGAGAGCAACTTTGATGTTTTTTTTCTGGAGATTCTCAGACGGCTTTTGCAAACACATTTCCATTGGAGTGTTCCACCCAAACATGACTCTCGGTTAGGAGGGGTCATTTAAATTCAACGTTGCATTATGAATAAGGTTCGGTTCAGCCCGGGACTTCTGTTTGCACAGAGACGACCCGGTGTCTCTGAGTCTTCACAGTTTGATGCAATCTTCACAAATCTCTGGTTAGATAAATAGACCAATCTGGCTGCAGCATTTACAACCCATAAATACATCAATTCGATCCTCATCATGGCTATAAATACATAAAACAGCTCGTCCCATGCTGTCCTCGTGTGTTTCGGAATAGATGTTATGTCACTTTTTTCTTCAAATAGTAAGTGGTGGCCTTTTCACTTGACCTCAGTAACTGTGCACCACGGCAGACGACTTGAATGTACTGCCCCCTAGTGGGAGCGCCGACCAGAGGTTTAAAGAGGATATGTGGAGCCAAAACATTTTGCATGGTACACATCTTTGGTAATCAGTAACAGCAAAATAAACACAGAAAGATCTGCCAGCGGCAGCAATCGCTTGCACAACATGCAAAGTGAGACACGGTCTATATTTATTTGTCTCTACCTGATGTGACATTGTGAACATGAAAGGGAATGAAGATGTGGAAAAAAGGGACAAAGGAGGACATTTTCACCTCTGATCATCATAAGGTTCACGACCTGATTAGACCTCTTGTCTGCAGAGTCTTTAACATCTGCTTGGGTGCAAATAAGTGGGACACCTTTACACCACATCTGATTCCCCCTCTCCTGGACATGATGGTAGCACCCAATTGCACGAGGCCAACCAGATCCTCCCTTGGTCCATCTGTAGTTTTAAATCCAGCGGATGCATTTCAACCCAAACCTGGAGCGTGACCTTTCAAAGCCGCGGACGTCGACTCATGCCAACACAATAGTGGAGTCACTGGCATCGATCGGCAACCCTTTCAACACCTTGCAGGTTATATTATGGCCACTTCTTTCCTGTGGGGCTGTAAAAACTCTTAAGGAGGTTTCTACAGGATAAGCTCCTATTAAGTGTGTCATTCTCCTCTAATAAAACCGCACCCTCGTCTGGGAGGATAACGTCCCCTGACTTCCCGCTCACGCTCCTACTTCCAGACGCTCTGCCCTTCCCTTAACTCTGCTTTTCATTTATGTAAAAAAAAAAAAAAAAAACGTTTGGAAGATTTGTGCTCGTCTTTAAACCCACGTTCATTGTATTTTTTTTCCACCATATTGGTCTGTTTAAAAGGAGAGCAAAACGAATGTTAAATGAAATAAAGTTCTACTCCCCCCCTCCCCTTTCCTTCCACTCCTCCCCCCCTTCCCCCTCCACCCTAAACAACCTGTAAACCTCTGATTTATTGTTATTACAGCTGAGCTGAATCAAAGGGTGGCAGGGGCATAGACAGGAAAAGGCAGCGAGGAGGGAGGGACCGACGTGGCCCAAGGCTACGAGAGGCAGACGCTTCGTGGACTTTAAAATGGAGCGGGCCGACATGGCTTTTTTAAACGTGTCTGTCGCGGCAACCTCCATTTCCTCATGTGGGCCGGTTGTCGTCTGGAAGGAAATCAAACTCATTTAAAAAAAAAAAAAAGTTCAAGGACAAGAGTTGGTATGTGCTGCGATAGGGATCCCCTGTATGGGTTTGATTATGACAAACATATGAGTGATAATATAGACAATAATCTCACGCAATCCCCCAAAAATTATTTTTTGAGGGATTTTTTTTTCTATCAGAAACTCGTAAGGACCGTGTGCAGCACTATCGTGTTTTTTCCTGTAATTTTATTGTCCAGATGGAAGCCTCAGACAAGTATGACAAGTCCGATGGCACAGACCTCGCTGTGCCAAAGTCACATGATTGCTGTTCAAAAGCCTGGAGAGAAGTAATTGTCCAGATGTTTCGTAGTTTTTGACCCTCTTTCAACATGATACAGCTGTGTACAGCCTTGCTGATTGACTGACTAATTCACTCAACAAAAACCTGCTGGGAATATGTTTGCAATCAAAACGTGTAATCTTTCCAATATGGTGACCAGTTCTCAGATCAGTGATGTTTCTTGCGATTCTTTTTTTTTTTGTTCACTGATGTAAAGGTTCATAAGTCAAGAGCAGTTAAAGAAGTTGTGTTTTTTTTATATTTCAAAAAGACTTGAAACGTTTGTTTTTGGCATTTTTTTTGTTACAGTGTGCATGAAATCAACGCACAACTTTATCAGATTTCAGTATGAATTCAATTTTAGTCTCTAATTGCTTCAACGCACAAGCAACGTGTGTGGCTTTAAGCACAAATTACATTATTTCAAATTGTTTTGTTTTCGAGACAAAACTTTTCCTGCAACCACATAGACGTAAGTTTTGAAAGTAATTTCGCATGTCTCGCAGATTACGATCTTTAAACTTAGGTCATGAATTTGAGTCCACGGCCGCGGTTTGCCAAACCACACAGTTTAGCAATCCATCTGATTTGTTGCGTATGACTTCTTTATTTTTGTAAATAGATTTTATTCCGTGGAAACCGGCTCTTGTCAGGGGTTGGATCAAAGCGAAAAAGTGCATATGGTCAGCCCATGTTAGCATGCTAACGTTAGCAGCTTGCTCACTGAGCCGCTAGCGTAGCTGCAGAGTAGTGTTGTAATCGATTTCAAACTAAAGTGGAACAGGAACGTGTCCGAATATTGATAACGTTGCCACTGTTCTTTGGTTGCATTCTGGAAGTTATAGCCTGCATATTTTCGCAGGTTTTAATCCAACATGAGTTTTAGATCTTAGTTAGTTTCATTGTCACCAGAACACCGAGTGCAACACTTGCGTCCACCTCGACCTACTGTTTCCTAATGCCCGCGTTCACACGCTAAGTTCTCACCATGCACCCCTCCGTCTCTCTCTCCCCCTACTACCACTTTCCCTTCCCTCCACGCTACTGCCGCCGCTGCCCTATATCCACTTACTGACTCCTTACACACCTAAATCCCTCTTCTCTCACCACTTTAACCCCCTCCTCCATCACTCCTTCACTAATGCCCCCTTTCATTTTCTCAGCTCTCTGCTCTCTCTCATCGCTCTCCTGTCCTATTTCCTTCTCCTTTTTTTCGCCCCGTTCCTCTTCTGGCATTTCCCACACTGAGCACCCCCCCACACCCCCCTTGTCTCTCCAACACCGTATCTACCCCCCCTCCTTCCCCCCAAAACCGTGAAATCCACATCCAGCTGAGTTCTGCTTGGGAGCCAGAGCTACCAGATGGCACCGGGCAGAACCCAAACATCTGCGTTACCCAACTGGGCCCAAGCGAGGCTCCGAAGGGAGACGCAGCTGTATAAACAACTTGTGCGTAAAAATGCTAGCTATGCAGCCAAGCACAGGGGTCCTCGCCAGGTTGCTATGAAAAGAAATATTATTAATAATGATAATAATGACAGAGGAAATACCTTAGCATGAGACGTGACTGTGTGCTCGCGTGTGACAGTGGGGCATGGGAAAGAATACAGAGGCCTCGGGCTGTACCACACACACACACACACACACACACACACACAGGCCATGTTACTATAATGGGTTCAGTTAGTTACATTACTGAAGTTTGACACAGGCAATGGTACAATTTGACATTTTTCTTTTTTTTTTTGCCAAGAGATAGATGAGATGAGCAATACCATTCTCATGTCTGTACAAATAAATTCAAATTAAATATGAAGCTACAGCCAGCAGCTGAATAGCTTAGCTTTGCGCAAAGACTGCAAACAGTGGGAAACAGCCACCCTGGCTCGTTCCAAGGGTAACAAATCCAAAGCTCACTAATAAACACGTTCTATACTTGCCTGGAGTCTTGTCATCAACATGAGGCTGCAACCAGCTGAGACTCCAGGAAATCACTGCCCCCGACCAAAAACGGCATGTAAACCAGAAACCCAGACTAGCAGTTACCCCGGTTTTAACTTTTTATGCTAAGCTAATGGACTGCTGGCATCCAGCTACATTTTTAGCATGCATCAATCTTCACTGTTGAACTCATCCGGAACTCGGCAAGAAAGTGAATAATGGTATTTCCTAAACTGCCAAAATGGTCCTTTTATATAATCTGATGGAAATCTCATTAATGCATCCGCATCATTTTCGGAATAAAGTTCAAAGGAAACTAGAAAAATCATGTTAAATTCTTAGTTTGCATGTCCCTGAAGTACTTTTGTAATTTGTCATAAACAATGATTTATAATCAGAATAGAATATTTTAGACAGCATGCCAAAAATCTGAATTCTGATAGCTTTACTTTGCATTTAAAGGATATGCAAAAAAAGTATGCATGCATTGGTATGAGCATGGAACTTTGCAAACTTTCCAAACACAACTATGCGCGGAATGAAACACATACACACACACACACGCGCGCACACACACATACACACACACACGTAAAGTACCCAAAAAGTCCCTTCTGGTGAAAGTTGAAGCGCACACAAAGGCCAGGATATAGTGCAACAATGGGGAAGCACACAGTACATGAATGACTAAGCCCAGCTAGATGAGTTCGGGCTGAAGTAGGATTACCTGCATGTGGACCGTAACACAAGTAACTACTCATTTACGGCCTATCGAGATTCAACAAAAGCCCGATCTGTCTTGTGTCTGTTCGGCGTACATTTTTAAAGAAACACAGATTCGGGCAGTTCTGTATTTTTTTTTTTTACGTTGAGTGGATTATAATAGTTTATCTCACAGGGAGCCATTGGCCTATCCTCTTTTGCCTCAAACTCCAAAACAACACTCAGGCCCACTTGAGAGTACTCTGGGCTTGGATGAATTTTGCCTCTGGCACGGCGTCATCGGCACAAGAATCTGGCCGCCCTCCAAAGACAATATTTGTCGGAGTAGCCTTATTTCAAACCTTCACTGTTTCTGTAGCCTCCGGTTTTTTCTTCTTCTTTCTTTCTGGGATAGGGTTTCAGATTTAACCTAAGATTCCAGTTTCATGTTTTTAATCACTCTAAAAATGTTCAAAGGGTACCAAAAAAAAAGTGTTCAGCACGCACAGCTGCACAGAGAGTGAAAAAACGTGTATTAATTTTTCGCATCATGTGGTTCGAATAATTTTCTTTCAATGCTCTCGGAGACGTTGACTTGGAAGAGTTTCCACTTCGCATGTCAGCCGCAGTGGAGAGGGAAGATGTAAGCAACTGGATTTGAGAGCAATTATGGACCGCACTAAAAAAAATTAACATCTCGCCCAGTTATATATTCGTACTTTTCTGAAAAACATGCTGGATGGAAAAACATTCACTTGCTTTCATTGCAACTCAGACACAATATAATAGTCATCTGTATTTATCAAGTGTTTTTCAATTGACCCTGAGCTACCATGGAGCCCACACTGCCACTAACTGCACTCCCTGAATGAATATTGTCTAAATTCTAGAAGTGTCTACAGTATTACCCATAGTGCCACATCTCCTATCTCCAGATAACAAGTGTCGCTGTTAAAACGTGTAACCATGGCTAGCTTCAAATCCACAAAACAAGCCAGAAAATGAAGAAAATCAGAAGCGATTGCATGAGAATTATGGGGCAGCGCCATATAGTTGTCATACTCTGGTTGGAGCTGGCCATTGCAACGCTATGCTTGGCCAGTCTGCGGTGCAAAGATGTGAAATGAATGTGCCAAGAAGTATATTTTGCAGTGCATATAGTGAAGACTCTAAACCCCTTGACCCGTGGTGCCGTTACTCAGACATTTGGCTGGTGGAAAGTAATTGGCTACCGCTCGATTGAATGCTTTAATGTTTAAAAGAAAAAACTTCCCAGACAATACAACAGACCTTTTAAGTCAACACACACGTTGGGTCAAGTTTCAAACGGCGGCGTTACGAACCCGAATGTGCCCAGTGTTTAGAGCTGTCAGCTTCCTGCACCTGCAGACTCGGCATATGGCAGAAGTCTGGACCTCCCGTGATAAGTCAGTCACAATATTGCAAAAAAACAAGCTTCCCTCAAGTGTGATCATGTGAGAGAGTGAGGGGGGGGAGGGGAGGAGCTGCACTGAAACCACTTGACTGAGTTGAACCTGTCATTTCAAGAGTCTCACCACAAGTTTCAAAAGAAATTTTAAGCTTTTAGGTTTGTCACTGAGATTTCCTTTTTTTAAATAAAGATTGATTAATTAATGATTTACTGCAGCAAGCATTCTTTCTTCTTCTTCTTTGTGCCTTTGTAGCCATCTTCACTGTTAAACTCATCTCCCTGGCCTCGCCTGTAATGGATAAACCACACCACGGGACCAGATTATACTGTCTTTTCACCGAGAACATCAAACCGCTTTGAAGATCAAAGCGACGTGTGCACCCTCGCATCGGAGCGCATGCCCTCGCCTTACTGCGTTTGGCTGCCAGCTCCTTTCCTCTTAACTGCGAGCAACGCACGGATGGAAGGCGGCCACGTCTCAGGTTCTTCATCATAAAGCAACGGAAACCCCCTCTGTCCATTGTTTGAAAGCTCCGCCGATTGGCACACCGATCCCGGCCCTCAACGGCGCAGATTTGAAAATGCTCTGCGTAACGTTAATAGAAAATGAGTGCCGAGGTCTCCCTCGGATGACTTTCCAGCACATTAGTGCCAGGAAGCTGTTCATTTTAATGTCAGTGGTGTATTAGCGCTGCTATATAGTGTTTTGACTGTAACTATCCCAGCATTTACTCTAAATATACACACGGCATTCTTTCTTCTGTCGAGCATAACTTTAAGGCATAGTTAAGTAATTACTGGAGATTTTAAAATAAACACATCCGGTGCACAGACTTGGTTCTGTTAACAAGGACGACGGTTACCACCCTTTCATGGTGTACATCCAGCCCTGTATAACACTTGAGCCGGAGCCCAGACAACATGACACATGAGCTCTCCACAGAACGAGGCGGAGTGCTGCTTCTGTCCTGCATCTCGGCGCTACGGTATTTCACTCTGTCTCGGGTTAAAGAGCTTCATTTTTTAAGGCCCCCGGTGTCCTGGTTACTCCAGCAGGCTGGCATGTGTGGTATGTGACCACAGCACTGTGTGTTATTTAAATCTGGCCCGTGTCAATGCCCCTCCATTTTCTCCTCGCTTTGGAAAACAGTCATATAAAAATACTCCGCAGACCTGTCAATCAACTAAAAGGATTTTGGTTTGTTTTTCAATAAAACTTTCTGGGTGAGACGAGAGAGAATACATTTGAAATGTTTGGTCATTTTTATCACTTTGAACAAGACTTAACCCCTAGAGTCATGCTAGCAGCTCCGTGAGGCTAAATGTTAAGCTAAAAGCTAATGTCAGCATGCTAACGTAATCGCAGTGACAATGCTATCAGGCTGGGCAAATAAGGACCACGTTCATCACCTTCGTGTAGCCCGTTACCTTATTTACATTAATTTATTGTACACATATAACTTTCTTGCTGAGACTAGAGTAAATTAATTCAATACTTTTTTTAATGTTTAGTCATTTTTGTCACTTTGAACAAGACTTAGCCCCTAGAGTCATGCTAGCAGTTCTGTGAGGCTAAATGTTAAGCTAAATGCTAATGTCAGCAGACTATCACGCTAGGCAAAAATAATAATGACCATGTTCATCATCTTAGCGTAGCACGTTAGCTTATTAGCATAACATAAAGCTAATATAAAGCTTTTGAACTGATGATGGCACTAGGTGAAAACGTCGTTGTTGGCTTTTTTTCTTTTTAAACAAATATGACTGACTGGGTTTAATTACATTTCTAATGTAGCGCGTTATCTCTTTTGACACCAGGGCTTTTTTAAAATTAGTGTTATTATTGATGTCTGTAAAAGCCATTGTTTCCTTATCTGGAAAATTCACCGTCTTGGTATTCAGCCTGGCATCTACCGCGCTCAGCTATCATCAAGGCCAATCCCCTACCGTCTGGCACCAGTCAAAGGTATTTCAGCAACATCCTGTCCTCTCTTCACAAAGAATGCCTGTTCTGGCAAACATTTTGGATGAGCTCTCCGTAAGAGGCTTCAACACTTTCCGTCATTGCATTATCTGCACTCGTTAATGATTGTCAGAACACGGGAGGAAGGCTACGTTGCCAGACGCGGAGCAGGATACTTGACACCACTTCTAATCTTTGCCTGCTTTGAATACCCCAAACAGAAGTAGGTAAACGGACGTACAGAGAGAGAGAGATTGTTGAAATGATGATGATTAATGGCAGCAAAGTGGGTTTCGGTGCAATTCGTAGCCTGAGTTATCAGGTGTTCGAGCGACTTCCGTAACCTTTTTTTTACATCTTGCGTGTTTCTTTCGTTTTTTTAACAGACTGATTGTGTTAGCTGTCACTTTTTGTTCTGCATTAATTTTGTGGGTTTAGTTGCTGTCAACATTTTTGGTATCGGGCACTTATTGGTATCAGCAAGAAAGTGTACTTGTCACAGTACAACCATATTTGATACAAGCGTTGAAAACTAGCAATTTGGAGTAAACACATTTTTACAAGGTCATTATGTCGGTATCATCAATTTTTTTTTTAAACCCTTCACTGGCTACTTTATCACCCATGATATAATTATATAAAATTAGCATGGGTAAGATGGCAGCTTTGTACAAAATTACTTTAATAACCACCTTTTGAGTGTAATTTTTTACCAAGAAGTGGTGAAGCGATTAAAAAGACTTACATGAGACCTGGATCTCTCTGGCGTTTAGTCTTAAAACACCTGTGTTTAAAATCCGTTCCCGTAAGGTCAGGTTTATTTGACCATGTGTACCAGATCCCCCTGTAACTTCCTGCAATATGCGAGAGGTGGAGCACGCCATTAGCTCGGAAGGAGAGCGGTTGGGAGGGTGTGTGGGGTCAGCCAGCCGCTAATTCTGATAGTAATAGCCTGTAGCACCCTATGGCACATTCTGGCAAAGCTTCTGTTTCCTGTTAAATGTTACACGGTAAGCTTGCATACTTCGTAAGATTCAATCTGTAGCTTTTTTTTTGTTTCAAGACAAACTAGCTTAGCAGGTGATAGTGATTGGAAGGCGTTATTACGATTCATTCTGCAAGCTCTGTTTTCTGTTGCTCTTATAATGAGCTGGTCCTGGGCCCAAACCCTTGGGAGCAACATAATCACGGTTTAATGAGCTGTATCAGGACCAGCGCCGAGAGCCGGGGGATTTCGAGAGTTCCTGACAAGGCTACAGGCCTTACCTGTTACCCCGAATGCTCCCATAACCTCACATCTGGATATAATGGCAATAAAACACAATTCTTCTGTGACTGCTATTTAAGCCTGTTTTTAGGTTTTGGCCAATCCAGATAATTATTTTATCAGAAAATTGAACTCCTGTCATGTGCAGTTGCTTCATTTATCTTCTGCGGGAGTTTCCAACTATTATACACATGCAATACCACAGATGGTATGTGAAGTGACATTTTTATTATGAATTCTTTTTCATTATTAAGTTAATTAATTATTCCAATAAAAAAATATATTTTTTGCTCTATGCTTTTCATTAAAATGCAACTTTTCCAGTGTGGTCACTGCATACTTCTGTTTCACTGCCTCCTGAAATGGATTATCCCTGTGTACAAAACGACATTTTCAATAACGTTTTTTAAGGGAACATATTTTCTCTTGGATTTGGATTTGATGTATTACAAATATGCTGAATCAAAGCCACTTTGTAATTTGTTGGACTGTTGGCAGATTACACTGAAATGAGCGGATGCTTTCCAATACAGTCAGATGAGACTTCAGGTGTTGCCAACTTGGCCAGTTGACTTGTCTTTACCATGTATGAGTTTAGGCCCAATAATGAGTTGGGACATGAGAATGAAAAAATGTGCCAGAATTTATACCACGTGATCATGAAGATCCTAATTGACCCTTCCTACATCCTGCCCCTTGTGGCTCTGCTCTAATAACTGTTGAGCAAACAGAATCATGGTCAACTTTCCCTTTTCCTAACGACTATTTGCATTCGTTTGGCAAGCTTGTCCGACCTTGCAACAGTAACTAAAGGGGGCGGGGCTTTCTGATCGGTCAGTCACACAACACAGGAGTTGTTTGAGGTTAAAACACTAGTCACTATTTCATTCCTCAGGCAGGTATCGATGCCCATCGCTCCCGCCTGCTTTTGCAATAGGCCTCCACAACGGTTCTCTGCTTGTGCGTCCGTCTCTCTTACTTCCACACACACACACACACACACACACACACACACTCATGCTCTGAAATGCCACGGTCTCCGAAGCCAGGTCAGGATGTATTCTGGTTCCCTGTGAATGGAAACTGACTGGGAAGGAGACCCTTCCCCGGAGGCAGCTCTCTGAGTCACCGACAGCCAAGACGTATAAAAGGACAGAGTGTGTTTGTACAAGTGTTTCATGTAGGACTTGGTCCCAGACATATTTCTGAATGAGACTAAGTGACGGACGATTTTGGGAAACACAACTTTTTCCTCTCTGAAGGGTCCAGTCGGATTCCAGGCTCTTCAGACGCCTGCCTCACTCCTCAGGAATTCATCTGCAGGCACTACTGTTCTACACCTGTGGCCTTGCATTATTTCCTACAGTCCCCCTTGTCTGGATGGTGCAAACATTCACGCACAGTCGATCCATCACTAACGGACATCTATGATGGTTGCTATGGATGCAGCCAATGAAGCTCCAACAGCTAGACCACCCCCGCTCCCAGGCTTATTTAAAATCTAAACAGCTAATTGATTATAAAATCTGCAGAAATGTAAACTGCATTTTTGCAGGTCTGGCCAGGTTCTTGTTGTTGCTCCCTTCATAATCTTTGGGTTTTTGGAAGAGAGAAGACAGAAGGCTATGAGCAGTTGGCTCAGCCACACGGAGGATCTATACTAATTGATAACATGTGTATAAGGAGGTAACTTGACACTGAGCTAGTGTACGACCCGAACATGGGCCACCTGCTGCGGTTTTGGAGAGAGCCGACTTTATCTCCCACCACAGCGGAGGCCTCTCTGATTCAGACGGTTCAACTGAGGACACTGGCCAGAGTCAATCAATCAACTTGTTCAAACTAAAGTCTAACGTGGAGAAGTTTCAGCCGGAGTGGAAACGTTACCTTTTTTGCAGCAGCAGAAAATGCTCCACTTCCGAGATACAACACGTTTGTTTCAGAGCGGAGGGAAAAGACTTTTGGGAAAGGTCATTAATCACTGTTTCTAAAATAAAAGCAAGAATCCAACATGGAGAAGTGTTTTGTCAATGGGTGTTTTTTCACTTTTTCATTGTGTGTGCTGTTTGGCAAGACAATGTTTCACCTTTTTCCAATAATCTCATGTTGGAAACAAAAACGTTCAAGGGGGTTATTGCAGCCAAATTGACCCATATGTCATTTTGAGGATTTCATTAAATGTCTCTGGCCCGTAGTCATTAAAATGCCTTTGGTTTGTTCTTCAGCCAAATAGGAGGCTTATGAGCTGAGTGCAATTGCGTTGAACTTTTCTTTTTAAACTTTTTTCTCTCCAGGGCCGTTTTGTACGTATCAACTCACCGAGCATGTGGAACATCCTGGGGAGCATTAAGTTAAAAACCTCTGAGTCTGCACTGTCTCTCGGACTCGCCCTGTAGTAGAGCGAGACAGGCCCCTGAGGCTGCTGCCAACTACCACACACCCAACTGTGCTTGTCACTCCCAGGACACAGCGCAGTCAGGGGCTTGGACGGTACACAGATAAGATAACACGCGGCCTCAGCCACTTCCCCTTTTCCCACATTTATCAAAATGAGCTCCAGCTACCTCATGTGAACTGTTCATACAGTACAGCATGTCTATTGCGGTGCCTGTCACGGGCCAAAAATGGTGGTATCTATAAGACGGGGAGAGCATGTGACATGTTGCCACTGCTGCAGAGCACAAAAGGTGATCCCAGTCCACGGCTTGCACAAACAAACTTGACACATTGCCACATGTGTTTAACTGGAAAAATGTCTTATTTTATTCTAGAATTCATATATCTTAATCAAAGTTTTCCACATCAAAACCACAAAAACTGCACCCACATTGCCATCATTAAAAAAGGCGAAATCATGTTGTATCTTTTATTTCATTATTATTAATTATATTACAGAGTTAACTGCTTCCCTATTTCATCCAAAAGTATATAAAGCACCCTTGAGAACTTTGAAAAGCACTGTTATTATTATTGATGCATATTCTAGAAATAGCCAAAATCTTCAGAACATAATATTGTGTTCCAAAGATGTTTTACAGGAGGAATGAGCCCAAATTAATTTCCCTACAGTGATATTTGTCCAGACACCCAGAACCTGTCAAAGTCTTATTGATATTGTGAACTTTCCACTCACAGAAAGTATTAGTGGTAGTAATGGTATGAATCCAGTCCCTTAATGGTTTCTCTCTTTTTCTGAGAAGAATGGTAGACCAAGATGTTGTTTGTCTGTGGGTGCTGAGGTACTTCCTGTTACACACACACATGATTTGTAACTTTGGGGTTCCAGTAATGCCAAAAGGAGAGGGGAAAGATTAAAAAATATATCTATATCTATATATAAATACACACAAAATGTTTTTCAAGCCACAGTAAATGGAAATTTGAATGACTTCATGTCAAATTTTCACATCAATATCATGCAATCTCTCATGTCTGTAAGGGACCTTTGCATGCAGACTGGAGGCATAACCAAACGTGTGAACCCGTTCACCCATACAGACACCCAAGGCATTTGTATATAGTTGAGCAGTGTGTTAGAAGGTCTCATGCTGTATAAAATAAAATAGGACATAGCCTCTGAAAAGTGAAGCTAATGCAGGTGTTGACCGTGCATTCTTTGTAATAGCCATTAGGGGGCGACTCCTCTGGTTGCAAAAACAAGATGACCCTACTTCTCACTTGATTTATTTATATTCTGTTGACGAACCCTGCTCCAAGTGGTTTTGTCGCTTAAACCTAACTTCCTGTAAAGACAGAAGCTTGTTTTGAGAAGACGCTCTGTGTAAGAAGAGGAACACGTCATCCTGATACATCCAAAAGATGTACTAACATGCTAAAGGGATATACATAGTTTGTAACTTCGGACCACTGACCAAGTATCGGTGTTGTATCATTAGGGTGGTGAATTTTGTGAATTTTTGATTTCTCTATCACATTACCTGTAAATGTTTTTTTAGAGACAGAAAAAAAAGACATATCATACTCCATGCAAAGGCTTTAAATTACTACATAGAGTTAGGTTTAGGCAACTACACCATTTAGCCAGGCTGAGGAAAACCGCCACAAACGTCACTTAACGCCTTAAACGCCGGCCTCGCGGTCGACAGTCCAATGTTTGTTTGACCGATCGACATCCACACGAAAAATAATCCTCACTGACTTTCCATTGGCATCGCTTTCATGCTGAGTGACACGAGAGAGAGAGAAAAAAGTCGTGTTCATGTCCATGAACTGGATTTCAATTTCGTGACTAGTTCATGAACTGCCATGAGACTACACACACACACACACGCACACACACACACGTGCACACACACACACACACTCTTTAATACTGTACTCCAATGTATTTGCCATATGCGTGGGAGCTCCTTGCCAAACGTTTACTGCTCCTCCCTCTCTCTTTTCTGAACTTGTCAAATCATCTCAAGTGAATACATGTCGCATATATTTCAGTACTTAATTTTTATAATAATGGATTTTCAGTATTTAAAGCAATGGTCTGAATCACATCACTATGGGGTTGTAAAAAAAAAAAAAACGTTTCTTTGACCCACAATAACCGATTCAACACCATCAACGATCTGCACCATTGGGAGTAAAAAAGTTCCCTATAACCTTTTCCAGAACTTTCCAGACTTATGCCGATTTCAAAAAACCTGTAGGAGATCAAATCACCGTGAAGACTGGCTGAAGTGGAGAACCAAAGAAAACCTTTTTCTCATCATAGTATGTCACCATAAGTGGAAAGCAGCACGGGCCAAAGTGTTTCAGTGAAGATACATTTGGAGGAAAGCAATATACTGCGTATCTTCAGAGGGTTGATAGTATCTTGGCAAGACGTACGAGAAGCCTGTGGAAAAGTTTCGAGGCCGCTTGAACAAAATGTACAGCGTTGCATGTCCAAAAACACGCAAGTCAAATACATGTTGAATTGTGGCCTTTTTCCAGGTCATTATCATCCAAAATCACAGAGGGGAAAAAGATTTAAAGCAGGCAGAAAAGCAATGTAAGGCAATTCATTAAAAATCCTACACCTGAGTGGAGGTGTAGATCATCCCGGACAGCGGCTAAAAGCACTCTTGTGACAGCTCTGGAGGAAAATAAACATGACCACCAAGAGATAAGCATGTCTAATCCTCGGGAATAAATACGCAGGGTGATGAATGGCTGAGTGACAGCTTAAAGACAGAGCCTATTTGTATGGGCGTACTTCCTCATGGCAACATTACTCACAGGCAAGCGAGTACAGTTGTCAGGCATTTTTTCTCTCTCTCTCTCTCTTTCTCTGCAAATAGCACGACTCTCTCAACACACTCAGTATGCTCTGCATGCCTGCACATTAGCCCTGTTTTTAAAAAACGCCCAATAGATGAAATTATAGTCATGCATATCAGCACGAGCTTGATTTCTTACGCACACTCACATACACACAAAAAAAAAAAAAACCTCACATAAAACGCACACACGCACCGAAGCCTCATGTTAATGTGAAAACCACGCGTTACGGTATGAGCTCCCCCCTTTATAGCGAAGCGGTAATTGTCAGTCAAGCTGTTTTATGTCACGCTGGCCACCGTAAAAACTACAAGTGTGCCGGAGTGAGCGCCATCGCAGGTACGGGAGGATCGCGTTTCATCGGGTATGTTTCTAGCAGATGGTAGACTCCACAGGAAAAGATATTAGGATTGTTGTGCGCTCTGATTGGCAGCCGCATTGTTAACGTTGGACCCTCTAGTGGGACACTGAGAGGTGAGGTCAAAGGTCAAGGAGAGAGCGCCAAAAAAAAAGGATTGTGCACTGTCTGTCAAACAGCCAGGAAGCGTCCTCATTGTAAGCATATGTGATTAATCTGCATCGAGCTAACTTATTTAAAAATGGAAGTTTATTTTGAAAGGGCATGAAACTGACGGCACCTCGAGTGTCATAGTGTGAAGATTAGCCAGTGATTAAGCATCTGTATTTGATGAGTTTGGAGTGAGAATGTGTTTAACGCCCAGAGCGTAAACATACTGCAGTACGTAGTAAATACACAGCGATTTCGGCCCCTTGGTCTTGTTTCTGATGCAACCGCATTTTTTCTCGGAGCTGCAGATATTCCAGTTAAATCCTTGTGAAACAAACAATCAAATTGTTAACTGCGTTGCGCACCAAGTCCGAATCTCACATATGCTGCGAGTTTCCGGGACACACACAAAGTTGCATCGTCATTCTTAACCACATGAAGAGAGATGAGTCTGCTGCTCTGACACTTACAGACCAGACCACCCTGGAAACAAAGAATCCCTTTGCATGAGCGTGCGCCTTTGTGTGTCCACTCCTCGGCCTCCAGACAGACACAAAGTCAGGCGATGTAAGATGAGATAGGAAAATGTGAAGAAAATAAAACATTTTAGAAGGTCCTTTTGAGGCGAATGAGAGACAAAGACGACGAGGAGGATATTAGCCCTTGTCGTCGGATGCCATGACTTATGGCGGTGTAATAGTGCTGTGGATAAACTTGGACACATACAGGAGACCACAGGCCTGACTGACACACCCTCCAGCTTGGAAATCTATGTGTGTGGCCTCACACACACACATACACACACACACACACACACACACTCTTGCCCACCCCACCCCTGTCTCACTCTTTCTCTTTTTAAACCCTTTTTTTCTGAGCTTTTCTCGCCCTTTTTCTTTCTTTCAAATACTGAGATTAAAGAGCGAGAAACAGAGGCCACGAAGAAAGAAAAAAAACTCACAGCCCACAATGATTTTGCTCTCCTCACATTACTCCTTACTTTGCATGTCCAGCACCCTCCTTTTCCCCCTCCACTTCCTCCACCCTCTTTGCTAGCTTCTGGTCTGTGTCCACAATTTTTTTGAGGCTTTGCTGTAACGCGGCGTAGCCAATGTAATCCCGCATTACCAACCCCCCTCCCACCCCCCGCTTTTTCTCTCTCTCTCTCTCTCTCTCTTCGCTGCATCGCTTCACTTCTTCCCTGTCAAATTCACTTCTCGTTTCCTCTCCTGGCCTTCTCCTCCGTTCTCCTCTCCCACCTCCTCCTCCTCCTCCTCCTCCCGCCTTGGCTGTTGTGTTCTCCGTATGCTTTGATGGCTCCTCCTCTCAAAGGGGGGAAATGATTCAGGCTGCTGGCATGCATGGCAGGGGCTGCAGCCGGACACTGCACCTGCATCTCCACGAAAAAAACAAGCCTACGGGTGCATGTACGTGAACCTTTTCAATGCATGTGTGTGTGTGTGTGGATTTTTTAGCATGTGCACAGTTAAGTTTTTCTCATGCACCCTTCCCCTCTGTTTGCCGCCTTTTTTTTTTTTTTTTTACCTCCCTACTTTGTTCTCCTTTGTTATTCAGGCATGAAAGGAATCTACGTGAGGCTTTAGGTACTGTATTTGTGTCGCAGTGACAAAAAATACCCACAGCCCACTAGGATAATTGGTGCAAAATTGCATATGGCACCCTGGAAGTTATTACCATGACCCCAAGCTTTTTTAGCAAATTAAACTGGGCTAAAAACAGCCTTTTTGATTGAGGACTGTGTGAGAGAAGTTATAAAAGAATATGAAAACGAATGACGTAAAATGACATTACGCTCCGTTTTGATTGATGGCCAGCGCTGCTTAGTCGCGGCACCTCCCTGCCTCCATAAATTACGCCATAAATCATGTAATTAGCAGAGGCAACCTCCAGAGAGCTTCTAAATGCAGGTTTGCAAGCCTTAAAATGAGGTCAATAAATCTCCGGAGAGACTTTTTAATTGAATTGGTGGTTGGTCCTAATGGGCCGTGATGTTTGCATGATTTTACTTCTCGCCGAGAACAATGGGCATAACTTCACGCGTACGTTTGCATCGCCCGGGTCTCGCAGCAGGTTCTCACTTGCAAAGGTAGATGTTTTCAATTACCGGCATCGTGTGGTATCACTGCGCAGCAGCTCTCGAAGGTGGAATCCGGTCAGGTAATAGGGAAAGCGTGAAAGGCACTTTGCGGGGAAGATTAGCTTTTCAACAAGCTATTGTTGTTTCTAAGTGGCAGATAAGAGCTCTTTCTCTCTCTGTGTGTAGTAGTGAGGGATGTTCCAAGGGGAGGTTTGCTGTGGAAATACACCAGCGCAGGATGTGAGGCTTTCGGGGGTCAACCCCTGCTGGCTGGAATTAACTGAAACCATAATTACCTCCGCACTAACGAGCCAGCCGCCTTGAGCCGCGGCCAGGTGTTTAGCAGGAAACAGAATGCGACAATTTGGGTTTGGTGCTCACCCGTCTGCACACATGCACGCAAAACATACGCCTCAATTGAACTCCAAGCGTGTGAGCAAACAGCTCTTCTCTTACCGCATCCATCCATCTTCCACCAAGACGCCTCCTGTCCAACAGCGCCGCGGCTTCCCCACCTTGGGGGCCGGATCGGAAGTTGCGGTGTGATTTTCACATTTGTTACTCTGTGACAGCTTTGACGAGTATGCGTGTTTTAGAGTAGCGGTTCCCCAACCTTTTGGGACTGATGTGGCCCCCACAGCCCCGTCAAATGAGCTCAGCTACCCTTCATCGACTTAAACCACCATGTTCCAGATGTGTTTATTTAAATTGAATTTAAACTATTCATTACTGCATGCAGCCGCAGAAGGTGGATGTCTTAACCCTTTAATTAGCTAATTCAACTGTTTTATTCTCTACTTTTAGGTATAATTTGGGCCATTCGCAGGCACCTCTTGTCACCAATATCACTGATTCCCCTATTAGCTATCCAGTACTTTTGACTGTTTCAACTGTTTTCACTTTTAGCTAACTATTCCAACTGTCAATCTATGTTAACTTAAGAGATCCAATACTTCGAATGGAACATATTTAACCAATACTTTTATTATCTGCTAGCTTACAATTATAAACATTAGCGTTACTTATAGACCTAGCTATTTAAAACATTACTTTTAGCTATCTATTTCACCTTTTTACCCATTACCTTTAACAATCTAATTTACAATTTACTATTCCAACAGTTTTTAGCTACATTTCGTTCAGCTGTTTCTTCACTTTATGATAACTATAACATTTAGCAATACTTTTAGGTGAGTATTAATAACTGATTTAATATTTGAGCTAATTCATTACTTTTAATGAAGTGTTTGCTATACTCCACAGTCATTCACTGTAACCCCTGGCAACAGCAGAGGGACAAGTCTGGTTTGTCATCATTGAATGTGTGTGTGTGTGTGTGTGTGTGTGTGCCTGTATCTGTTGTATATGTGTTTGTCATCGCTGTGCATGTGTGTGTATGCATCAACATCTGTGTCAGCAGGTGTGTGTGTGTGAGCTCGCCACTAACAAGGTGACAGGTTAGGTGCTGTTCGAGGCCCCGGGGCCCTCAGGCTTGCATGGCAAGCACAAACGGAGCCCACTAGTCCTCGGACAATACACTACTGTGCTCTGCTCTGCACCTGTGTTATGTTTTCTTGCTGACAAAGATGTGCTTTCCTCTTCGTGGGCTTAAAGATCTGCTTTGTTTCCATGACTCAGAGACTAAAATAGTAAAGCTGCCACCAACTCTGAACCGAGGCTCTCGGTAGTAAAAAAAAAGAAAAAAAAGAAGCCAAATAACGTTGAACACACAAACACAGCAGTGAATGGTTAGCAAACGGGTGGTATGAGGATTACTCACTGTGCAAAACTGGCACACAAATGCTGAGTGAACAGTTCTGCTCCGGAATTTTCCAGTGCGTAACAAAACTTGTATTTCGAAAATGTGCACGATGTCATTAGATATAGCATTTCCTTAGCATAAATGAATCTCATCAATCAATGGTGGGGGAAGAGATTTACAAAGTTGACGATTTCAAACCTTAAACATATGATGCAATGGTTATATGAGTCATTTGTTTCAATGGACTGCAATCAAGACGATAACCCGCCACCCCAAAAAAGCAAAAGGAGAAATTTTGTTTAATTTTCTTTATTTACTTGTGGTGTTGTCACTGTTGTGACTAAAAGGAAAAAGTATGCATTAAAGAGTGGGAAAGCAGGTCTCTGTCACTTTCTGCTCAGTCATTGACAGTCATCGAATCAGAGAAAATATACTACTGCCCCCTAGTGGATTCAGAGAATAGAATTACAATGAACTTTTAAGTCAAGTTACAGTGCATACGAAGGTTGACTGACTGTCACACTACCTCATTTTTTAAACTCACCGAACCCCTTCAGTGGCCCCTTGTGTCCTCTATGGAAGCATTCACATTGCATGCTTATTTATTCAGGTTTTTCCTTTAATTTGTCAGACATATGCAGGCTATCTTTGAGCAATATACCCAAGACCAGGGTGTCATCACCTAAAAAATACAATTTAAAGAAACAAACCATCCAGGAACCTGTTAAATGTTTCTGTGAGTCTACATCCCAAGTTACTTTATTAATGGGAAATACAGCAGGATTATCGTTGGTGGGAACAATTTGTAATTCACCACAGCTTCCATTATGAGTCCTTGGATTGTTGTCGGATTTCTGCAGTCCGTGAATCTTCCCTTGTTTCAGTGCTTCTTCTTTTATTTCTTGGAAAGAAATTTCATTTTGTTTCCTGAATCAAAAGAAAAGAAGCAATTTAAGGTTGAGGATGAGCTTCAGTTTGTTGTTTCAGTGTAACGAAGAAGGAATGACTCAGAAACAACCTTACCCAAGCCTTTGAGAAACCTGTTAACCCTCCGGTGTTCATTCTCATGGATGGAGTCGAGATACTCCTGCACCCTCACTTCAAACAGTCCTGGTGAATGACAAAGAATAGTGAATCACCGGATCGGCTCTCGGTGGCTGAACCTCCTCTCTTTACCACAGCTCTTTACCTCTAAGTGCCTGCCTGTGGAGCTCCCTCTCCTGGATGAACCAGCCGAACATCTGGGTCTCCATGAAGACCTCCAGGAAGCGACGCACGGTCTTCGACGGGATCCCTTTGCGGAAACCCTCGCGCTGGAAGGAGCAGTGGCCCGGGGAGGAAGATGAGGAGGAGTAGCCATCTTCCCGTTCACCGGTGATGAAGAGGGGATAGTGGCCCACCAGCTCCACGAAGAAACGGACGAAGGCCTCGGACACGACGGTGCTAAGGTGGCCCGAATCTGAAAGAGAAGAGGATTAAACGTTGGAACTTGAGCTTGCTTTTAATGGCTAGATCTCACATTCAGTCCTTGTTTTTGTCTCACCACTGGATGCGTCTCCTCCTCTCTCGTTGGCGAGCTCTCGTCTCCTCTCCAGAACATTCTCCAGGGCTGATTGGAGCTTTGACGGCAGGATGGAGTCCTCATCGTCCAACTGAAGGCAAAATTAATTTACGGTTGAGTGAACGATGAAACAATTTGTTTCGCCATGCAGAGCCATAAACATGAATCAACGCATGGCCTACCTGTCTGAGAAATCGACTGTTTCCGAGATCCACAACCAGAACCTGTGCACAGAAAGCCTAAATTATTGTAATATACAACATTTTTTTGGTTGTACATTGAGGTAATGATGATGATACAAATGCAAATTTGCAAATTGTCTGACCTCCTCCAGGGGCAATTCAGTGAGCTGGGGCAGGGAGCTGGACAGCAGGCCAACGAGGAACGGGGTCGGAGTGCAGACGATGTCGAGCATGGCCGACGGCAGAACGGGGATGTAGGTGTGCTGCCAAACGAACGGGTAAAGCAGCGCCACGACGGCATGGCAGCACTGGGACAGAGTACTGGAAGAGATGGAGGGCAATGACGTCTTTAAATATAGTATAAGTCTTTGCATGTTTAAAGCCTGTGTAATAGATTTTTGCAGAGGCAGAGAAAGACACAACACGTTCTCACCACACGAGGGCGCCGTGGTCTAAAAATACAGTCTGGAGGCTGTGAATGTTCCCTACAGCAACATTTCCCAGAGAGGAAAAGCAATGATACATACTTCTTTCATTTACGTCACTCAACTTTGCATTCCACTACTGTGACCGCTCTCTCTGACTCCCACTGGCTTTCTCCTGCAGAACAAACAAACCAGCCCCCAGCACAACTCCAGCAACAGGCTGGCCTCAAAATATCTCTCCCTGAATAAAACCGGAGCCTTAAAAATGTGTTTTAAAATGAGGCCCCGGACCACCCGTGTTCCTTATAACTTCGTAAACATCCACAAAGCTTGAATCTGATATCTAGAGACTCCATGATTAAATAAACAACGGGAGGAGGGCGTTCAGTGCAACCTCATATTTTAGGATCCCATCCAACGAGAGGGAAGATGCAGTGTCCAGTACGTTGCCTGCAAGTTGCTCCACTCGGGGGGACCAACCTGAGTTTATCGGCGGTGAAGATGACCCTTCGCTCCAGCAGCAGAGAGCCCAGCACCCTGAGGAGCAGACGTAGACTCAGACAGGAGAACAGACACTCAAAGTCCACGTGCTCCAGGCGCGAGTCGGAGGGTCGACAGAGCTCCATCACCTGCGAATGAGACGGATACATCTATTATTATAGAACACCATGAGATTGACCTTTATTTACTTTTAAAAAAATATGTAGAACGTGCCAAAAAAATCACACACATATGTATAATTTCTTAATTTTAGTGTTTCAGTGTGACTCGCCTCAGTGCCTGAGCCGGGGAGGAACGTTTTAACAGTGATGGTTCGGCCTGGAGCTGGAAACTGAGCCTCCATGATGGCTCTCATAAAAGGCTGCACGAGGGCTGGAGACAAAGCCCTCCGCCTCTCCACCTCGTCCAGCACCTGCAGCACAAACACACACACAAACACACAGACACACACAAACAAACACACACACACACACCAACACCTTGTGAATTTTATTTAATTACTTATTGACATTGCTTAAAGTCAATAATGGCACCCGAGGGCACCCGTGGGAGTGTCTTACCTTAGAGAACAAGTTGAAACAGCCAAGGTGACTGACGATACAGTAGACCTCTGGTAAACGTTTACCTTTCCCGCTGGGCTGAAAAGAAAAAGGTGGACGTTAACTCGCTGCTGCTGTTGTGTAATAATCTCCAAAACATTATTATATAATTATATATTATATCATTTACACAATGAAGCATGTTTTTCACATGACAGAGGCCATATTAAATGGCCTTTGTCATATAAAAACCACACAACCACAGCACTGAAATACACACACACACACATACTGTAGCAATACATAGAAACAAATGCACACACACACACTCTCACACACTTCCTCCCAGACTCTCCGATGGACTATTTTCCCACAAGCCCGCCGACTTTGGCACGGTTATTTACTCAGCCGTCATCGTGGTATGTAGCTACTTCCTGTTGAGGAGCGGCGCACTTATTTATTCTACTCATTTGTATTTACCAGCAAACGCCGGCAGTATCCGAACCTCCTGCTCCCGTCCTCTCCGGTCAAAACAAAGGAGAACATCTCACTGTGAGGGACGAGCACCACAAAGACACAAATAAACATGTAATCAGCATATTTAGATTGTACTGTGAGAAACATACATAGGCAATTATATATATAATATATATTATTATGTGATTATGTGGAATTTCATATACACGCTGATAAAAACCATATCCTGCTTGATCTACTATTGATTCTCCAATAAGAATGTACTCTTTTTTTCAATGCAGGTCATATTTGCACTCTCACCTTGGGTGGCTCTCCACCGGCTCCCAGTCTTTAGCATCAGGGAAACAGAACTGAGGAATGATCCTCAGCTGGTCCTCCGTCTCCCTCATAAACTTGAAGCTCCGCTCCAGCTGCAACACGGATAGTTACAAGTTCATTTTTGCTGCTTTGATGTTTACCCATAAACAACAGGAAAAGACAGACTATTTCGCTATTTTCGGCTCATCTGGTAGACTTGGGATCAAGAAACATATTTTGAATCATTTTGACTATTTTCTGGTTGGGGAACTGGCTTGGTCTCAAAAGATAACGGTGTACCTCAGGGATTTTAGTATTGCACTTCTAAGTTTGTAATCTCAAAAGGGATTTTTTTCCTTTTTAAAGAACGGTCCCTAATGTGAGTCCAAAGACAGAAGCTCAGATCCTGTTTTGTGATGATGATGACATAATGAGTTTACCGAACTTAACGTGTAAAATCTGTGATTTGTCCCTTTTTTTTAAAATAGCAAGCAAAAGATTGAAGCCTCCCTCTGCTCCTGACCTTTGGGGGGAACTGCTGTGTGACCTCCGGCAGATAGTGTGCGCCTGATTTCGATTTCTGCAGCGACACAACGAGAAAATATTCAAAGAGAAGACGCTGGTGGAGCTCCTGTTCTGAGCTCTTTCTGGTGTTGGTGCCGTTGTATTTGGACCGGCTCGGCTGACTCAGGATGGACTGGACTAACACGAGGCGCTGACGATGAGCTGGAAAAGGAAGGGAAGTAAGATACAGCATGATTATAGATCCAAGATGTTGGAAGACAAAGAAGTATTCTATGGTAATCTACCTTTCGTTCTTTCTTCAACTTCGCTCTCAGAGTCACTGTTCTCATCTGTTACTGTGAAAAAAAGTCATATCTTAAGCCAAAACATTGAATCCATTATAAAATTAATAGAATAAAATTTTATTTCAACATCGTCACCTCTCCCCGAGCTCGCCTCAGCGTAATGATAGATCCGTCGCAGGTGTTTCTTCCCAATCCGGGCCTCAAAGATGCTGTTGATCCTTAGTACGACCTTTTGGGAAGAAGCATGATATCTTTCAAAACATCAGTTCTGGCATTTATACAGTGAAACCTGGCAGCCACACTTAAAGCTGATCTTAATCTGTTGGGATTATGGTAGGAATTTGTGTTGTAGGATAAAATGTCTCCTCTAGTTCGGGGATTCTGCATAAGAAGATTAATATTTGTGTATGAAATATGCACACCGTTGGTATCCTGCGGCAGGTGCGGCTGTAGGGATCACCGGGCAGCCAGGAAGTGTGTTCGGATCCAGTGGGAGTTGAGGGAGGGCTGAGCTGGGGGGGAGACGAAACCCCCCCACTGCTGGTGCTGTGGGGCGACTGGTTGGTTCTCCGCAGGTCCAGTAGCTTAAAGCTCCTTCCTGAGTTCTGCCTGAAGAAGCCGGGCCTCGAGATCTATAGACAACAAAAAAAGATTATTCATTTCAATAAGAAGTGGCGCGTCACGGTAAAGGTATTATGCTTGGCTTGTGTCGCAGGAAACCTTGGTGGTATCGGCGCCAGGAGAGGAAGGCAAAGACTGCTGGGAGCATTGACTCTCCAACTCTATGTCCTCATATGGGTTCTCCTTGGAGTCTGCAGGGAGACCAAAGATGGCAATGTTCAACACGTGTTTATAGGCATTTTTCAGAAGTCTTGAGGTTCAAACAATATGGCTATTCTGAAATTTCTGGGCCGAAGCTGTCAGTAGTAACATCCAATGTCTGTAGATTTGACCTCATCGTTATACAACACACTGATCAGGGATTATTCATGAGCTGCCACCCCGTTGAACAGTTCATAGTTGGATGTAAGTGAATGCAAATTGAGGAAATAGTCTTATTCCCAAGATATCTGGCCGATATAAATGAGGCAACAGCCAAGAGTCAGCTAGCTTAGCCTAGCAAGATTGGAATTAGCTCGCCTGGCACTGTCGAAAGGTAAAAGAAAAGAAAATCTGCCAATCACGAAAGACTGCAGAAAAGCACTACTCCCAGCCAAGAAATAGTCAAACACCTCCTTAAAACCACAAATTTGGCAAGCTCACTAACCCTGCTCAGGTCTTTATGCTAAGATAATCTCCTCATCTAACTCTTGGCAAGAAAGTGAATAAAGCATATTTGCCAAACTGTCAAACTCTTTATTTTAAAGAAGGGAAATCAGCAATGGATAATTCATGACCTGGAATATCTTCATAGTGATGTTCCTGAGACAGCGAGCGTGAGAAGAGCTGGCTAGTTGAGCCTGCGAGGTCTTCAAATTCAAAGGATTTCCTGTCACGGTGAACAGAAAAGTGCAAATGATTGTCGATGTAATCCAAGTCATGCAGCAAACTATATATTGTATTTTTGTTCCTCTATACCTGTTGACGTTGTCTCTGACTCTCTCACCGCGGGGTCTCCCGTAGACACCGGAGGGAGGTTTTGAGGAAGTAGAGATGGAGGGCAACGGAGGGAGGTTCCTCTGCTCCCTCCCCTTCCTCTGACTCTTCCCAACAGGGGCAGAAGATGGGTGCTCAAAGGTACGTCGGGGTTTGGGGACCGGGTTGATGGGGGGCTCCCCTGGCTCCGTGTACACATTGTCCTGGTCCCGCTTCCCTTTCACTGGACCGCTTTGACCCACCTGTTTGTCCTTGCTTGGCGGGCTGAAGTAGTTTCCGAGCTCGGGAGGAGTTTTGCCGTGGTTCTCCCCTAAAGCTTCCAGGTTTTTAAAAAGGGTGAACACGGCTCTCTTCTCCTGGCTGGATTGTTCTGCCGTCCTCCTATCATTGCTTCTCCTTAACGTCCCCACCTGCTGCTGCTGCTGCACTGCGACCGAGGGTGAACAAGGCCTCGAACCCCCACACTCCCCTACATTCTCTTTCTCCTGATCTTGTTTTTCCTTCTGGACAACTCGGGGACAATCCTCCCCTTTGTGGTTCTCGCTGGGCTTGTTGCTCTTGAGCATCCCCCTTTGCTGTTTCCCTGTTCCAACGGGCGAACAAGGCCTAGAAACCCCAGGTTTTCCTTCGTTCTCTTTCCCGGGACTTTCCTTTTCCTTGTGCGCTACTCTCCTGCAACCCTCTGCACTCAACTCGTCGGAAGCTTTGCTGTTTTTTGTCAGGGAGTCTGTCCTCTTTATGCCGGCGCACTGGCCCAAAGAGCCCGAGGTAATGGGTGAGTGAGTGGGCTCCTTCCCTTCCCACAGAGAAATCTTGTCCTTGATGTTGCCTCCATTGGATCTGGGGAGCTTGTTGAGATTGTTCTCATTGTTGCTGTGAGGGTCCAAACCCGGCCTCCTGTGAGCCATCATGGGGGATTCCTCCCTCTGGTTGCTCAGGTTGTCTAATGGAGTGAAGGGGAGTTTCGGTGCCCCCTCTCTTTTTTGCCCGGCTCTCTTGTGGTCCCCTGAAGAAACGTGGAAATCGCTTCTCTCACCAGCACAGCCCTTCGTTACCCTGATCGCACAAAGAAAAGACACTTTCACTGGGTGGTCACTTCAAACTACTACTTTAAAATTGTTGATGGGTTCTTGAGCTCATCTGGGGCGTGGCCTACGGCAGAAAACCAAAAGTTTGGGAATCACCGTGTCACAGAATTCTTCAGTAAAACACATTTTTCCAAATAATAACTGTATCAATGATTTCCTGAATCCGAGGCTGAGCAACTGACCGCTTCCAGAGATCCCTGAACCTCCCAGTATGGTCACTTGGTCTTTTTCTGGCGACAGTGGGAAAATCCAGCCTGAGATTAAATGCCAGAGGACAAGGCTATGACCGAGCATCTTCTTCTCATCAGCCTCGCTAAATAAACAGCCCACTTGGACCTGGGCCAATTTCATCAAACTGTTATGTTTTAATAAATAAACAGGAGGAAATGGGAAGCCCTTTTTTTCAGACTTCTCCTTAATGGGTGTGATGAGTGAAATGGGCAAAACCCAAAACGTGTTAGTTATTCCAGTGGAGGGATTTGTTAGGAAAGTGTCAGTCTTCAATAGACTGTTAAACCTATTGTGATACAAACCTGTTGACAGTGGAGTAGATGCAGTCCGGCCTGATTTTCATTTTCAAAGCGTCCGCCATGATCACTGTGCACCTGAGACAAAGAGACAGAGGAAAGCACCTTTAGCCTATTGATTTATCTCTGCATTGCATTGGCATTCAGAATGTAGACAATGTACGTTATTTAGGGGCCAGCTGGGCAGACTCAAGGAAACACCACGACAGCCAGGGGACTCAACCCCCTAGAGCAGTTCATCACAGACACCAACATTTCAACCGTCATTAGGGAGCCTGATTGAATCACTCCTCTCCGCCTTTCCCTTCCTTTTAATGCCCCTCATTCTATCCGACCTTTGCCCGGCTCCCCTTTTCTTGACTCTCACAGTTTCTCATCTCACAGGCCAACGTCTCAAAGTTCAGTGGCCCCTGAGATAGCGGCGTGTCATTTCCCAGCTCTGCGGCTTTTGTGCGATCCAAATGACAATGTGCGTGAGCAAAGGGATTGTCACCCTGAAAGATGTGGCTAATTAGCTTGGAAACAGATTTGGATAGATACACTGTGTGATAAAGACAGCAAGCCATTCAGAGGCGGATGATTGAAGTTGTGGCAGATCTAATACCCTCAAGGTTGATTTTTTAAAATGCATATGCCCATTTTTTTTTTACAATTATTAAGGTGAGTAAACAGAACATGTATAACTCAATTCAAATTCAGAATTAAATCACATTATTCTTCAACACTGAGTGAAAATATGAGACAACGCAGCCAGAATTGAATCCTGCCATCCTTACCCGCTTCTGTCGTACATTTTCCATGTGTTCGTCCGTGAAACGGGAGCAAAATACAAGTGATGCTGCTAGAAGAGTATCCATTGGTATAACCTCCAAACCACCGTGCTGAGCTGCACGTCTGCAGTAGGTGCTCTAACTCGATTCAAGCCTTGAAGTCAGCGAGAATAGAGGCTGTAAACTTCCCTCCCTGTCTCTTCCCCAATCTTCAACTTTCATTCACTCTTCCTCTACCCACACTCACTGGCTAAGACTTGCTCCCCCCCCCCCCCCCCCTCTCTCTCTCTCTCTCTCTCTCTCTCTCTCTCTCTCTCTCTCTCTCTCTCTCTCTCTCTTTCATATGTCCCTAAGTGCTGGCTGTCCCTCTCATAGCTGGCATGGTCACACAAGCTACGTAGAATGAATGAATGAGTCGTAATGCTGACTACTTTAATTCAACTAACTACTTTAATACCATAATCTTGCCTGAACGACTGACACATGAGACTGATCACATTGCATTCCATTATTTCCCTCCAAATCTGAAGTTCGTTGGAACATCACAACTGCTTCGGAGCTACAGTTGCTCATGCAGCTGTAGCATATCAGCTCGTATGAGTCCACCCCCATTGCCCCAGGGTGTATATTCACTTACACAGAAATTAGTAAGAAAGGCCACATGGGAAAATAAAAATAAATAAATAACAAAAGTCTGTCATGATCTAAATAAACTCACAGGAGGAGTTTCACAAAACAGCATAAGCATACAAGGATATACTTATGAAATATGTACACTTTTTCCATATTTATTTTTAAATGAGAATCCTTATATTTCCATTTCTTAATCCTTATTTATCATACCAGTCTATTAGCACAAATTTTAGTGTGTACTACATTGCACTTCACATCCCATTTACTTCAACAAATAAACATGTGTATCCATTCATTTTGTAATATTGTTGTTGATATTATATGGTGCCTTGTAACACTACTAAATTCGGAACCATGTCTAATCTTATAGAAAATGTACACACGGTTTAAACACACGCACAGAGCCTACTGAGGAAATTAATGTTAAAGACATACCACAATTGACTTGCTGGCCACGTTTAATGCTGGATCCCTGCTGCAGTGTCGGTCAGTGAAGTGGAGGGTTTTTTAAACTACGTATTAACCCGCCTGCAGCTCATGATAGGGCTGGCTTTACCCCACAAGTGGCACAGTGACAGGTGAAAGCCCAACAGCTGTCACTCCTGTTATTCCACTCCTGTCCTGCTGGGGGCAGCAGAGCGCAGCCGAGCTCTGCGCGCAGCTTCGTCAGGACTCGTGACAGTAAATGCAGCGTCGCAGACGCCAACTGCCGTTAACGAAAGTAGAAGAAGAAGAAGAAGAAGAAGGAGCACGCACAGTAAACAGAAACACAGATTGTCGCCGTGCCGAGAGCGAGACAGTTGACGATTTTATGAGCAGAAAAGGTAAGAAAACCCTCTGGTGTGCGTGTTATTAAGAGATTTAAAGCCGCCGACTGTTTGGTCGCGGACGTTTGTTGTGACTTTTGGGCGAGAAGTGACCTGGAACCGGCGGTGAACGGTAGCGAGGACTCCTGTCCCCCACGTCAACTAGCTAACGTTGGGTGCGTTGTCACCCCCGAGGCAGAGATGTACACAGACCGATATGTGGCCGTAACCTCCCTCCTAACAACAACAACAAAATGGCGAAAATGTGTTAAAATGACCGAGTATTCACGGGGCGTGTGGAGTGTCGAGAATAAAACATAACATCGTTACTTTATGACGGATGTCATGACATGACATGCTTATTATAGTGAACAACAGAAGCCGTTATCTACAGAAACTTGATGTCGTCCATTGAACGGAACGTCCTGCTCGTGTTTTCCCCGTTTTTGAGTGTGCTGTGTGTACAGTGAAGGTCCACACCTGTCGGTTACTGTGTTTGCGGTGGATTGAATTGTCACCATACACTTAATCATGGAGAAATACTGTTTACACTTTGGGAGTTGTCTAATGAGTGTTTGCAGGTGTCCTACGGGGAAAATTCAGTTTGATGTATCTGTCCTCATCTTTAATTTCCAGGCGCAGCTAAGATGGCCAGCAGTCAGAATTTTTGAGTTCATAAGTGGCTGTTTTTTATTTTCAAAAAGATTGGGGAAATATTGAATGACAGCTTTTTGTATACAGAACATAGAAGTTGCGTATCAAATAAGTAAATATTAAAATCTATTTTACAAGTGCACCTAGAATTATATACAGAAAATTAACTGGCAACTATTTTTGATGAGTCCTTTTCACTGTTGTCTGACATTTTAGAGACAAAACAATGAAAAATGTTCTTTCCAATAATTGTTTAAAGGGGCATTTCAGAATTGAGTACTTTTTATTTTGAATAATTCTGAATAATTTTGGTACATTTTCCAGATTATACCTGCATACTTTTACTTACGTAACATTCCCAATGCAGTCTCTGTCCCAGTGAAGTTGGGACACCTTTTCCACATATATGTATGTGCTTTTTACTTTCTTTCCCCTGCCAACAGCCTAAAAAACACCCAGTATTTCATGGGTGTAATCTGTAACATATACATATTAAACATTTTGTGGAAAGACTCTGTCTGGTCTGGTGTCAGATCAGGCACCAGCCCAGCAAAAAGGCTGGAAAGATAGGTAACTCGCCCTTTAGGTCAGTTACCATAGTAACATATACTGTGAACCTAACCTGCTCGCTGGCAGGTTTGCTACCAATCACTATGCTCCGACATTTTCAACATCGCAAACATAATGCAGTTTCTTTGCAGAGCTCTTTAGATTTTTTTGAAAAATGTCTTTGTTAAAATAGCCACTTATATTTACTGTTTAATATGTGAAATATAATTAAAATCATATGCCTTAGTCTACGTATTTGTGCAATATTGTTATGCCTACTTTTCAGCTGAAGCCACATTCTTTTTGTGCCTGGGGGGGGGGATTAACACCTATAAGAAAATAATTATTTGCTCATTCCGCTGCTTTGTGAACCACAGGAGTTGAACCCCAGTCGCCTGCACCTGAGGCAACGTTGCTAACCGTTACACCACAGTGTTGCACTACGGAATTGAAAAAAAAAGACCTATCACCTTTAGATCAATCTACTGTTTCGTTCAGTTATACGCATTAAGTCAGGCTGTAAATGTCTGACACACGAACTGTCCATACTTTGATGCATTTACATTGATCCACTTTCTAAGGATGAGCTCGTTTTCTCCATAAACAACATAACATAAGCTCCATTGATGATGGCTTTGTAGAGTCGGCAGGCATGTGCGTAACTCAGAGTTTACATACTCGGTGTTGATTGAACTAATTCAGAACGGCGGTTCAGAGTTGGTTGAGCCTGCTTTCTGGAACGGGTCCCAGTACTTGGTATCATCAGATACTAAAAGTAGAGTCCTGTGCAAACAGCATGTGTAGATGCATACTTACAGCTGAACAGGCTGGAGGCGGAGGTGTGATGGTTTTAGGTACACACTGGGCCCATTGATACCAGTACACACCCCAGCATTCAGACCAGATGCATCTATTCATACCAGTCTCTTACCCCAAAAAGGAATGGGTGCTTTCTACTAGCTAGTATGGCCTGTTGTAGTAGAAGATTCGTCCAGGTCAGTTAAATAAAATAATATTCACCACGCTGTCGACACAATCTTGGGTGCACTCAAACACTGCACACTTTGTGGGTTGTAGTCTGGGACCAAGGGTTTTCTCTCCTCCATAAACCGTATTTTTGTTCTGTGTTCTCACTCAATATATTTCTCTAATTAGCATTTTTTGTATAAACTGTTTTCCTGTAAACATTAGTGCAGTTGAGCATTTTAGCTTTGGTTTCCAATTCCTTCTCTTCCCCTAGTGATGTCCCATCTGGCATAGTGGGACGCTATAGTTGAAGACCTCCACACCACCTCCTTCCTCGTCTTCCCCCCTCCACCTCCTCCCTCCGGCCACCCCTGTGATGCCTCCCACCAGCTGTGGCTGCCTGTCACAGTACACCCATCATCATCTGGTTGCCTTCCTCCTCACCTTCTTTAGGTAATTTAGGTCGTCATAAAAGTCTTCCTCAAACCTGCCAGCATTGTAAATGTTAGTTTCTAGGTGACCCCGTGATACCAGACATGTAACGTAGAGTAGCTGGAAACCCATTGAGGGCTCGACTGGTATGACTTTCTATTATTGTTGTTTAATTAGCTTGTTGTGGTGGAAAAATTAGATTTCCAACCAATTTTTGCAGCAGTTTTGAAAGAAACATCTCCTAACCAGCCTCCACTGAGGCACAAGAATGTGGAGTTGAATAAGAGGATGCCATGAATGCAGAAACACATTGTTTGTATGCGTGTGAATGGGCCTGAGCTGTACATTTAGGTGAAAGGTTTATAGGGCAAGGTTAACCTAAACCCAGGTCAGACGAGGTCAAGATAACATGAACAATAAGGAGTGATTTCCAATACACAGGATTGCTACAAAGGTCGCTAAAAGGAGTGAAAATGAATTCTGATGTTTCCTTTAATATTTGGGGAAATAATCTTGTTTTTTGCACAGTAATAAATAAAAAAAACATGGAGAACATGTAGCAATGTTACACAGAGGAGGGTATAAACCCAGTAAATAAGCCATGTGCTTATTTACTTATTCCAGTCTGTTCTGTTAATCTTTACTTACAGTAGACGACGTGGTATCATATCACGTCTCAGGAGCAAAGTGCCATCTACAGCAGGTAGCAGCGCACTAATGGTGTTATTTGGGCTCGCGTGCTGTATTCTAGTGTTTCCTGCAGAATTGAACTGCGATTAATTTGGTATGTCATCTTCTGCGTGTCTAATTTGACCTTAAGTCTAAATGTCAAGCACCCCCTCTCCCGCTGAAATGTCAATGCCGACCTGTTCACTCTCCACGGATGGGTTGGATTCACCTCTATCAAACTCTGGTTGCCTTTACCTGCCAAGTAAAACAATGTTCTGCCCCTGCAGCTATGTGTTTCTACATGCATCCAGGAAGACGTTCAGCAATGTGAAAGTCAGCATCTCGGCACAGTGGACGCCATCTGTGGAGAATGGCAGCACACCAGCTTTCTCCCCCGGCGAGGTAGCGAGCGCCGGCCCAGCAGCGCAGCACGACAGGCGTTGACCTTTACACCTTGTTGCAGATAAACCCCATGTAATTAACCGCGTTTTCTCCGTCTGCCGCAGACATGGGAGGACAATAATCTGTTTGAAAATAAAGAGCAGGCCACTCTGTTCCTGGGAGCTCTGGACTCCATCTTCCTCTTCTCATACGCAGTGGTGAGAAGCGTGCATTGTCTTCTGTGTTGGCGGTCATCTTCGTTGTCGTCTGTTTCACCGTTGGTCCCCTCCACACAGGGTCTGTATTTCAGCGGCGTGATCGGGGACAGAGTGAACCTGCGCTACGTGCTGTGCATCGGCCTGTGCGGCTCCGCTGCAGTGGTGAGTACACAGACCCTGTGTTCGGCCGCGTGTGCGCCTCGACGGCTTGCTTTCGTTGGCGTCACGTTGCACATTTAGCATTCGTTAACGTCTGCTGTGTTTGCAGGAGTTTTTGTTCGGCACGCTCACCGAATGGCTCAAAATCTACAACATCTATCTGTACTGTGGCCTGTGGGTGGTGAACGGCCTGCTGCAGTCAGCTGTCTGGCCCTGCGTGGTCGCCGTCATGGGGAACTGGTTCGGCAAGGCCGGGTGCGTTTATCAGTTTGCAATACCCACAATCATCTTATCTATCTATCATTTCAGGTATTAAATATGCCACACCCATCCAGGCGAGAAGTATTTCACTGAGTTCCTGTCTGTGAAACGGCGCTCTATGAAACGCACCCATCACACACACGGAAACACACACTCACACAATGACATCCATTCACAGGCCAAAACATAGACGCTATTTAGACTCAGTTTTTCCTCCGTGGCAGGACTTGTGAACATAATTTGTCTGAATATAAATATAGTAGGTCACTGAGCTGTCTGGGATATTGTGTTTAGGAGAACATTTTAAGTTTTGTAAGTGTTTTTTTGAGAAAATATAGCAAGGTCTACATAGTTATACACTTTTCTAATTGAATTCCTGATGATGTTCTGCAGCCGTGGCTTTGTGTTTGGCCTGTGGAGTGCTTGTGCCTCTGTAGGCAACATCCTGGGGGCCTTCCTGGCTTCTAGCATGCTCAAGTATGGATATGAGGTAAGAAATACACGCACATATTTGTTGATTCCCTTTTTTTATGTTAATTTAGTTACATTCTCAGCGACTAGATGCTAACCGTACGCTGCTGTGTGTAGTATGCCTTCCTGGTGACCTCGGTGGTCCAGTTTGCCGGCGGCGTGGTGGTGTTCTTCGGCCTGGTTACCTCCCCAAAAGAACTCGGTAAGGACCCCAAGGAACATGCTAGACAACGTTCACTAAGTGACCTCGTTCCCACAGAAGCCCTTTTTTGATGTTTTGAACTCTTTAATGTCTTGTATCGCCACAAATTGATTGAATCTTCACAGCTGGAATGTGTGTTTGCGCGAGTCAGGTTTGAGCTGGGAGTCGGAGACGGGGCTGAGTCCGGTGGAGAGGGACACAGACAGCCACAGGCCTTTGATGAGCGACGAGGAGGATGAGGTGGAGGCGTACGTCGCACGATGCCCATCAGTTCAGCAGCCGGACGACCCTCTGGCCGAGCCTCCGAGAGCAGTTGGGTTCTGCCAGGCGTTCTGTCTGCCTGGAGTGCTACCTGTGAGTCCAACGCATTCACAAAGGGCTTTTAAACAAATAGAGATTAAATTAACACAATTAATATATGTGGACTTTGTGTCTGTTTGCAGTATTCCTTGGCTTATGCGTGTCTGAAGCTGGTCAACTATTCCTTCTTCTTCTGGCTTCCTTTCTACCTGAACAACAACTACGGCTGGAAGGAGGCTGAGGCCGACCGCCTGTCTGTGTGGTACGACGTCGGAGGCATCATCGGTGAGCCGCAGGCAAATTCATGCATTTTCTTCCAGCCTTTATTTTATCATGGCATTATGGAAATTTTAGGTTTATTATCTAAGTGATGTTCTCTGGTCCAGGTAGCTGACTTACTCACCTCCCAACCACAGTGGCTAATATACTGCCAGCCTTATTCATAATTGTACAGGTGAACAAAATGTTTATACATGACCTTTTTCTCATTCGGCCTCTGTCATTTTGTGTCTTTGTGTCAGGAGGGACAGTTCAGGGTTTGATTTCTGACTTGATGGGAAATAGAGCCCCGGTGCTGGCCACCAGCCTAGCGCTGGCGATGGGAGCCCTGGTGGGATACAGCCGTGAGTATAGAGTTGCACAATCTGTTGGTTAATCGATCAACAGAGAATCAATCGTAATCTCCATAACGGTTCACAGTATTACAGCTCCTCTGTCTCCCTCCATCCTTCTCAGACTCGCCTAATGACCAGGTGATAAACGCAGCGCTGTTGGCCACCACCGGCTTCTTCATCGGCGGTCCATCGAACATGATCAGCTCCGCCATATCCGCTGACCTGGGCAGACAGGAGGCTCTGAGGGGCAGTCGGGAGGCTTTGGCGACTGTCACTGGCATAGTGGACGGAACTGGAAGTATAGGAGCTGCAGGGGGACAGGTGAACAACACCCCCGCTTTATTATACCCCATGTGCTGCTTAATGCATCCCGGCTTTATGAAATGCAACATCTGACTCGTGTGTTTACATATCTCTCCTCCTCTAGTACTTGGTGTCGCTGATTGAGAGCAAGCTGGGCTGGATGTGTGTGTTCTACTTCTTCGTCGTCATGGTAAGGAGCTAAATCATGGTTGCCGATTATGATCCATTATCAATTTGTGTCGTAAGTTTATTTTCATTTTCATCTGATAACGTCATATTTTGATGTCCTCCCTCCTCACGAAACCCTTGGGTAACTTCGCCTGTTGTGCTTTAATCCCACAGACAGGGGGCAGCATTGTGTTCATCACGCCGTTGCTCCTCAAAGAGGTGCGGGCCATGTGGAGGGACAGACTAGCTCGGCGACGCCAGCTGTGAGAGCGTCGCACATCTGCCGGCCATAATATTCAACCTCTTATCAGTGGCAACGCAGCAGGGCTGCTCGCTCAAATGGCTGCTTTTTTTAGGTGAGTTTTGGGAGATGTAAAGATTCATGGGATGGCGTTTCTAACAGCCACGATGGCTAAGGTGACCTGGAGTTATAATCCCCACAACCACCAGGGGTTTGTCTTTTAACACCCATGTGAGCAGAGAGTATTTGAGCACAATACTGAAGTCTTATCCACTCACTAAGAAGCCTGAAAATGTAAATGCACACTTTGTGTTTTAGCGGTTGAGTTGAAGTGCCTGACCAAAAAAAAAAAGGCTTTTCAAGGGACCTCGCTGTCCAGTCTGTGAACCCCGGCCCCGCGGGGCCATCGCAGAATGTACCTCTGTGTATATTTTATGATTTAAATGGATTTTAAAAAAAAGAAATCTTTTTAAAATGTAGATGTTCTTACGTCGAGCTAATGATGCCTTTTAAATCAGGGGGTTCTTCCTTGGGATATTTTGGGGGGTCGCCTAAAGAATGTGAATGATCATTGTAATGTAGAAATGCATCATCAGCTTTTGTAGATATGTATGATATTGTTGTTGCACTGTTGTTCAATAATTTAGCTTATTTAAGGTTTTTTTTTTTTTAAAGCGCATTTTAGTGAACCACTTGGATCTTAGCTGTTTTTGGGAAGCTTTCACATCACAGCCACTTGAAAGTATGCTTTTGTGCGATCACGGTTAGAAGCTATACTGTATACGGGGGACTGGTTCCCTCCATTCTGTATATCTGCCGGACGCTGATTGCTATATGTGCTCATTCCTCTTTCAACTTTTACTGTCTTAAGTCACAAGCATTTACTGTGAAGACTCTTGACACGTCTTGTCTCACACATTTAGTTTACAGAGTAGCACGCCTTATGTACATTAAAGTGTGAGCTGCAGGCTGACATTGCAGAAGAGATATGCTCTGGAAATTTTGCACGATCGTTTTGACTGCAAATCTGTATGTGAACAGATTTGTTATTATGTTTTTAAAGGCCAAGTAGTTTTACGATTTAAAAAAAAAAAAAAATCGTATCATGCCTGTCATGTGCTAGTTAATGTTTGACGAGATCACCAGCCATCAAGATTGTTTTGGTAAAAATCAATAAAAAGAGACTAGAATTAGTGATTTTCCGTTGCATTTAAAGTACTTTAAACATCTGGGAAGTATGACATCTGGGCTTTTTTTTTTTTTGTATTATGATAATCATCATCGGTATGACATGAGTTCCTTTTACTAAGCAGTGAACAGGAGCTTAAAACAAGACTTGCACCTCTAATGTCTCTGAACTTGTGTAATAGAATTTAAATCTGACATTTATGTGGGATGTGTAATACTATCTGTGGTGTATTTTCTTTATCTTTATTTTTTTCACATGTCCTTTTTGGGGTTTTAACTAATGTAAATGCAACTTTTAATTTTAAATAAATGCAAATTACATTTTGCTAATTGTGAGTTGTGTAAACAGTATTTCAGATAAGACAGTTGTGGAGTTTATTTAACGATCAGGTCTTGTGATTAGTGTTTCCTTTCTGAACTTTACTTTATTGAAGCTTCAAAGCTGCAGGAAGACACATTATTGCCAAATGATTGTGTGCAATGTTATGTTAAAACCACCAGAGGGCGCAACAAATCAGAAAGAAACCTTAAACATCAGCCTTCCACTCACTAAAAAAACAGAAAAACAAAACTTGACACCAGTATTTTATAGTTTGTATGAATCTCATTCGTTCTTTTTATTATTTTGAGCACGCCAGAAAAAAATCAACAATACGAAAGGCAACAGCGCGCCAACAACCCCAAAATATATTTTCTTTAAAAATATCAAAAAAAGAATATGATTCTGATCCCCATTCAAATTCGTACACTTCTTACATGTTGCAAGGGTACATTAACCAGCATTAAATTACAATAAAATTTTTACAAATGTTGTACAAAGATTATCATACATTCATGCATAAACAAAGTTACAACAAATAACGCTACACTTCGATACGGCTGCGACTGTGATTTTAGTAAAGCAGAGATTGTAGTGAGACACTGATAATCTTGATATTTATCATTTTAGCTTTCCTTTATTTGTTTTGGTCCACCTAAAGGAAAACAAAAAAATTTAATAACAAGAAATATCTAATCCGTGCCTCAGTTTCTCAGTGAGTTTGTATGTTGTTGTTTTTTTCTTTTTTTAAAGATTTCCTTAAAAAATAGATCTCTTGTCAACAATGTTTAAAGTAGTGCAAAGATATAGTTTCGGAAATAACACAATTAGTCAGTTATACCAAAAAGAAAGCATAGGGACTTTCTAATTATTTCCCTACATAACAAATGGTACAAACTCAAAATAAGTTAATATAGACTTTGAAAGTTTCGTCTGAGAGGATAGGTGCACACAAACATTTCTCTCTCTCACTCACACACACACACACACACACACACACACACACAGATGACACATTTGTTGTGTAAAAAACCCTGAATAGCCATGTTTGCTATTTTTAGAACAGTGAAATATTGCCTTGTGTCGACCACGAAAGAACATGATTATGAAAAACTGCCGTCACGCTGTTTGCTCGGTTCATGAAAGAGAGACTGAGAGACTTGAGCAGACCAAAGCGGGTCCGAATCCCAGTCCACTTTGTCATCCAGATGGGGTCTGAGGCATTTTCTGGTAAAGGGTTCCCTTATTAAAGTTACTCCCTTTTTTTTTATCTTCTCCTAAAACTATATTCCTCTGCTCGGAGCAAAGTGAGGCAGAAAAACAACAAAAGTTGCCTCCCCCTTGTGCCTCCCCCCGAGGGACCCGAGTTTCCTCTGAGCTGGGGGCCCCTCTCTGACACACTGACTCTTTTGCCTGATGTGAAACTCTACACTGAGTGCTGAACCTCGACAGCTTTTACCACAACAAAATCATAAGGACCGCCCCCTTCCCCCCCTTGTTTTTGTCCCTCCGTCTCTCTTTCGCCTGAAGATGCAAAAACAACCTGAGCTACGTTGTTTTTATGCATTTATCTACGTAACATGTTTGTTTTACTGAAATGACTTGATGAGGTAGCGAGTGAGTGGATTGAACGGAGTTATGGCTTTTCATCCATATACAAATATGAACAACAGGAGGTGTGGAAAAAGAAGTAGGCACATCCTATTTGAGTTGAACAGTCGTGGCGTGTTTACATATATATAATATATATGGCACAGCAGTTTCTCTTTGGTTCGACTGTCTCAGCTGCCGCCACTCGTTGCAACTCGTAGAAAATCACATTCATACACTAACACTTATATGGACACAAACACGTATGGAACGGAAACAGAAAATAAGAAATGAAGCAGCTTGACTCTTCAGAAAAAAAAAATATAACCAAAATTGGAACCATGAGGTTTGGATTCCTTCTGGTTAAACACTACATTTCCTTCATGTAGAGAAATAGCGTATTTAACACCTACAAGGTGGACTTCAGGGAAGACAAAGTGGGGAGGGGATGCTACATTATTATAAGCATACAGCTGACAAAACATACAACCTAATAAGGTATGTCCTGGTCTGTTGCCAAAAAATATATAGATTTTTTTTCCCATTATGCACATAATGTGATGGGGAAAAAGGGATTATAATTTGTGTATATATTTTTAAAGTGATGATAAATATGCATGGCCAATATTTTAATTAAAGGTGGAGTGTGAATGACCCATAATGACTCATAGTCAAAGGCACAATTTAGGGGAAATGGCACAGGTTTCCACAAACACCTTACCTCGTTTTTTTTTTTACATTCTATAAAAGAAATATAATTTTATTTTGTATGTATTATTTCAACGACGATCTGACATCGTGAATAATGTCTGAATAGGTGGCGTAGGCTTTTAAGTCACTGTTTTACAGGCACGGCCACGTGACCTCGTTGCCGAACCTCCACCGTTGACCTTTTGCCCTGCAGCTAATCACAGTCGCGCTGCCAAAATTCTGAGCCCCGGGTGAGATCTTGACCCCTGGCTTGACTCGTGCTATCGGAGCCCCGGGGTGAGACCAAAGGCTAAGTGTGAGGCGAGGCCAGGAATAGTAACTCATCTAAAGTCTTTTTAGCAATAGGGAGTGAAAAAAAAAAAAAAAAAAAAAAAAAGTTGAAGAGTGAGGTCTAATACGACTCAAGGCCCGTTAATAAAGTAACTGGAGCCGTTTTTTTTCTGTTATTAAGAGTGCATTCAAAAATCATTTCACAGTATAGTCGAAAGCTGAGGAAAACGTACGTAGAACATGTATAATATTTATAACTATCAACAAGAACCGTTCCTAAAAGCTGAGCTTGATTAACAAGGAACAAAGTAGCTTCATATATATTTATATATATATATATGATATGACACATATCTGCATGAGGTGATTTCCACCATTCGGTGATCCCGGCGTTTTGCATTTTCTACTGCCGAGAAGTTGCTTTGTAATGCAGTCTCTTCCTCTTCTTCACCTTGAAGAAGTCTGGAGGGAGAGAGAAGACGATGCAAAGTCAGGAAACAAACCTCCGGGCTGCAGAATTATGATTAGTTTGCTGTTTGGTGGACTGACCTGTGATGGAAGCCTGTTTGCGCTTTCCTTGCCGTTGAATGGAGTAGCACCCCCTTGTGGTCAGCTCCAGGTACTCGTCCCCAGATCCGGACGAGCTGTTGTACTCTGAGGAACTTTCACCCGACGACGATGACCAACTTTTGGGCGTTCTGCGCGGCGCCTGCCTGACCGTGCAGCCGCGGTAAAACGCCGGCACGTCCTGGAGCCCGAGCGCCTCCCACGCCACGTCGCCGCCGTCCCCTGGCGTTTCGCTCTGGAAGTCAAAGTTCCAGCGCTGCTTGGCCACCTCCGCGTTCATGCAGAGCAGCCGCTGGAAGTCCTTCTCCAGCTGCTGGTGGTCCACGGGCCCGAAGAGGTTCCTCCGCACCGGCCCCACCTTCAGTTTCAGGGCCTCAATGCCCCCCAGGTGCGAGAGCTCTGTAGCTGGTCGCGCTGTTGATGTTGATGGAGAAGCCATAGTCACGTCCCTGTTGGAGAACAAACGAGGTGTTAGAGGAAAGGTCGGAGGTCGAGTGTTCGGAGATTCATGGAGGTGTGATTTTTTTTACAGGCGTATATTACTGAGCTATTAAGTGCCCAATTCCCCCACCAGCTCATATCTGCCCTCTTGGGTGCCTTTTTGTGTTTTATGTGATCAAATACACATGTGCCCTAACCTGCTGAGTAATTACTGCAGCAACAGGTAACACCAACACCAAATAAATCTCCCGGCGAAATCCACTGCCCTGCCCTGTCGGAGTGAAGCCGGGGTTTTCCACCTGCTCTGGTGTCTGCGGGTCAAAGATCGCCAAGTTGAGGTCAGCAGGTGACGGAGGAAGGAAAACCACGTAAGGATTCAAAACCAAAACCACATAAGAACGGTGTCTGTCCCCCGACCAACCAAATTAATAAGGTCAAACAGAAGAGAGATTTTACATGAAAACCTAATAAAAATTAGCACTTCCGATGTAGTAAAACAAAATAGGAGAATTAAATGTGGACTCTTAAACATTAGATCTCTCTCATCTAAATCAGTATTAGTCAACGACTTAATATCAGATACTCATATTGATTTATTCTGCCTGACTGAAACCTGGCTGCGTGAGGAAGACTATGTTTGCTTAAACGAAGCTAGTCCTCCCAGCCATATTAATACTCATATATCTCGAGGCAGCAGACGTGGAGGAGGAGTTGCAGCCATTTTTGATTCAAGCCTGTCAATCAATCCTAAGCCAAAACTAAATTATAACTCATTTGAGAGTCTGATTCTCAGCCTTTCGCACCCAAACTGGAAATCAATGCAGCCAATTCTGTTTGTTATTGTGTATCGTGCTCCTGGTCCATACTCTGAATTCCTATCTGAATTCTCTGAGTTGCTATCAAGTTTAGTCCTTAAATCAGATAAAGTAATTATTGTGGGGATTTTAATGTCCATGTGGACGTTGTAAATGACAGCCTTAGTGTAGCATTTACTTCCTTAATAGATTCTATTGGCTTCAGTCAGAGTGTACAGAAACCAACTCACTGTCATAGCCACACTCTCGACCTCGTCTTATCTTATGGCGTTGAAATCGAAAATTTAATAGTCTTTCCTCAAAATTCTTCTTTATCTGACCATTACTTGATAACCTTTGAATTATTGCTGCTGGACTTTGCTCCTCTAGGAAAAAGCTACTACTCTCGGTGTCTATCGGATAGTGCAGTAGCTAAGTTTAAGGAAGTAATTCCGCCAGTCTTGAGTTCACTTCCATGTCTCTATGAAACGGAGGACTACTATGTTAATCTTAGTCCCTCCCAGATTGATTCTCTTATAGATGAATCTGGTAGCCTACTGCGAACGACTCTCGACTCTGTTGCTCCGCTAAAACAGAAAACTATAAAGCATAGGAAGTTAGCTCCCTGGTATAACTCCCAAACTCGTAAATTAAAACAAAAATTGCGTAAACTTGAAACCATCTGGCGCTCCACCAAACTGGAAGAATCCCGCCTAGTTTGGCAGGACTGTCTTAAAATATATAAGAAGGCTCTCCGTAATGCCAGAGCAGCCTACTACTCATCTTTAATAGAGGAAAATAAAAACAACCCTAGATTTCTTTTCAGTACTGTAGCCAGGCTGACAAAGAGTCACAGCTCTACTGAGCCATGCATTCCTAGAGATCTTAGTAGTAACGACTTTATGAACTTTTTTAATGATAAAATTCTAGCAATCCGCGACAAAATTACTTGCATCTTGCCTTCAATTGGAACCGCATTACCCTCAAACTCAGGAGTTTTAGAACTAGCATTAAGACCTGATATATATTTAGACTGCTTTTCTCCAATCAACCTAAACCAACTAACGTCAATGATCTCTTCTTCTAAACCCTCAACCTGTCTACTAGACCCGATACCAACCAGGCTACTGAAAGAAGTCTTACCCTTAGTTAGCGCGTCGCTATTAGATATGATCAATGTGTCTTTATTAACAGGCTATGTGCCACAGTCATTTAAAATAGCTGTAATTAAACCTCTCCTAAAGAAGCCTACTCTAGATCCAGGGGTTTTAGCAAACTACAGACCGATATCAAATCTTCCTTTTCTCTCTAAGATCCTTGAGAAAGTAGTCGCCAATCAGCTGTGTGACTTTCTCAACAGTAACAGTCTACTTGAGGATTTCCAGTCAGGATTTAGAGTACATCATAGTACAGAGACAGCTCTGGTGAAAATTACAAATGACCTTCTTATTGCTTCTGACAAAGGACTGGTTTCTGTACTTGTTCTGCTAGATCTTAGTGCTGCATTTGACACCATTAACCATGAGATTCTAATATGTAGACTGGAAAAATTAATTGGCATCACAGGAACCGCATTAAGCTGGTTTAAGTCCTATTTATCCAATCGATCTCAGTTTGTGCATGTCAATGAAAAATCCTCCAGGCACACTGAAGTTAAATACGGTGTTCCTCAAGGTTCTGTGCTCGGACCAATTCTTTTCAACTTATATATGCTTCCTTTAGGCAACATTATTAGAGGACACTCTATAAACTTCCATTGTTATGCTGATGATACTCAGTTATATCTATCGATCAAGCCTGAAGAAACCAATCAGCTAGTTAAACTCCAGGCTTGTGTTGATGACATCAAATCCTGGATGACCTGCAATTTCCTGATGTTAAACTCCGATAAAACGGAAGTTATTGTACTTGGGCCTAAACTCCTCCGAAGCTCGCTGTCTAAAGATATAGCGACTATTGATGGGATTGCCATCGCCTCAAATGCTACCGTAAGAAACCTTGGAGTTATCTTTGATCAGGACCTGTCCTTTGACTCGCATATTAAACAAACCACAAGGACAGCCTACTTTCACCTGCGTAACATTACTAAAATTAGGCCAATGCTGTCTCAAAAGGATGCAGAAAAACTCGTCCATGCATTTGTTACCTCAAGGCTGGACTATTGTAATTCTTTATTATCAGGCTGCTCTAATAAATCTCTTAAATCTCTCCAGCTGGTCCAGAATGCTGCAGCTCGTGTTCTGACTAAAACCAGAAGAAGGGATCACATTTCTCCTGTATTAGCTTCTCTGCACTGGCTCCCAGTAAAATCCAGAATAGAATTTAAAATCCTTCTCCTCACTTACAAGGCTCTTAATGGACAGGCACCATCTTATCTTAAAGAGCTCATTAAACCCTACTGTCCTGCTAGAGCACTACGCTCTCAGAATAAAGGGTTACTTGTAGTTCCTAAAGTCTCCAAAATTAGAACAGGGGCCAGAGCCTTCAGCCATCAAGCTCCTCTTCTGTGGAACCGTCTTCCGGTTCTGGTTCGTGAGGCAGACACTGTTCCCACATTTAAGAGTAGGCTTAAAACCGTTCTCTTTGACACCGCTTATAGTTAGGGCTGGCTCTGGTTTGCCCTGAGCCAGCTCTTGGTTAAGCTGCTATAGGCCTAGACTGCTGGGGGACTATAGTGACACACTGAGCCCCTCTCTCTCTCTCTCTCTCTCTCTCTCTCTCTCTCTCTCTCTCTCTCTCTCTCTCTCTCTCTCTCTCTCTCTCTCTCTGTGTATGTTCTCTTGCCTAGCAGGTCTCCCTGGACCGTGGTGGAACCTGATCCGGACTGCACCGATGTTGTGGTCTTGTTTGTCTCTTACTGCCAGTATTTTTAATTAAAGTAATTGACTAAAATCGGCATCTCTACTGTCACTAACTTGACTACTCCCGGGATCACTCCCGGGAGTCTGGCTATGCTTTCTGGTCCAGCAGAGTCCACTGAGGTCCTGGCCGATGCAGACTGCTAACTGGCCTGACGCTGGAAACACCACATGGTAGCTCCACCTGCCTGCTGTGTGACTGCCCAACCACTCCTGCTTCCTGGTCTACGGCGACGTGGCTGGGATGGATCCATCTTGGCGTGGCTGTGCCTGCTGCCATGGACTACTACTGTTGATACTATTGCTTTTGTTAATACCACCGCTACTGTTAATGCTACCACTACCATACTACCAACACCAAATGCAGTTGGAACCCAAGGGCCTGGGCTGCACGAGATTTCTGCCTAAAAGCCTATTAAGGCAGTTTTTTCTCGCCACTGTCGCTGTAACGCTTGCCCCTGGGTGATGTTGGGACTTTGAAATTGTGTTGACTCTTGAAATTTTGAGCGTATTCTAGTCCTGCTCAATGTGTTAAGTGTCCTGAGATGACTCTGTTGTGATTTGACACTATAAATAAAATTGAATTGAATTGAATTGAATTGATTCTCACATTATATCGAATCAGCACAAACTGTAGGTGGATCAGGTTTATCAGCTGTGTGACGGCAGTGAAAAAGGCCTGTGTGTGTTTTCTGGGATGGGCAGTAACTACAGAGGGTTGTGTGCTTCTGCTGCCGATACGAGATAAGAGCTCAAATGTTTGCGTCTGCCAAGTTTGTCTGTCATCTCGTACAGTACGGATTTGTTGCCCCTCCCATAGACCTTATAGCCAACATACCGCTGGATTACAAACATGGGAAAGTAGGTCACAGCCACTCAGGCTTCCCCAGAGGCTATTTTCACAGACGATATTAGGTAAGGGCCCTAAAGTCGAGCATATTATATCATCACACAATAACTTGTGAAGTAAAAAAAAAAAAAAGGGGGGGGGTGGCTTATAAATACCAATAAACACAAAATATTGTCGTATTTGTTCTATTATAGTAATAGTTAAAACACAGAGGGAACAAACGTGTGGTGACTTTTAGAAACGTCTTCATATCAGCCCTGGAAGATCAGCTTGAAGACAGAAAAACACTCTCCAAGGGGAGGAAGGGGGGAGGAAGGGGGAGGAAGGGGGGCAAAGAGTTGCCTAACTGTCACCTATAGAATGTTTAGAGAGGGAGAGCGCTTTCACTCGCCAAGCAGCCTGTCAACTATACTGCTTAATCAGACACTTACATAATACATTATGAGTTGAATTTATATTGAATGCACCACATAACTCTCTCTCTCTCTCTCTCTCTATCTCTGCCAAAGCATCAAAATATAATTAGTTAAAATAATCGGACCGTACACAATAAACAGTAATATGAACATTGACTGATATTAATATATAATATATAAAAATATAAACATGTCATTCTCTCTCTCTCTCTCTCTCTCTCTCTCTCTCTCTCTCTCTCTCTCTCTCTCTCTCTCAGAGAAAGTTGTTTGCGTCGAAAAAGGAGTGGGCGCGGTTTGCGGATCGGGTTACCAGCGCACGGTGCAGAAAAACATCGAGAAAAACCTTCAATATCTTAACTTAAATGAATGCACAAACTCTCTCTCTCTCTGCACGCGCAACACATCCACGCGCACATTCACGCCGTTGAGTTTGTGCAGCAAAACTTGTGACGCACTCAGATCCTCGCTGCTGCTGCTGCTGCTGCTGCGGATGTGTGTCAATGAGATGCGACACACAAAACGGTCCGTGGCTTGTCAGGGCAATTAACGCTCATATTACACACACACAGCAGCGGCCACATGGTCATAAATGTAATACACCAACATCTAATAGTATGAAGAGCTGTGGCCTCGTTTTCATGCGTAAAAGCGGTAAAAACGCGCAGAAAAAGCGCATCAACTTTTACTTTACATCCATCCACACCGAATATGTGCATCAACCCCAACGAGAATGGAGAAAAATTATAAACCACAATAAAATTAAGAAATTTAAAAATAAATGTCCTCTTACCATCAGCGTCAATGTGTGAAATAAGTCAAAAAGGTTTTTAGGTTTGTCGTTTCGTCCGCAAAGTGCGCACAGTTCACGCAGCCAGAGTGAGAGACGCGTCCCTGACAGCAGAAACGAACAAGTGTCACGATGAAGGCTTTCTGGTCGGCACTACCCACGGGAGGGTCGTGCTGCCCCCCTTATCCGCGCCTTGTTTGTAAGGACTCAGAAAAAAAAAAAAGACAGCGGGGACTTCCTACTGGAGGAGGCGGTCACGTGGTTTCCATCAAAACATGTCATTGTTGAGGCGCAGCCAAGAGGTAAACACCGCGAATAAAGGTGATAAAGAGACAATTTAGAGCAAAATGAGCCGCATTCTTTATTCCCATAAAGTGCGCAAAAACAATTACGCACGAAAAGACGCGACTGTGTTTAAATCCGCATCAGTGTGAACTGAGCTTATAAAAGTGTTAAATTAATTTCTATATATTTATTTTAATATGTTCTTACCTTTCTGTCTTGCTGCTAACCGTTGAGTCTCCCGCTCCTTTTCGGAGACGCTGCCCTTTTTCCCTCCACAGCCAACGAGAAGTAGGTCAAATATCTTGGCAGCGGGCGGCCATTTCCCCTTCGCCCTCGAATGTGACACACATTCTCGTGTAGTGCTTGCGTCACGTTGTGTTTTTGGCATCCCGCCCTCGCTTTTCCAGTCACGTTGAGCTGCAACGTGACCGTTTCGAGCAGGACCAAACTTCTCCATTTTGACTTCTCCTCTTCCCGCCGGTTTGTGAGACATGGTCCGGTGAGGTGGAGGAGAGGGGGATTAACAGCAGGCAACGGGGGAACATTCCTTCTCTCTCTTTATAAGTGAAGAAGAAGCATTCATTTATTATCATTATTTAAAAATGTAATAATAATAATGCATAGGACTTATGTCACCTTTTGGATACTTAAAGACACTTTGCATGAGATGCTGGACAAATACTAAAACTAAGTAAAATACTCAGACAGGATCAAGGCATGTGGAATCATATTAGTTTTTGACTATTATAGATAACAATTTAAAATAAAAGTTATTTTTAAGCAAATAAAATACCAAATGTTTCAATCAATCCACTGAAATTTGAATCTTAAATGTTTTATTTGGGGTTTTGGTCTCTTTAGTCAGACACAAAAAGTAATTTTAAAGTTATTTAGACTTTTACTGATTTGTCAATTAAAAAAACAAATTTGCAAATTCATCGATAATCAAAATATAAAGTGACAAGACAGAATGAATTGACTTTTGCTATGTGTAAAAACAGGTTCATCACAATGAAATGAATGAGTCACTTTCTGTATTACATCAGCTTTGTTTCCCATAATAGTAACACCTTATGACACATTTCTTGCTTTTCTTATGAAATACTCTCTTGTCTAGAGATAGATTCTCCTTTTTCTGATTATTACATCTCCTCTCTGTGTCTTACATCAGCTGCTTGTTGCATGTTTTCACTGACGCACAGTAGAAGTCGTGTGAGAGTCCTTCTAGCCGGGCCAGCGCCTGACCTACTTGCTATTTTTACACATTATGCGAAGTCTGGACCGCCTCGCATAACTAATGTTTTCCTATTTCCCTGCTCAGACACGGCGATGCAGACGAGATGCTCTGCTTTAATAAGCAGGTAGCAGCGGTGCTGGAGGTGTCGTACCTAGAAGGAGCTATATGTCACCCCCCAGGAATTCCTTTTCCTGGGTGTCACGCTCTTATCAAAAGGTCAAGGCGCTGGAGCACAACGCTCCAAACAAACAAAAACTTGAACAAACAAAAAGTGTGTTTATGAGAAACCATAAATCTCAATCTTCACTTAATTAGTTTTACTGGATGAAAGTTATCGTTGTAGGGAGGAGGAGGAGGAGGAGGGGGAGCTTTTCTAGAAATTAATCAATATTTCAACCGAATCAAACAACATGGCCGATGTTACGACACAAAGGACAGATTTAACCGGCGGTCAGCAGGATGACTTCATCCTTCCAGAGTCGTTACAAACCACAGGATTTAGGGATTTAGGTGTGGGTCAGGTTTTGTCACAGAAACGACTCGGTGTGGGGAAAACGGCGCGATTTCTGTCAAAATGGCCTTGCTGGTGCTTTGTTGCCATGGTTACAATAAGAAACATTCATGGTCTATTCATGGTGATGCAACGTTCATCGTCATATATTATGCCCTTTTGTAGTTGCCAAATGGAAAATAAGCCTCTGCATATGACCTGCATGATCCAGGGTGTTTTTCTGTTGAAATAAATATTTGATGTTCAACAAGATTGCGATTAAAAACAACCAAATAATTTCTGTAGAGATCAAGGTGAAGATTTTTTATTGTCATACACAGTAGAAACATAGTTCACACTAGAAAATACTAGTAAAGAATACAAATTTATACTAAAAGTATAAAATGTACAAAAGAACAAAAAGGTTTATTCACAGCAGCATTTCTGTAAAGATATGAAGATATGGATATAAATATTAAAAGGATATAATGCATATAAAAGGATATAGTGCATCCCTACATTTTTAGGAAGATGAGTTGATGGGTGAGCTGCTCCTCTCCAGGAACAAACTCCTGTTGTTTTCCTCCATGCTGAGTTATTTTAAGGTCTCTCCCATCGTGATGCATAATAGTCAATAAGGGCTGTGGCCCAGATCCCTAATTCCCTACTAATCTGTGTGGAGTGGCCTTTATACGCCGTCATATCTGTGGATCCATCAGCAGACAATGAGGCCTCGGCAGCATGATCCCACACCGTTTTGTCAGCTCTCTGACCTGTATTTACAGTCATCTTATTGTGTCGACATGAAGTTCCTAATCCCCTTCTTGTTGTCTACAGTGCTGTGTGTGTTTTGGTGTTCCCTCCCCTCCTCTTCCCACCCTTTATCCCGTGCTGTATGTTACAGTTTGTTAGTCATTAAGCCCATTGTCTCCCCTCCACGGTCAGCGGCGTTTGAATACATTAGTTTGTGAACCGACAGTCACACACACAGTGCAATGTGACTCGGGTCAGAAGACAATGTGATTGTGTTCCCGAGTTAAAATCAGTTCACAGGTTTCTCGTGTGAATGCTGCTGATTCACCGAGGGTCGTAAAGCAAACAAAGGACACAACGGAGAGGAGGGCCGTTAACGGGGCCGGGCATGCTCGGATCCGACCGCTGGGGGCGGCGTTTCCCAAATGTTTGAACTCTGCGTGCTAATCAGCAGGAAACGACACATGACGTGATGTTTTTTTGTGGAAATCATTGATCAGATAGGAGAGAGTATAATTTGAAAAATAGCTTGTGGAAAAGTGCTGCACAGAATAAAAGGAAAGCTTGTGGAAAATGATTTAATGACTAACTAAAGTAGATGTAATCAATATTAAGTTGGAGGAGATCAATACCACTGTCATGTCTATATGCTAGTTCATCTTAAAATAAAGGCTGGAATCAGGAGGTCTGACCTCTGAAGTTCACAAATGAACACGTCAAACCTCATGTTGTTTAATCCACACGACAACCGAAGAGTTAAAACAACAAATTATGGTTTAAATTCATGTAATGTGCAGTTGGACAAAACAGCTGCAACCACCTTAATATCTGTTGTTTCGAGACAAAACACTGTTTGCTTTCAGTCCGGATGAGACGGAGGTTTCAGCAGGTCAAAGGTCACTGAACCTTGAAACTGAGAGTTTTGTGCTGAAGATGCTCTTTGGCGAAACTCAGAGAGGATGCACGTTGTGTATCGTTTCAGTAGGAAGTGTCTGTGGTGGATGGGAGGGGGGGGGGGGGGGGGGATGCAACAGAGGGGAGGAAGTAGTTGGTTCACAGGTGCACCATGGGGGTTTCCACATCCTCCTGCCTTTCGGTTGCCTATTAAACACAGAGAAGAGCCTCACCGTAGACTGTTTACGTCACACGACTGACCGACGCCTCGCAACAAAATACGAGTCAGGAGAAGAAGAAGGGAGTGTGGAAATGACAAAATGTGATTCACAGCAACAGAACACAAGTGTGCGCATCATCATTTGGGCCAGCCTTCAGCGCTGTCTGCTGACCCACGATTTAAAACCACTTATTGTCTCCGAGCAGCTCATCCTTACAGGCCGACACGCTTATGCACAAATACACAAATGCGAGCGTTCATACGGCAGATCTGAGTGCAGGCGAGATGTACGCGACCGTTGTGCCTCTGAGCTAAAACGGTCCTCGGTTTTAAATGTGAGGCACAACCAAACTAAACAGGGAAACAACAGCGTTGCCATGGAGTCATTTATCTGATTGGTCTGTGGGGTTTAAATTCAATTCTGGATGTTATATTTTGAGAGGGGGAATTGTAAATATTATATTATATTATTGTGCATATGTATATAGAGTGTTTTTTTTTTCATTTTGGGGCAATTTAAAAAAAAAAAATGTTATGTTCTTAACTGCAGTGCTTTTATTTTTATTTATTTATTTTATATATTTATTCTGATTCTTCTTCTGAGGATTAAAAAAGGTACAAGTACTCCGTGTGTAAGTTTGAGGAGTTTCCATGGGAGTATTCGCCCAGCTGTGGAGGCCACAGGTGGGTTTTTTGGGCGGAGGGAGGGGCTGAGTACTCTGATTTCATGTGTGCTTTCTAGGGTCGGCCAAGATTCGGGGTGCAGGGAGAGCAAGGCGGCTCGCTGGCAGCTGGATATTGTCAGCGGGTTCACCGGGGGAGCTTGTGTGTCGGGGTGAACGGGTTTAAGATGAAATGTGCCCGAGGAGACCCTCTGTTATGGTTTTTCTGGGTCCTAGGGGGTCCCAGTGGTCGGGGGAGCGGTGTGACATACAGATCGTAACTGTCGCGTATTGATCTGTGAATGTAAAGCCCTTCTTGTTCTCCTGTGCTTTGAGGCCACAACATCGTGATCTCTGGAATCGTGTTTTTGTAGTGTGTGTTTGTGGGTGTGGGGGGGAGGAGGAGGAGGCAGGTGTAAATCGATGCTTTGTTTTGGTCCCTGCACATGTGTCCGAGAGGGACTTGATCTGGTCTCACTAGAGTGACTTTGAGACTCATAAAAATATCAAAACGAGACAGAGACAAAGAGACGTCTGTTCTATGATACAGAACATTAATATGTTAATTTTGAACCAATAAAAAAAAAAACGTTTCCCATACAATGCTGCTTTGAAATGAAACCCACTCCCCCTGATTTTAAAAAATGCTTATTTTCAACAGCGAGCAACAACACCAGTTGACTCTAATGACCGAAACATACTGTATCTGTCATTCATAACCAACGGGAGGTTCACCTTCACCCCCCGCATCTGTTTCTGCTCCATTCAGCTGAGGTGAAAAGGTGCTGCGCTTCAGCTGATGTGTTTTCCACCCTTATCTACATCTGGGGAACATCTGGTTTGCATCTGGCCCCTCGGCCTTGTAGCAACGGCTGTGTGAGCGTGACTGTGTGTGTGTGTGTGTGTGACAGAGGAGAGTGACGTGGGGGATTGTGTTACCCTGCAAACCAATACTCGTAAAGCTGCTTGTGGGTATTTGGAGCCCCCGTGTCGGGGGCTCGTATTATTGTTTATTTATTATTTATTATTATTATATATGGCACCAGGGCCAGCAGGGCTTCGTCTGACTGCAGTAAACACGGAAACCCGAGGTAGAAGGAGAGAGAATGGTAGAGAAGACGTAGAAGTTTCACTAATGTATAGCTGTTGTGATTTGATGTCACACCTCATACTTGAGCTCCTTAAATCCACCATCTGGGGATTTTATTTTGATGGTGTCCAATCATGATTCCTGGCCCTTTTGCTCTCTATTAAAATAATATTTTATTTAAATGTTTCTATTTATTTTAGTAGTAGTCAGTTTAACAGAAAGCCAGCATCACATTAAAAGTGAGTTGTTGTTTTTTTAAAAAATGCCATTTAGGAGGCAGGCGGTGTCTAATCAAAGGCCCTATTGAGTTGCATTATGGGACATGTGTTTTCAGAGCGTGACATGTGCTGTTCTTTCTTTAATGTGTCTCTTGTGAGTCCCTGAACTTAATGGATGTGTAATGTGAAATCAGTTGAGTGGCCCTTTAAGGTTGGAAAAACACACGTCTGGAGTGTTTCAAAGCTACTGTCTACGGTGTTTACATCATCGTGTTCATCACACCTGCTCTACTTCCTCAAATATAAATCTTGATGTGTCATTGGGGGAAATGTCTAAAAGTGATACGCATCATCAAACATATTTGGCTATTTTTTGGGGTGAAATTCCTCCATAATTTAAAATGAACACCTGTTGACACGTCTGCTCCATCGTCCACATCTAAACAGAAGTTTCATTGGGCAAATTAAGCAAATCTGTGTCTCAGTTCAGTGTTTTGGTCCATTTCCAACTGATATGAAACCGTCTTGCTTGGTCTTATTCCTGCTGATGAGATCCATTCCTTTAGATTCCTCAGGACGGGGCGTTGAGTTTCGGTCTGTAATGATTCCCCCTTCGAGAGACCAGAGAGACAAAGTTCTTTCATTCCTGATTGAAGTGGGTGCGTACGGTTGGTTACATATCTGGATCAGATTCCTTGGAACTATGATCTGGAACAGTGAGCCCTCAGCGGGCCCGGGCGCTGGCGTGGGCTGGAGGGGCAAAGAGGGAGAGCCCGGCCTCTACGGTCCAGAGTCTCTGGTCTGCCTGGCTGAGGCCAGCTTGTTATTTTAAAAATATGTATTTGTGTAGCGCTCAAGCTGCTTTTGTATAGTCCACGTGTCATTCTATGTGGTGAAGGTGACAGAGAGAGAGCTGTGTGTGTGTGTGTGTGTGTGTGTGTGTGTGTCGTGAGACAGGAAGCAACTAGGGGCCCACTCTGAGCCACAAAGTAGTAGAAGTGACTAAAAAGAGTCTGTTTAGGGGGGAAACGAGTCACTGCAGTGTGTGTGTGTGTGTGTGTGTGTGTGTGTGTGTGTGTGTGTGTGTGTGTGTGTGTGTGGGTGTATTTGAACACACCAACATGAATACAACTCATCGGGATCTGAGATAACAACAAAAAGGCCTCAGAAGTGTATTTATTTATTTCGTGTTATCATGAGCTTCATTCTGGTGGGACTCGTGTGTCACATGACATCATGGGCTTACTGCAGGCTCTGTCTCAGGGATGCTGGAGCATCGGGGGTCTCATTCCTCAGCTTAATCCCATGTTTTGATCCAACTGCTGGTCCTCATGTCTCCAGGTTGATGCGTCTTAAGCGTCTGCCCCGACATGAAAACATCACAGGAATGTAGGAAATACCTACAGCAGGCAATGGATGGATGTACTGTGACCTGATTCAGATTAAGTTTGAGTTGTTTTTCCCAAAGTGTGTAGAAATGTCTTAACATGGGTTGAAAGTATAGTCGACATGCCTCTACATCTCCTTTGTGTTGCGCCACCTGGTGTTGTGTTCAAGCTACGGCTTCGTGCCTCAATGAGAATATCATAAAGAGTCACAAAATGTCAGCTCTGAATGTGAGTCTGACCCCCTAATCCAGTTGTGTGCGCTTCGAGCTCCATCTGCTGGTGACAGAGTAGGACTGCAGCTTTAAACTGGGAATCTAATTACATTTATTTAATGTAATCACCAAAACCCAGTGTGAACAGTTCTTTTCCAATTCAGCTCCCCATAACTTAAGGAAATGGTCACCGAGGTTCCAGTTTTAGTCCCTTGTATTGCTCCATTTGAAATCCTATTTAAGGCAACTTAATGTAGTCTCCTCATCAAATTCATGTACTTTTTGTTTATAGGAATTCTAAAGTTTTCTTTTATTATTATCACAATTTTTGGTCTGAATCTTCATAATCTTCCCTCATAAATCTCATCAGGCTAAAATCTTTCTACCAGTGTTGCTGTGGATTCAACCGGTTTGACCTGAGGCAGCAAAAATAAAGAAGAGGAGAAAAAAAAAGCTTGTACCACTGATTTTCTGTCACTAACCAGCTGATAGTCATGAAGCTAATGTCAACGCAACGTGGCTCAAACAATCCATGAGCGCTCCACCCTCGTCGGCCCACGCCTCTGCTCTCCAAGCTGCACTTGACTGTGTTCTGTTTGTTTGACTGCTGAACGCCGTTGCTAGAAGGTCCACGCTGGCACGCAACTCCCCGTCCCCGGGTGATGTCACATTCCAGGGAACGTGTCGGGACAGGGAGGCTCACCTGAAACCCAACAGAAAATGCATGTGCTCATGCACTCTCTTTTCCACTCAGCAGAGGAATGTCATGGTCCCACTTCCAGAGGTGGGATGACACGAGTCCTTGGGGAAGTTCTGCCCTTGAGTGGAGAAAGCTCCAGAAGGCTCTTTTTTTCCCTCCCATCCTTCTCGTGAGGCTCTCCTCTCAAATCTCCCATCCACAGCCCACTCTCATATTTCCTGCCTCTCCCTCTTGTTGTTTCGTGTTTCACCTTCTCTCTCTCTCTCTCTCCCTCCCTCTCTCTCTCCCTCTCTCCCTCCCTCTCTCTCTCTGTCACTCTCAAATTCAAAGGGGAATTATTGGCATGAAAGTTTCAGTAACAATGTTGCCAAAGCATCAACATTTATATAATTTGTCCAATATTAAGTTAATAATACACAATAAACAGTCATATGGATCTCTCTCTCTCTCTCTCTCTCTCTCACACACACACACTGTCACTGTATGTCGATTAACCAGTCATGTCAGTGACATGTGGAATTTTTCATTACCTCGCCCCAGGGGCACCACGCTGCCTGTGCCTGTGTATCCTGCTGCTTTTTTTATTTTTTCCTCTCCCCTGCCTATACTCTCTCTCTCTGTCTCTCTCTGTCTCTCTCTCTCACACGCACTCTCATTCTCTCTCTCTCTCTCTCTCTCTCTCTTCCTCTGTGTTATTATTCTGAGTCAGCCCGTGGCGAGCTGGGGTTTGTTGTTTGTTATTCATCCAGCCTGTATGGGGCAGCGGTAGTAGCAGCTGTCAGTGACGGATCTCCTCTCCATGGCCTGTCGTCCCCCCGGCTCTGGCTCCTACACCGTGGTCATCATCCCGCTCAGGACCAGCCTCTGCAGCCTGGACGCACTCCGCTTCTACCTATGGGTGAGGAGGGAGAGTGTGTGTGTGTGTGTGTGTGTGTGTGACTCCTGAACACAGTGTTTTCTGCACAATAGGCAGAATAACTGGAGTACACTGTCGAGGCCTGATGCATGTAGGTTTAAAAGGTAAAGAGGTGATTCTTGAGTCAAAGTTAATGCTATATACTCGTCACCAGTTTGGTACGTTTGGCCGAGGTACGGTCACGTGACCTTTTCTACTCCTCTGGAATGTGGAAGACATTATTCAAATTAGTTATTTGAGTCACTTTGTTAAAGATCAAGTTCAAGGTCAAGCTTTATTTAAAGGGAAATTACAACAAAAACAGATTTTCTTTATGTTTAGGGTTAATTTAGACTTGATCAAAGCAGCACCTTGAGCATATAATACAGTCCAGTACAGCATGACTACTATATATGACCTGACCTCAATAAAACATATATAATGTAATTATACACCTCTACAATGTGAGAAAAACAAAAACAACTGCACATTATAGGCATCATAAAGGTAGACTTGTAGGTGTAGCATTTTAATTCATGACCAACTGTAAAATGTCTATTGCAAAAAGCGCTCCATAAATAACATTTATATTTATTATTAATTTAACTTAGGAGTGTCAGCAGAGATGCATTGAAGGCATGAATTTTGGAAAACAATACAACACACCACTCCAAGAGATATTCTCAAATTTTGACTAATTATTTAAATATTGAATGGATCCAGTCGTGTTATGTTTCAAAGCCTTCTCCACACTACGAAGTAATATGTTTCTTGTGGGGAAATTCAGTTCATTTATTTGTTTTTGCAAATCAAATTAGAATAAATTGGGTATAAATTGACTGTAATCATCAATGGAATGATTCATGTAAATACAACGGGTCACTTTTCAGTCCGTTTCTCTGTCTTTGCTTCATGTCTTGAAGTGTTTTGAAGATAACGTGGCTGCAGTCATTCCAGTGACACATTCCCACATGTCAAGTCTGCCCTTCACAGCTTCCTGCTAAAGGCTCAATATAACCACATTTTCCATTCACTGTAAATCTGTTATTTTAAGAGGAGTTAACGCTAATAGATCGGAGATTATGGCAGGCCAACGTCTGTAAACTCTATCTAATCTCATTGTAAATAAAGGAGAACTGTTTTTGCACGACTTTTGATTAATGAAACAGAGCTGAAATGAATCATTCACTAGTCATGAGCTGCTAAATGCCATTCTTGATTGCCTTTTAACTGAGAAAATGACTGTGACCACCTGACCTTACCCAGAGTTGCATTTACCCACCACCATATTTTACGATTTCCTGCATGTTGTAGCATTGTTAGCTCTCAGCGTGAGCCCATTTAAAACTGTATGTAATCCAACGAGGGCAGACAATGGGACTAAAGGCCTCCTGCTGCTCTGTAGATTGGCTCTGCTGATATAAACAAAGCCTTGGGGCCTCTGGAAGACAACAGGCAGCGCTGTGCCGATCACACGTGCTTTCCATCAGGTTTTTTTTTGTGTGTGTGGTCAGGCTTGTTAGTCGGCCCCCCATGGTGCCATCAGAATACACAACACACACATGCCTGACCAAACGGCCTGTATTGTTAAACATTTATGAGAGTACATGGTCAGCATTTCACGAGGATGCTCCAACATTTATTCATTTTGTTGGTTTCCTGTTCCTGGATGAGGACCGTGAAGGAGAATTTCAGTTTGACTGAGCCGTGTTCCTCCCTGTACCTCAGGTTAAGCGTCTGAAGGATCTAGAGAAGGAGAAGGACGCCCTGTGGTCTGGTCTGGAGATTCTGGAGAAGACCCGCCTCTGGTACCTCCAGCGGCTGGATGAGAACAGAGTCAAGCAGGACAACATCGAGGCCAAACGTGGGGTTGGCTGGGAAGGTCCAGCAGAGGTACCGGTCTGGGTTCAGGGTTCGGGGTTCAGGGCCTCGTTGACTTTACTGACGCTCGCCCATGTCTGCATCTCTGCAGGCTCGGTCTTGCCTCCTCAGGTCTCGGATGCAGCGGGTGAACGGCTCCCTGGGCTCTGTGATGACGGAGCCCAATGTCACCAGAGGAAGCAACTCTTCTCTGCATGACACGGTGGCAGACGGTGACCTCCGGTGGCACAACACGGTACTGACTCAGGTAAGGAGAGCATGTTTTTCCATGTTCAAGAAGTTTCTGTGACTGTTTTGTATTCATTTCTTTGAACATAATCAGTGTTTTTCATCCTGATCTTTTTTTTTTATAGTTATGCTCGATGCGTCTTAATGATAAGGCTTTATTCTCTGCCTTTGACAGGCGGTGAGTGACAAGAACCATCAGATCTCCATGTTAGAGTTGGAAAAAGACGCTCTCCTCGAAAAGCTTGTTGACCTGCAGGCCCACTGATTACCAGCACACATGAGCTGTAGGGCAACCTTTCAAATACTTGTAAATATGTATTTAAATTAATAAATGAAAGTAAAGGATGCATCCTTTGCTTCTGTGTGTTATTTTTACAAACCAGTTTTGCTGATGCATTGAATAACTTCACTGGCATTTTAATATTTGCTTTAATGAGTAAATAACTGGCTTTATTATGGCCAAGCCCTGCTGTCGTTATGCACCATGACACGATTGTTAATGGAAAGTCTATGGAGGCACACAAGGGACTTTATTAAAATAATAATGTTAGGTTGTAAATAAGAAGTTATTTCACAATAACACTTGGCTTTTAACAACAAAACACTAAATAAGTGACATTTTTAGGTGACCAAAATAATAATTAACTTCCTCAAATGGAAAACACACTGTGAAAGAGTTAAAGTCGTAAAAGAAAACAAGGACAACTCCCAGAAAACGCCGTGTTAGCAACCCTTCATTTACAAGGCAGCCATGCCCTAAGCCAAGGCGTACCCTGATTTATCATCTGTTTGACTCTAAATGGGACCATGATTTACTAAATGAACATCATGCTGTAACGAAGAAGACTTGAAGCGATTGAGACCATAAACTCATGTTTACAATGTTCACTGAGATACTTCATCAAGTGAGAAATAGGGTCATTTTTTCATTAACCTCTACACAATCAGGGGAGACGCCCCCTGATGGCCATTCATGTATGGCACATCTGTGATGGCTTCAGTCTTCAGACCTGGAGTTTGACCCCCTGTGATGACATGTAAATATATATTAAATAGACTGAGGCATGCTGTTGAATATGATCCAGCAAGTTAAGTCTTTGAAAATGAAATGTCAAATGTGTTTTCATTTTCAAATGGTTAGAAAATGGCATTTTCATTTTGCCTTAAATATTTCTTACATCATTTTGCAGTTAATCTATAATGTATTGTATCTTTTAGCAATGCTGAGTTGCAAAATGTTGAAAAAAAACATTGAATTTCCAAGGCAGCAACGTTTTTCAGCAGAAGTGCATCAGTGTTTTCTTCTGCAGGGGGACAACCCTTCGGCGTTGTGTGTCCGGTTACTCCCAGTTGTTCAGTTTCCGTCTCTGGATGTGGGCTCACTGTCTCGACATGTCGCCGCAACCTATCCCGGTGGTCCCGCCTGATCTTGCTTCAGCTGATAAACGTTATCTGTCCAAGTCATCGTGCATGTTTGCAGGTATTTTCTCTCTTGCACTGCACAAGTCTGCAGCCTCAAACACAGAAGGCACCATTTGCAGGCTTAACATATAGATATTATGATCCCTTTGACTTGTTTTATGCTTCATATCCTTCATCAGACTCCTATTTTGCATGCTCATCTCCACCAAGTTATTATGTATGTGTCCAATCTGAGGTGACATTGCCTGTCTGTGTGGAGGAGATGTTGTTGTTATAGATCTGACAAGTTTCATCACGATAGAAGGTAAATAGATTTGAGCAGTATAAGGGCATGTTGTTGGTTTAAGACAATGGCAGAGTCACAAAATTCCAAATATCGGAGGAAATCTAAATTGAAATGATCTATCTGATATGTTTCTCCTGTATTAAATCCCATCCATGCATTTGCAACAACCCTTCCAGTAAAACAGCCTGCAAGGAATCAGTGCTGGAATCTGATTACTATCAGCCTGTGTGCATCAGGGGAGAAAACATCCATTATGGCAGAGGCTTTCATTAAAGTAGCTTCGCCTTCTCTATCTTCAGAGTGCCACTGAACCATCAGGCCCAGGGTACCAGCACTTGGCTAATTATGGGGTCTAAATCACACGCTGCTGCAACAGCCAAGCACCTTTTTGTTATGGGTATGTCACGCCATGGTGACTGTCAGTGCCCTTCTTCCATACCAGCACGGTTCACTTGGACTGCACTCTGCTGGTCTCTCCAAAACCCCTTTTTGCTTGTATACAATATCATGTTTACTCACCTCACCGCAACCACCCACTCCTCCAATTTGTGGTTTTGGTATTTCGGAAAAATCGGAAATTGTGAGCTGTTTCCGTGCAGGTCGGCGGAGGTGGGGAGTATAAACACACAAATAGGGCTCCCTGATAAACGCATTCCTCAAGCTATTAAGGGAGGAAAGACTTCCTGAGAACCCTGATCTATAGTGCAGTTAAGTAGGTGGTCTTTGAAGAGCACTCAGGTAACGCTTCTGATTAGACACTTGTGGTGTCATGTCTGTTAAGCCTGAATTAGTCATGTAACGTTCACTTGGCAGGACAGGAGAATATCAGTCTCACACGGATTAAACCTTGTTTATCGATGGCGATTTACCATCATGGCAGGAAAATCACAGCTGTGATTAAAAAGATGATTAAATGGCTGCAATTCATGTTATAAACTTGCTTCTTTTGCTGTGACAGTGTTGTCTGTTCAATTCAAAGCTTCTGGTTGCTGCACGGCCTTGTATTGTTACATCCATCCTTTAGCTTTGAAAATGATTCACAATCATTTAATTTAATGCAATTATTTGTCTAGAAATATCCAAAGTGATGGTGCAACTTAAAATAAATAAATTAATTGTACAATTGTCCCACAAAAAAGTGATAATAGCCTATTTTTTACCACACATCCATTGTGATTTTTTTTCCATTTTTAAGTGTTTACAATGTCCCACACATGAATAAATACTGTCAACGTCTGGTTGTTGTCTAGTTGTCTTAAGACACATAATATATCAACCTTAACATTTTAGCTGCAACAAAATAAGCTTAAAACTGAATTAATTAATTATGATTGCGCGTCTAATAGCAATGTGAAAATTACACTTGTGCTCAAAATACAGACTGTGGAATAAAATCAGACATGTGGCAATTGTGATATTTTACTTTCTTTACAATTTAATTAATGTACAGTAGTATGAGACAGAGAGAGAGAATGAGAGAGAGACCTAGTAAACTAGTTCCCCACTGTCGCTGAGGCCTGTTTGGGATTCCCCATCACTGTTGCACTCTGTCCTCTGCTCGTGTCCAAGTGACGTCTGCATCATCCCGGGCGCGTTCAAGTCCAGCAGGCTCTGCAGGTGTTTGATGTAGTCAATAGCCGCCCGCAGCGTCTCCACTTTGCTGAGCCGCTTGTCCTCAAACTCGCGCGGCAGATGCTCCCTGAGCCGCGCGTAACCCTCGTTTACGCACCGCACCCGGTGCCGCTCCCGCTCGTTCCTCTTCCGGATGAACGCGGGCTCAAAGGAATAATCGCACGCGCCGAGGGGCACGTGGAAGGGGAAGTATGATAAGCGTCTGTAGGGGAACCTCTGGCCGCGCACGGGGTCCAGGTACGCAGCGTCCAGGTGGAAGGGCAGTCCGAGCCGAAGCGCATCCTTGTAGTGCGCTCCCCCGGTGTCCATGGAGAAGCCGTGGACAGCCAGTGGAGGGACGTAAGGATGCTCCATTAAATCCTTACTGGGATAAGACGTCTCCCTGAGAATCAAAGAGACAATCCTATAAACAGATGTAAAACATGCAATCATTTTTTCCTGCACCATCGATGCAACTTACCCTGTCAGAGTCTCCTCACAGTCATCCGGGGTTTGCAGCGAGAGTTTCCGTTTAAATCGCGCCGCTCTGTGATGAATTATCTCCTTCTGGATCTGTTTTATTACTAAGAGGGCAACTTCTCGATCTGAACTCTGTTGGTCTGTGTGACAACTTGTTTGTTGGGGTTTGCGTTTATGGTGGGTGTGATCCGGGGCGGAGATGCAGCCATGACTTTCTCATCAAGATAAAAACTGTTTACATAACGTTTTCTTCCTTCCGCTCTCATCGCGAGGAGGTCGGAGCGTCAACGTGTATAAGGGCTTTAAATAACCGGCATGTTTAGGTGGAGATATTTATTTTGGGGATGAAAAATAAAAAAAAAATATCAGTTTGTTTGTCTTGTATACAAATGTGTGTTTTGAAAGAATGATGAAACGATGATGCAGAGGAGAAAACTGTTTTTACCTTTCACTCTTTCTTTAACTGGGAACATTTTTTAGTAGAAGAAGAACTCAAATGTTTTAGTAATTAAGTAAAACTATCATGCTGCACAGTAAAAGTCCTGCATTCAATGTTTTACCTCATGTGAAGAGTGAAATAATTAATGAATTATGATGCATCATATTTTAATCTAATTAGTAACATTTCTCTGTCAGATAAATGTAATATTACAATGTTTTCCTCCGAAGTAAAAGTACATAAGTTGACAGGTGCATATATTTAAGTACCATTTGTAAGTTATTTATTATTTTTTTCATAGCAAACATCATAATTCATATATGGCCTACAGACCATTTTACCAAAAAACAAATAAGTAAAAAAAAACTACTCTAAAAGCTACCCCCCCTCACCGCCGCTTCATTTGAATCTGCAGACAACAGAAGAACTGACCTGCGATCAGCCAAATACTCCTCCGCTTTTGCAGCGCAACAGCGCATGCGCGCCAGAGGCAGTGTGCCCGTCATGGCCCCGTTCAGGGAGGTATTGTGCTGGTATGTTGTTGTTTTCAAGGCATCTTCCTTTCACGTATAATCAGTATTTTTCTAATGAAGCGTCACGTTCGGTCGTGGCAGGCATTTTTCTACGTTTAGCACACTAAATATACTGACATTTGTCGGTTTTTACGATGTATGTAGATGGAAGTTAGCATGGCTAACGTTAGCAGTGTTACAACGCTGCTAAGGTGTTCGGCTAAATAGTTGCAGACAAATGCTTGTGTATTGCATGCTAGCTACAGTTTTGAGCGGTTTAAATCGGGACTCGTGTAATAATTGTGACCTGCATGTCGTTTTAGGTTGGGTTGTGTTCATACCAGGTGTTTTTATCAAACGGAGATACGTGTAAAAGCCCCATTCAACGGTACACGGTGACTGATGGACGTCAGTTGGTGAATTCAGGTAGGATGACGTAGCTCACACTGCATACGAGGGCTGACTTAATCACGAATAAAAAGATAATTGAGCCTAAATGAATGTCGTACTGTTGCTAACTGTGTCCTAACAGCAGCCAGACAATCAGCTGATTGTCTGGCTGCCATCTGGCTCTGGTGACTCATTGCACTTTATGGGTTCAACAGTGCAGCTGTTTGTCCAGGATGAATGACATGAACCTGAGTCCTGTGGGTATGGACCAGCTCAGCGTGCCCTCAGTGAGCGCCGGTCACCTGGGTCTGCCCACCTCCCCGACACACAACCCCATCCCTACTCCAGGTATGCAAGACGTTACAAGCAAAACACTGGACCAAGAGTAATTATATATATTTATATGCTCTTGACACTTTATTATGGTTCAGGCATGTCGGTGACCATCCCCAGTCTGGGTCCTTCCCTGGGCTCCCTTCCTTCTGCCCTCTCGCTCATGCTCCCCATGGGTCCGCTGAGCGACAGAGGCGTGATGTGCGGCCTGCCAGAGAGGAACTACTCTCTGCCGCCGCCTCCGTACCCACACCTGGAGAGCAGCTACTTCCGACACATACTGCCAGGTGGGGTGCTGTTTGTGCGTTAATGAATCATATGCTACTCTGTTTTAAATTTTAGTTTCAGCACTGATCAAGTTCTTCCCTGCTATAGGTATCCTGTCCTATCTGGCAGACCGTCCACCACCTCAATACATTCATCCCAGCAGCCTTAACATGGATGGGACCCTGTCGGTGGCCAGCAACAATCCCTCCGGTCTGGATCCCTACAGTGGCCCTGGAGGCCCACTGGAGCAGGGCCTGGTGCCCATGGACTCCAGACAGGTCAGTGGGCAGGGAGACCTCCACCAGACCGGTGCTCATGAGCTGGACTCTACAGGTTTGGCCATGGAGTCGCGTGTCAGCAGCCCCATGTCTCCGGACCGGATGGGAGAGGAGCTCGCCACCATGGATGGAGTCGGGGTGGTGGTGGTGTCTGACAACCAGCAGCAGCTCGGAGGTGGGAGGCAGCCTCAGCAGCATGAGGGATTGACTGGGGTGGACTCATCCGGTGGAGTGATGCCCCTCCATGGACCCACTGTTCTTGAACTACCGGTGGTGATGGAGCCGGATCATATGGGGGGCCGAGTGGGGAATGCTGGCGGTGGCGGCGCAGGAGGACTTGGGGAGCAGCTCCACACAAATGGAGAGCTGAACTCTGGCGTTGTCAGTGTGGTGCTCACTGGCAACATGACCAGCCAGGGCCAGCTGGAGGCGGTGTCGCTCCATGGACACTCTGGGATGGGGCTGGAGGCAGTGAATGTTTCCCCCATCACTGCAGAAGTGTCGCTGGGGCCCGAAAACAACCTGGTGCTGGTTAACTCCACCCTGCAGCTGGAGGATTCTACGTCCAACAAGGAGAACATGGTCACTGCCTACACCATCTGTGAGTGTGTATTTGCAACAGTTTCATCAGACATTAAAAACTCCATTTGATGTATTTGAAAATCATGTTTTCCAGAGCTGACAAAAGCATTGGGATCTGTCTACTACTTTGTCGTCTTCCAGGGTGCACGCTGTGTGAACGCTCTTATACGTCAGACTGCCCAGAGCACGGCCCAGTCACCTTCATCCCTGACACGCCCATCCAAAGCCGGGCTCGCCTCTCTCTGCCGCGTCCGCTGTGCCTGCGCATCTCAGTGGCTGACGAACCGCTAGGTAAGAGAAAAAACCCACTTGGGATTCCTAGATTCCTTAACGTCTCCTTAATTTTTTGCATCTACTTGTTCACTTATTTATGGAACAGACACAATTTTATACACACAGACACTTTGAGAGTAATAATAATGTAAAAGCACCGTTAGAAGTTATTATGCCTTACTATAAATTATTTTTAAAGGGTAGTACATATGTATAAAAAAAAAACATTAATGAGATTACTGACAAAATGTGTCCAGGAGTTTTTGCACGGGATGTAATTCCTCAAAGGACCTGCTTTGGACCAATGGTGGGCCAGCACTGTAGCAACGTGGACCTCTCTGATTGGCCAGAAAAGGACACACCACAAATATGGAAGGTCAGTGCAGAGACTTTGGTTTGCACCGTGGGTTGACACAATCCGTCCAAAACTATTATAAGAAGATGAACCCATTTCTCTATTTCAGATGTACCACAACAATGTGCTGGAATTCTACATCGTGACGACGCATGAGAATGAGTGCAACTGGATGATGTTTGTCCGCAAAGCAAGGTAAGCAAGTGCACTCCCAATTGTCTGGTTGTGATCAGTGTTTTCCGCTTTTGCCATGTTATTTCAGTCCAACCAATATGTTAATAAATCCTATTTGATGTGTTTGTCTGTGTGTGTTTTTTAGAACCCGTGAGGAACAGAACCTGGTGGCGTACCCTGCCAACGGTAAACTATTCTTCTGTACGACTACAGAGATCCACCCAGACCAGGAGCTGCTCTTCTATTACAGCAGAGACTACTGCAGGCTGATGGGTGAGATGACAGATTATTCATCATGCATAGTTTTTATGTTATTGAAGCCTCACTGATCCGCTTATTCATCGATTGATGTAAGAATGTTACCATTCCACCATTTGTATGTCTTCACAGGTGTTCCGCAGGTGCCTGAGGGCCAGATCTGCCAATGTGGCAAAGAGTGCTCCTCCTTCTCTGAGCTCAAGTCTCATCTCGGTAGCCATAACAGTAACCACAGCCATAACCAACCTCCGCACAGCCACAGCCCTTCGCAGCAGGACCACTCTCAGCAACAAGCGCAGCAGCAGCAGCAACAAGAGCAACACGCTCACCAGGAAGAGAAGCTGACCAATGGAACCTCGAGCTCCTCCTCTTCCCCATGGGCCTGCCACACCCACGCTGCAGGACAAACAAACGGTGAAAACACCAGCAGCAGGGTGGGCAGTAATAGAAACTCTAATAGTGTTACCTCCAGACCAAAAGGGCAGGGTCATGTACGGGAGAAGAAATTCAAGTGCAGCATGTGTTCCCGGGCTTTCCTCACGTCCACAAAGCTCAACGTGCACTTCATGGGGCACGTGGGGATGAAACCTCACAAGTGTGAATACTGCAGTAAGGCCTTCAGCGATCCCAGCAACCTCAGGATGCACCTCAAGATTCACACAGGTGTGTACTGGGAATAACTGAAGTGTAAACAGGTTTGATTTTTGGGCGACATCCATCTGTTCAACTATGGCTAAATAAGAAAAAAAAATCAAGTATGTACAATATATATATATATATATATATGGAGATTTTGCAACAGAGTGACGCATAAAAAGAAAATGACAATTTGATGCTCCCTTTAACACTTTTGAGTAGATTTAAACAAGAAAGGGAATAAGTGAATGCCGCTTTAAAACATGTTCAACCTCTGAAACCTTTCTTCCCACTAACAGGTCAGAAGAACTACAGATGCACAGTTTGCGAGAAATTGTTTACCCAGAAATCCCATGTGGCATCGCATATGCTCATCCACACTGGCGCAGAGAAGCTCAAGTGTGACCTCTGCGATCGAGCATTCATCAGGAAACACGACCTGAAACAACACATGTTCTCGCACACACAGTATGTAACTTTTGCTTTCTAGATAGAGCTGTAGATTTAAACACCAGGCTAAAGGACTGCGTTTTGTTTTGCAGCGATTGCAGTTTTTCTTTCTGACTGCAAAAGAGATCTTGATCCCAAGGAGATGACCTGCTGGAATAAAGCGTTTATGTCGTGTGCATCGTCTTCATGCTGTTATCTCTTTTCCCCACACAGTGAGCGCCGGATACAGTGCCCGAAGTGCAACAAACATTTCCTCAAGACCAACCACCTGAAGAAGCACATGAACTCTCATGAGGGCCGAAGAGACTTTGTCTGTGAGAAATGCCACAAAGCTTTCCTCACCAAATACCACCTCACACGTCACCTCAAGATATGCAAAGGGCCCAAGACGGAAAGAGCGTCCCGTAAGGATCAGGATTTGGATGAGGATGAAGAAGAAGAGGAGGACGAGGAGGACGACGACGATGGCAGGGGAAGAGAAGGGGAGAGACTCGTGGACTCGGCCAGCAATGAAGACTGTGGTTTAGATGTTGGAGGATATAACTCTGAAAAGTCCCTGTCGCCCCCTCATTGACAACACTGTGCCTTTTGAGATGTTTTTTTTTTTTATATATATATACGTTAGTATAATAATCATGTTCACCTCTAGTTTTTACCAAATATCAGTTAATTAGTCAAATTTGAATTGCAACATCTTACATAAACATCCATTCCATTATCTCTTTCTGCTCTTTCTCCTCCACATTAAAGTGGTGATTCATTGTATTACACAATTAGTACATACACATGATCAGAATTTTACAATCAGTATGTGTTTAGTCCCAAGGATATCATTGCTTTTAAATTAATCTTTGTTACACTGTAAGACAACTACATTTCTGACTGTATTTCTACAAAGCTCTCTCTGCTTTTTCATTTAACTCAGGCCTGTCTGATATTGGTTGAGGGGATTCATATAAGCTATCTTTAATTCATTGTTAGTCATTATTTTTTTTTTCTATTTTGGCTCACTCAATAACATGGGATAAATGGTAGATATTCATTTGTAGTTGCACAATAATGTCAATTAATTTTTCTGGTGCGATATTCTTGCATATTAGTCCTGATATGTAATTCTTAAATGGCCTGGGCCATTGGTTATTTATTAAAAGAAGGATTTTGTATTCTTTTTTTATTTAAATTGTCTGTGTGATGGGAAGTGAGCTTCTCGAAAACAGGAATCTTGGCATTACTGTGATATTCCTCATTGTGTGAATGTTGACATGATGTTGAAATTATATTATTTATATCATAGCTCCATCCTATGTGTTAAATAAATGGTAAATGGCCTCATTTATATAGCGCTTTTCTCCAAAGCGCTTTTACAGCAATGACTGACATTCACCCATTCACTCACACATTCACACACCGACGGCGGAGTCAACCACGCAGGGCGACAGCCAGCTCGTCAGGAGCAATTGGGGTAAGGTGTCTTGCTCAGGGACACCAGGCACTCAGCTAGGAGGAGCCGGGGATCGAACCGGCAATCTTGCGGTTACCAGCCAACCCGCTCTACCTCCTGAGCTAAACCTCCCCTTGTGTTGCATAATGTTTTAATAAATGGACATTTTCAGCTGTTGCATGTTGTTGACTGGTATATACACGATAGTGTTGAATACTTAAAGCGTTATTACTTTAATGACTGCATGATTTTTTTTCTTACTATTTGGTTTTAATGATCATGGATTGCAGGTCATGCATGCCCAGTGCAAAACCGTGGATAAATGGAGACAGCGCCCCCATCTGGTCATCTCACTTCGGATTTTTTTGTGACTTTAAGCAGATCACCATCAAAGTAATTATTATATGCGATTATATCATGTACTCTCACAACGTTTTCACTATCTGAGCAAAGATTCCGGGGAAAATACGCAAGCAGTGTATTATGAGAAACCTCAAAATGTCATACTCTGCCGTGGGTTATTCAATGAATTATTTTATTTATAAAAATAAAATGATTGGCTGTGCTGTAGTGCATACTACAGCCACATCCACTAATTTTAATATACATAAAAAAGAAAGAAAATAAATAATGTAATTGGGACCGTACAGTAACCGGAAGTACGCGCTGCAGCTTCCGGCTAAAATACAAAATATGCAGCGCCGCAGTTGTCATACACCTTAGCGTGGTATGAATTATTTATATTCCCTACACGTTCTGTATGTATTTGGTTTGTTCCGCGTTTGGTATAACGTTCTGTATTATCGACGGTTGTTGTAATCTACACTGAAACCATACTTTTTTTGCAAACTATATTGTTTAGTGTTGTATCCGGACGCTAGCTAACTTTAGCTAGCCGTTTAGCTAGCAGGTCAGCTAAGTGCCGTTGGTCACGTAGCTTCAGTTGTCATGCCGGCTTATGTTATTTGCTATCTAACTTGCTCAGAAAGACATGCTACGTAGTTGTAATAACTAAAGTATAAAAACCACTTCTTGAATGTAATTCGCTGCTCACAATGTGAACTCCCTGCATGCTCGCTTTGTCTCATAGTGTTTTGCTTTGCTTGTCTCAGCCTGAATAGAAGAGATAACATCATGTTGACCCCGGCGAAGGACGGGATGCCCAGTATGATAGACAGGGCGCTGAGGATGAGGAGGGAGGAACAGGCTCGCCAGGTGGTCCTGGCCTGGGCTGTGCTCAATGTGTCTCTAGCTGGCATGATATACACTGAAATGTAAGTTTTTTTTCTGTTTGTCCCCCCGAAGTTCAGCAATATGCTCTCAACCATTAGCAATCATTTGTAATGTAACATTGTTCTAATGTGTGCCATCTCTGCTTTTCCAGTGATATCTGAGTGTATTTTTACTTTTTTTTTTAAGGTCAGGGAAATTGCTGAGTCGATACTACAACATCACCTACTGGCCTATCTGGTACATCGGTGAGACCACATTACTCTCATTTAGTTAATGATGTCTTTTGGAGTAAAGGAGTCATACAATGTATTAAATTAAATTATATTATGAATAACTTGCCATTTTGGAAGACCCTGTATGCTAATTCTGTCCTTCTCTTCTGTCATCGTATACAGAGCTGGTGTTTGCCTCTCTATTTAGCCTCAATGCCCTTTTTGACTTCTGGAAATATTTCAAATACACAATGGCGCCCTCCACCATTGCTGTATCCCCTGGGCAGCATCAGCTTCTGGGTCTGAGAAACACAAGTGAGTCTCTGTTGTTGTTTTTTGCATGCAGAATGTGTGTTCTTCACTTATTTTGTTTGATCTGTATTAGATATGAACACACTTTGGTTCTTAGTTTATGAGTATGGGACTTAATTAGGTTGTTGTTTGTTGTCTGTGCCCTCACAGGTATTCATGCCTCTCCGCCCCAAAAGCCAGAAAAAAAGGAGACCCCAGTCCCTGCCCAGTCGTCTCCACTGCAGGGCCAAAGTGTGCTGAGTTTTAGCCCCTCACGTCCGGCCACCACCAGCCCAAAGTTCTCCTCCAGCTGTGTACCAGGGTATAGCCCTCCTCTCAGCAGCCCATCCACCCCAAGCAGTGCAGGGGGTCCCTTTTCCCCCTCAGTGGCCTTTGGAAAGGTATGTCCATCACATCCCTGTTACCTGGCCGAGCCTGGAGATGATCAGCAGGCCAGTTGACTTTCCTTCCTCTTCACACTGAGAGCATTATGTTCTTCCTTTCTTAGGTGTTGAACTACAGTCCCTCCCCTGGCTCCTCTCCCTACCCCAGCAGCATTGGACCAGCAGAAGGCTCCAGCTTGAGGGCTCGATATCGCACATCCCCCTCTGTGTTTAACTCCCCCGGAAGCAAGGAGGACTACATGGAGGATCTGAAAAGCCTGGAGAGGTTCCTCCGCACAGAGGAGGAGAGAAGTCACCGCAGCCAGTTAGGTACAGGATGCCAGTGTTGTAGAAAATGAATTGTCGGCACAACTTTATTCACCCGGTAAAACAGGCAGATATCGAAAAATAATTTGTTTTTGCAAGCTTTTGCCAATTAGTTTTGAAGAGGATTTAGCAATTATCTCAGTCTTAATGTGGAAAAACATCTAGAAGCATGTGATCATACAGTGATTTGATGCTCCGTATAGGGAGTCCAGAGTCTGTGTCTCCAAGCCACAGCCCAACATTTTGGAACTACAACCGTTCAGTGGGAGATTATGCCCAAAGCCTGAGGAAGTTCCTGTACCAGCCGGCCTGCCGTTCACAGGCCCCGTCTGCCCACAAGGATGAGACTGACCTGGGCTCCAAACAGGCTGCAGAGGAGGTCTGTAAATCAGCATCGTTTTTGTGTCAAAATAAATATAATAATATTGATTTTCAAAATGAGTGTCGGGGTAAAATGTATGATTTATTATAAAATATTTTCTCCCTTTTGTTATGTAGGTGTGGGCCAGAATCACTACCAGTCGTCCTGTAGTGGACCGCATTGATAGCTGGACTGCCAAGCTTAGAAATGTGAGTGTTTAAACATATTTACAGAATAAAATACCAGGAAAAGGTTCTGTGAGAAAATACATCTGGATCCAAATCCATTTGTGTCTTTTGCAGTGGATCAGCGATACCATCTTGGTCCCTCTGGTCAAGGAAACCGATTCCGTCAACAGCCAGCTCAGGAGGATGGGCTGCCCTGAGCTCCAGATAGGAGGTAAACTGGGAGGAGCAAAGAATATAAACCCCTCTTAGGAATATTACATGTGTGTACATAATATTATATCAATGCCACTGAATGAAACATTTGACAATGTTAAAAATGTATTTAATACATTTGAAAAGGCTGCTTCTTACACAACAATAGTTAGAACTATACCTTTTTAGAAATGTCTTATATGTTTATTAGACAAAAATGATAATGAATAGTACTGGACAAATTTATTTTTATATGTCCACAGAGAAAGTAGTTTGTTGAGGGAACTGTATCATATACATTTTTAATTCAATGAAAAAAAATATTCAGAAATATGGAAACTACTTTTGTCGTTACTGTGATTTTGATAGATTCTTCTATTGATTTTGGGCAGAACTAGTATTTCTGACAGCTAGTTTTCACTCTTTCTTCCACCAGAGGCCAGCATAAGCAGCCTGAAACAGGCAGCAGTGATGAAAGCCTCATCCATCCCCACTCTGAACTCTATTGTTCAGTATCTGGACATCACTCCCAACCAGGAGTATCTAGTGGACCGTGTAAAGGGTAAGTTCAACAATATTAATGTTGCGGAAGACATTTTTAATTTCTTGGGACGTGTGTGTTTATCATGTGCTTTTTCTATTCTTTCCTGTCAGAGCTGGCCCACAGCGGCTGCATGAGCTCCTTTCGCTGGAATGGCGGTGGTGATCTGAAGAACAGGAAGTGGGACACGGACCTCCCTACTGACTGTGCTGTGAGTCTACACACACACGCTCACCAAGCTAGTGATGCAACCAGATATTCAGTAATCAATTAATCATTCGGTTCATAAATTGTCAGCAAATTATGAATTCCACGTTTTGTCCGACCTATAGTTCAGAACCCAAATGTATTCAGATCTTACTTTATACAACAGTTGGGATGGAATATGAAATGTAGTCCTTTTGACTGTTTTTTAGGTGGAAGGTAGTACTGCAATGTTGAGATAACAGTGCCTGTGGTGCACACGTGATACAGTAGCAGTTTGTGTGTCTTTAGTAAGGAAACACTTGTCAAATACCTCTGCTTATGGCTTTGTTTGTCCCTCTAGATCCTCATGCATATGTTTTGTACATACTTGGACACCAGACTGCCCCCACATCCAAAGTACCCAGACGGGAAGACTTTCACTGCACAGCATTTCACCCACACCCCAGACAAACCTGGTAAGTGCGCCCACACACACACACACACACACACACACACACTGGCCAAACAGGAAAGATGAATAGTATGCTTCTCATTCTTGAAATGCATCTTCTACTGTCTTTACTTCTTCATGCTGTTTCAGTTGTCCCTTTTTTTGCATTAACTTTCACAGATGTTACCAAGGAGAGCCTCTTCTGCATCCACCAAAGCAGCACCACTCCGCCTCACTACCAGCTCATCTACCAGGGACATATCTACAGTTTACCCAAGGTGACAGCAAAGACACTGACAGTTTTCTCAGTGTATTTTCAAAAATAATTTGTTTTTTTTAGGCTCATACAAAACAGCTTGTGTTCTTATTTTGCCATTAGCGGATTAAAGTAAAATCCCAAAAGATGTCAGTTTTTGAAGTTGTCCTATTTATAGGTTTCCCTGTGGTGGCACCGTAAATCAAACATGATTATATCATATTTACTGACTCCCTTAAGGATTAAACTTGCTGCGTACTAATACAATGCAGATTAATGGAGCACACCAAAATATTGTGGAAAAATGCAGCACTCATTTGCTTGTAAGCCTGGGTCCCATGTCATCCTTTAACTCCTCCTTTCGATGAGGAGTTCATTTTTAATGAGAGAATCTTACATTTTAACAGGTGCACTGGATTTGGTCTTGAGAGAGAGAGAGAGAGCTTTGTGTCTTGGTCCAGTAATCCCCACATATGACAAAAATATCTCTGAGAAAAGCCAAGAAACTCAGGGCACCAGAACAGACGTCTCATTCATAAACTAATCAGGATGTCATCCTTTACCGAAAGCTTTGATTGCAATACCATGAACCCTTCTTGATTTCTATTACAGGGCAGGAACAACCTGTTCCACACAATCCTCATGTTCCTCTATGTCATTAAGACTAAGGAGTCAGGGATGCTGGGGTGAGTACTTCTGCTACTAAAATGCCATAAAAGCCTGGCTAGCTTGTATTGTATATGCCATTTCATAGTATAATGATTAATTTTCCGTCTGATAATTACATTGTTTTTCATGCTTCCTTCAGGAGAGTAAATCTTGGCCTCTCTGGTGTGAACATCCTGTGGATATTTGAGAACTAATGTCTCATCATTTACCAAGCAACAAAAAGCATCACGTGTATTTTCCCCCCACAATGCTGTGTGGCTAGGACCTCATCTTAAGGACTGCTCTTGTTCAGCAGCACACTGAAACCATGGCACTTCACTTTGAAAGACAATAACTGCATATTTTTGGACATTTGGTGTGCAAATGGGTAACATTCTGCATTGTCATTTTAAGGACACATTTATGTTGCACCCCAGAGTGCTAATGAAACACCACAGAGCTGTATTTTTCTTACGTTGTCTGGCTTTCTGGTTTTGTATTTTGAGAATGTATGAGCATGGCAGCCTTGTAAATAATATTACCTCAGATTCTTCTGGTGACGTGTAAATGGCTCTGAGCCATTTAGCATGAATGTAAATACAGTGTGTGTGGAGTTGTTTGTTTTTTAGCTTCAATAACCTGCTGCAAAAAAGGTATGCTGTTGTTTGATTCCTGTAGTTGAATGATTGTCCGGTGTACTAAGGATGCTCCTTACATACTTGAAGTCACCTACAGAAATTGGGAACTTGTGAAAATGGAAGTGATACGCAAAACGTATTGACCTATTCTGTAGTAGCGAAGCTTCCGATAGCACAAGGCTGCAATGCAACACATAACTATGTACAGTGTTAATTATTTTTGATATGTGACGGAGAACAAATGAAAAAGCCTTTGAATCACCAAAGTCTTTTTTTTTTCTGAATTAAAATGACTTTTACAAAAGCCATTTTGCCCTGACATCTTGTGTCAGCCATTTGTTAAATATAAAATCTTTTACATGTTTGCTTGTTTTCAGTAAGGCCATTTTACATTTGTCACAAGACTTGAAAATAAAATTTAGATATTAAAAAGAAACGGTTGAAGTGTGTTTATTTCCCTCATCCTCATGATATTTTTTAATTATTATAGGCATCCACTTGGTGGCAATGTTGTTCATTTAGTAAATGGTTTGACCTTACTCCTGGTTCCCCTTTCCTCATGACATACTGCATAACATTCACCGCCAGAGCATCTTAATGTGATGCAGTATCTTGTGCAGCAATGTCAAGTGAATGACTCGAGGCGGGAGAACAATGCTGACTGGCAATTTCAATTATTGAAATAATTAGGTGTCAACATTGTTTAAGGAAAAACGGTATTGCTGGGAAATATTGATGTCATTGAGCCTAACGTGTGAAACTGAGAATGAATGCCTAATTCAAGAAAACGTAGAAATAACCTGGGTAATTCTCCTGTGAGCAAACAGCATTATCTGTCATAAACCGCGTTTGTTTTGTAGTTTTGTGTCGTCCTCTTATAATTACAAACGTCATTTCCCATAAAGCAATTCGCAGTGTAGCTTTTCCTGCTGGGAGATGTAGTCACTCTATCGATTAAAGCTCCTTTTCAGGTAAATTAAATCCACATGTGAATGGTTGTGTAGTTTCTGCCCATGTTGTGTAACGTTTTGTAAAACTTGTCTCTCAGTGGAACTGGGGGTGGCCTGTAAGGGACGTGAGATACTCGGATGAACTACAAGGACCACAATGCACTTGGACACAGTCGCTCCTCCGCTCACATCCGCTCGACTCGCTATTTGTGTTGGAAAAAAAGGGACTTTGTGAAACTGCAGCGATGTCAGTTCAGGTTGTGGCAGCGAAAATGGCAGAGGTCGAACTCAAAGACGTCCCCACCGGCAAAGACTTGCCGGCCGGCTCCCCGATGACACCGACCTCGGAGGGCAAGACCCTCGCCAAAAACGACCCGCACGAGGCCGGTTCCTCCGCTGCCGCGTCCCCTACAGCGGAACCCTCCGCGAAAGCCGGGGAAGGCAGCCTGGGTTTGCTCACCCCTAACCCCGCGAAGATGCCGCAGGCGTCGTCTATGAAGCGGACGGACCCGCAGCAGAACGGCGGAGAGGCTTTCGTCAACCGTGACGGCACCGTTGCCGAGGCTCCGCGCATGAAAAAGGCGAGTGACACAAACGTTTTTCTCCGTAGCCAGCTAACGTTAAAACCCTCGGGTGTTATCGGAGCGCCGCTGAGCAGCTCGCCGCAATGAAAGCTCGCGTTGGGCAATCTCGCATTGTGTGGCGATGCTAACAGGCTAGCTGGTCCCGGAGCTGATTCAGTTAATGCTTTTAATAACTAATAACGGTCCACGATTGCTAACCATACTGGTCTCAAGGGTGCCAGGCACTGTTTTAAAAATAGCTTTACTGGTTTGATTTAGGCTGACACGGCTATTTAGGAAACGAACTCCGTAGCTGGATGGAAGTATTCAACTGCTCTTTAAGTTTTGTGGTGTTTTTTAAAAAAACCTTACTTACTAGAACAGTAAAATTAATACAGAATATGATGCTAGTTCAAATGAGACTTCAATAGAAGCTGAAGTTGCTGTGATAGCTAATTTGCTTTAATAATAAATCTTTTTTTTTTTTTGCCACAACAACACGTCAGTAACTTCCAGTATTTGGGCACGTGGGCACCTTTTTGCACGTTGTCATCACATGACATGGTTGATTTTTTTTCTTCTGCACTGTAGTTGTCTTTATTTAGATGCTTTTTAAGTACAGTGAAGTCAAAAGGTATAGCTCAAATAATCCTTGTCCCTTGCCTGACCTCCAGGTTACTATAATGAGCATCACAGATACCTGCTTTAAATAAATGCTATAGTAATCTCGGATTGATCATGCAATGCCAGGCAAGAGGTGTGATCTGATCTAACTCAGACATAACAGTAGTCGGTAATCCTTGACCCCAGAGCACTCGTGTCACCTAGTTTTCCTTTAAAGCCTTCCGAGCACCTACACTCCAGTGAAGGGAGTTCCTTTCCTTGTGGTAATGCAGAGGTCGGACTGACCTGGCATGTATTTTTTCCACCGTGAGCGAGGATGCAAACACTGCCCGGCTGGTGGTTGTGACCTAAATGCATCTTATCTGTCTTTTTTTTTTGTGTCTCACAAAGATTTGATTAGGACACAAGTGGACAAGAAGGGCAACGTTCAAGGAAAGAACATTTTGATAAGGAGTCCTTTTGAGGAAGCTTGTAGCTCTGTGTCTTTGATCAGAGTTATTAACAGTTGGCAGTCATTTATACCCTGTTGTTACTCCAGTGCACTTTATCAGTGATGGCCAGATTCAGGAGTTTATTGTAGATATGCAGTCTTGAATGGGCCAGTTTGTTCTCCCCCTGTCACATCAATGTAAACTAGCTGTTACTGTGTTTTTACTATGCACCTTTTGAGATTGGAAAAACAAAGGGAACAGTACAAGTCGGACAGGATTCACTCGTCCCCCCCCCCACACCCACTACTACGTATTGACATTGACCCTAACTTGTTATGCAACCCCCTAAGGGAACCCCAATAGAAACCCCTTAGGAGGAGAGCTGGATATTGCAGTGTGGGAAGGCACTGCACATGGACAGCAGCCCGGAGCAGATTGCTGTACGCACCTCAGCCTGTCACAGCAAGCAGGCATATGGAAGTAAAGCTGCAGTCGCGAGCACCGGCCCCACAGGCTCATCCATATTTGGGGGACAGCCCAAAACCGGATGGACCGGACGGCAACAGCCACATCTGGATTATTGAACTGGCCAGTTTCTCATACAGGACCATGGTACAAAAAAGTGAATTTCCCGAAAACTGTAGCTTCATTTTATTTATTAAAAAAACAAACATGATTAGATTTAAGCTCAATGTCTAACAAATGAAAAGTATTTTATGTTGGAATAGAACTGAGTTTGAGGTTTGAGTTGAAAGAAGCTTTATTGAAGGCTCTATTTGGGACCCAATGCAGTCACCCTCTTTATATTTGATAAATAAATAACAGTGATGTGCAGGATGTTCTTTTTGTGTAATCAATTTTAATCTAAAGAGAACCTGCACAACAGGGATCATTTTAACCTAAGTCAGGGCATCTGTGAATTTTAAGGGTCAAAGGTTGCTTCATTCATGTAATGCACAGACAAGTAAGCCTGCATAACAGACACACTAGATACACTGGGGCTGATCTCCGTCCATTATATTAATTTAAAGGCTGTGTTGTCACTGCATTTGTCTGATCAAACACTTTAGCGTATATCCACTGGGACAGTAATGTTGCCTCCAGCCTATTTATAGATCAACGCATAGTGGGTCCTATGGTACGCTCACTGCATTATAGATATATGACCACAGCCTGGCCTTGCGCATCTGCGGACTTCTGCTTGGCCGGTGCAGCAAAGGGTAAGTGAAGCAGTGCGGGGCTGATGCGAGTGTGCAGGCAGGCAGGCAGGGCAGCAGTGTTGACTGACTGACTGGTTGATGACTGTCTATCTTTTAATCCATGCTCGATCATGTCGTCACATGGGGGGATTAAAAGGCCAGCTCTGTTGTAGGTGGGCCCAGATTTAAGCTCTTTGAGTCCAGCGATGAGTTTCATTGTAACCCCTCGTAGCATGGCATGAATATTTCCAGCTTTTGGGAAGAGCTGGATGAATACCCGCAACTGGGAAGAGGTGTAAACTGGCCAAGAGTTTTGCAGGCATAGTTGCTAGTATGGGCATGGTCTGTGGCTAATTCTGCATCAAGCTTTGTTTTAGGCTAATATTAGGTCAGTAGGGTCACCTGCATGCAAAGCTCTATTAAGGCCTTGTAGAAAGAAGATGGCTTACACAGTCAAACTTGACGAAATGTACAGGTGTTTAGGAAAACATGCACAGTGATATTTTTGAAAGAGGTCATCTCTCTGATGTAATGTTATGACACCCACTAAGCTGGTGTTCCAGGTAGAGCTCACTGGTAAACAGGCTTACAGTGACCTGTGGCTGCTCTACATGGGAAGAGAAACGATGGAACAAGAGGCTATGCATTTCCACCAACTGTGCTTTAATGAATCTAACGGGTAAATGGTTAATGCAGAAATTGATGAAGCTGACAGGAGGTCACAGGGTGGAGGTGGCTCTGTAGCCGGTTTGCTCATCAGTTGCATTCATATTTTTATGACTACATAAGGATTAGAAGTCACTGCTCATTGGATTGTCAGCATTGACATTGTTGTCAGCATTGCATGCTGTTTCCCAGATCATCCTGTCTTCTTATATTGAAATGAAAATGTGATTATTGCCCAATCCTGCGTTATTCTTTAATGCTTTCAAGTATATCTCTCTGATTATGTACTGAAATCACCTGAAGGAAATCAGTCCCCTTTTAGACTGTGCACTACTTGTGTAACTGTTCCCCTGTCCACACTATCAAGTCAAGTGTAACATTTTATTCCAACCCTGCAAAAAAACGTGATTTAATTTGGAGTGTAACACACACTACAACATTAGACAGTTGGTGTCTCTTTTAAGGCATTAAAACACACATGCACGCATCACTTTGCTGCATGTTTACACAGGAAATGTGGAACCCTGGTGTGAGAAAGTCTGAGATATGTCGTGAGAGAGAGCGAAGGAGAGAAAAGAATTTGCACTGGATCCAAATCCATCTGCCCCTCCAGTCTTCCTCCCCTTGTTCCGTTGATGTTAAGCTTACGGGACTGCCCGGTTTTTGTGTGACTGTTAGATCATCTAATCCGATCCCTAACTTGTGGAGATCACAGGGTTTTGCTGAAAGCATTACAGTTGCCACGCCATATATATCCACTTTGTTCTCGGACAAACCTGACAGTAGGTTTCCCACTATCATGTCACCTTTCCAAACTATTTATTTCTGACGGGGGAGTCAAAAGTTTTGAAGCGGTATGTTTAAGCTGCACTAGAAAACCATACAAGTACATTGACCTGACCCATTTAAAGTTCCTCTCAAATGTAATACTATTATCATTTGAATTACTCTTATCAGTCAAATGACTTTATGGTTTTATGTCAACTTGCATTGCAGAATCGCAGCCAGTTGGTAGGGCCTTTCTTCTGTAAGAGTAACAGTAATATTGTTGTGGAAACTGTGTGACGGGCGTTTGCTCTTGCTATCTCTGTCATAGATTAAACATGGCAGCGTGCTGGTTATTGTGCTGACAGGACTTTTCATTGGCTGTTGGAGGGACAGCAAGTAAGTTCGACCATTGTCAGAGGTCACTAGCAGGGTCGCCGGGGGACACTGGGAGAATGAGGGACGGACGGTGAGCGAGGCGGTGTGAATGACACAATAGAGATGGGATGTGGTGTAGAGCCCCCTGGCCTGATCAGATGGGACCGAGGAAGGGGAAAGAACAATCATAAGACCTGAAGCCAGGCCTATATGTGAGCCACTTGCTCATGACACACTGTTAGGGCTGTACGGAGACATGGGGCCGGGGAGCGGGATGGAGGTTTTCACACGTTTGTTTGAGTGCATACCTCGGATGTTAATGATTTATTGATGATCAATCAAGATTCAAAGTTGGCTTCCTTTGTCTTTAGCAGATACCTGTCCTGTGATGTGTCATGAACAATCACGGATTATATAAACCATTGTGACACAGCTGATGATGGATTTAATACATTTCTGAAACAATGCATCCCTATTACATACATATTCAGTGTCATAGGGACTGGTTTATAGAGTTGGTGGAGTATCATGCAGGGGGAATCTTGTTCCTCAGGGTGTGGATGTATTACATTAGGTATTTACATGTCTATAGTATTCAGTAGCCTTTTATTCATGTTTTTAAGTGCTTCATTCTGTATTCTCACATGGAGTTTAGCATTTTAATGGTATCTTTACTAGGGTTGGGCCGATGTCCGGTTTCACCGATTTCGGTGTATGGGCTAAACCGGTTTAATTTATGCACAAACCGGTTGAACCGGAATTTGTCCTTTTTATAACAAGTTCTAGGAAATGAAAACTTCAGCGACCTGTGCCGACGGTACTAAATCCAACTTGTCTTTCATTAGTAATAAGAAGCTATAATGACAAGTGATTAAAATAATATTGTGATTATTTATAAACAGATCGGCGAGTGTCCGAGTCGGCTGGTAAAATGACAGAGATGTGCGTGTGCAATACCTTGTGTTTGCTTACATCGACGTTTTTACGTTACGCTGCAAAACAAAGTTATTTATAAACAGTACGATATTTTTGACTCTCCTTTCTGTGATTACGGCACAATCATCCGTGTAAAAGGAAAGGTCGGTATAACCGGTTTGGTCTGGTCTTTGGCTTAGTATCAGACCGGTTTGATAATGTTTAAACCGGCCCAAGCCTAATGGACAACTGTATTGGACTGCTGTGAAACTCTTATCAGGCAGTAGAATAAGACGTGTCTGAAAATACATTCTGATAGGAAGTCAGTGGTGCCTCTGACACTCATGGAAGAGGGTGTATATTTTTATATATTTGATCAGCTTTGCCCTCAGTGCACTTAGCCGAGGTTTATCGCTGTTTTTTTTTTGTTTTTTTTTAATGACCTATGAGTGAAATCCTGATCCTGAAATTACCACGTCACAACACTTTTAATTCTGCTTCTTCGCCCCAGTGAGGCAAGTGGAACGACAGTCTGCTTAAAATAAACCAAAACTCTTAAGTTGTAAACTACACCCGCCTCCCTTTTTATTGTTTTATTATTGAGCCCCTGTCCGTCTTTCTCACACTCTCATTGTGTCCAGTGCTGTGCGTTCTGTGAATCTCAACACCAGACATGGTGAGATCACACCTTCCTAACCATCTTCATCCGTGCCACAGAGGGCGACTCAGGAAACCGACTCTTGGTACTTTACACCAGTTTGAGTTTCTCTCACCCCCAGGGTGCCAGATAGTGATCTCGTCAACACTGTCCAGACGGGATGTTCTAGTAGCGACATTTATGTGGTTGGATTTGAGATCACAGCCTCCTCTTGATCTCACAACTTTCTTTTTAATGGGTATGCTATTCTATTATACTACTAGTACACGCATGTTATGTATGTGGTCGTACTGTACATGCATGAACAACATGTATGGCTTAGCTGAGATGCAAAGTCAAGCCAATATCAAGCAAAACTATTATTTCGGCTCCAAATCATTGTATTGAAAATAACCCATGTTTAAATGTTAATTTAATTCCCTAAATGTCAGACATTTCTCGTTTGGCCAGTAGCTCTTTTCAGACCATTTTTGTGACATTTCAAAACAATAGTTAATTAGTTACCTTGGCATAAAGGTGGTGGAGCGAGCTGTCCCATTTTTGAGAAAATAAACATCTACTGTAGCATTCTCTGTTTCTGCCATTCATTACACTGCATGTTTGCTTTACCTATTATGTTTCTACGTTACGTTGGCACCTTATTTTGGTCTCTCTGATGCGGGTGCTCCGTTTCTATGTTTCGGCAGTGCCTTTTTGTCAGTGCTTCCCTGTTCCTGCGTGTACCACCCACACATGCATCTGTGACTCCCTGGTTGACATTCATTTCCTGCCCCATCATCGCAATTTGCTATCAGGGAGTGTGTACAGCTCATTGAGTTACACATCTTTCCATCAAATGCCTTTCACAAGGCTTTTGGAACAGCGAAGTGAACAGAATGAAGGGGGGGTGAACCTACGTGTCCACAACACTCCATATAGTGTGAAATTTTAAACTCCTTGCTTTGGTTACTGTTGAATAAGTAAGTGAGCACCGACGGTGTGTGCGTCCACTAGCCAACAGCATTGAGTCTTCATGAGGATCAGTTGGACAGTAGTGCACATTAACACCAAACTGGCTAGGCAGCATGACGAGGAATGCAGCTCCGTACTCCAAGCACTGCATGCGAACAAAGGCACAACATTGTGTTCAAAAAAAGTGCTGCCTCACAAAAGGGCCCTCACAAAGCCTGAAATGAACCCCCACACACCCATCCGTCTGCCCTACTTCCTATTAGTCAGGCCAAACCACCAACTCCTGGCAGACAGAGGGGATAGCTGTTTAGGCCTGAAAAATCGTAGGGCTCAGAAATGATTATATATTTCAGTCTTATGTGTATATATTTACATCCAGCAAACGTGAGGCAACAGTATGATTAATTTTAAGTTGTTTTTGGTTCTTTCTGCTTTTGGTATCCTTCCAAAAAAATATTGAGATACACCACTATTTTACTAGCTAGTTGCTATCTGTCTGGTGCTGGTAAAATAGCATACAGTGGGTTTAGTAGAGCTTTTTCTGCAGAAAACCTGCTTTCACATACATGTTGTTGTTTGATTTGTTGATATAATTAATATAATAAGGATTTGCTTTGAACAATTTCCTCACATTGCACTTTTTTTGCCAGCATCCATTGGTCAAGAGGATTAAAAAAAAAAAAAAAAAAATCAAAATCCAGCCTAATAACTGGTGAATTGCTTCACGCTCCTAATTAAACCTAGATTCTCGACATTTACACTCCTTTTGTTATTCATTTTACTGGAGTGTACTAAAAGAAAAGTTAGGAATATGACAAAAAGCACTGATGGAGATGGATATTTGCATTGGTAAATAAGACAAGCGGATGGATATGGATACATAGATACAGCTTGCTGTTTAATTCACGTAAAAGCCTTGGCATTGTTGAGCCGCCACAGGATCAAATATCATCATCTACTCTATGCCTTTTTAATTGATTTCTCTCAGATTTGAGAGCCATATAGTCTGAAGCGATATCTTTTTAAACAATCTGATCAATAGTCATGCTTTTACTAAGCCTTGCGGCTCCAAACTGTGTCCTAGATTGGTCTACATGGGCGGCAAGACCCTGTTACACAACTGAAGTGTGCTTGTGACTAAGGAGATATACCCCCCAGTTAGATTAGATGAGGATTATACAATAATTAGGATTTTTATTTCCACTTTTAAGGGGGAAATGATGTTGAATGGCCCAGTTAATCAATGATATTTAATCGGGACGGGGCCTATCGAACATTGTGAAACCAGAAGCCTGATGAAATCGTTAATCTGTCCTTTATTGACATTTGAAGCCTGCCATCTTGGCACTCTTCCTCCATACTCTGGCAGATATGAAGGGAAAGGCATGTGAGTGAGACTAGAATACCAAAGTTAGAGAAAGCCTCTCTGTTAAGAAGCAGGTAGGGTTTAATCTGTCACTAAGCCCCATCATTCATTGCCTACTCTCCTCTAGTATCAGTGTCCCTGGCTTTTGACGGTGACTATCAGACCATATCAGAAGGACAAGGATTGTTCTCGTGGGCATTGCTCAGTGTAGATGGCCCTGCATAGTTTCTGTAATTTATAGCAGCACTGTGATTATTCAGGCCTGTAGTAGTCATTTAAACCTAATCTCAAAATAACCCTGTTGGTCTTGGTTGTCTCTCAGTTCATCTTCTTGGTCCTGAAGAAGGGCTCCAGCACACCCGTCCCAGTACGGAAACTTTCATGCGTAGTACAGCACTCTGTCTCTGATTTGGCTGGCTCTACCGGCTGGTGTTTGCTGTCTGCAGCTCGGATTCTGGAGGGTTCCCGTCGGCCATATCCTCCCGTCAGCAGCTGCAGCCCACAGCAGACTCATTCCAGCTGAATACGGCCAAAAAAACACTGTAAAAAAATCCCTCTCTACATGCATATTCTTTCACATTGTATGCTGACCATGTATGTAGGGTTCAGAGTCAAAGAGCAATGGATGACATGTGGTGGTGGTGGTGCAGCTGGTGACGTGGCTGCACTGAGTGTAGTGAAGCCCCGTGTTTGCAGTAAGCCCCAGGCGGTGTGTGTGTGTGTGTGTGTGTGTGTGTGTGTGTGTGTGTGTGTGTGTGTGTGTGTGTGTGTGTGTGTGTGTGTGTGTGTGTGTGTGTGTGTGTGTGTGTGTGTGTGTGTGTGTGTGTGTGTGTGTGTGTGTGTGTGTGTGTGTGTGTGTGTGTGTGTGTGTGTGTGTGTGTGTGTGTGTGTGTGTGTGTGTGTGTGTGTGTCAGGGCACGTGTTAGGCCACTGCTAATAGCGTGTGGGCTCGGTAACTGCAGAGTGTATGCCTGGTAATGGTTGTGTGTGACGCCTTCACGTGTGTATCGGGCCATTATAAGCACTTGTCTGTGTGTATAAATCATCTGGACCCAGTCTTGCATCACAGCCACCCTCGGGACAGCATGCTGTGCTCTGATTCGCACACGCCACCTCATACTAGCTGCTTCCTCCTTCCTTTTCTTCCGTCTATTGGGAAGACTGGTCATAAAGTCTGCTGTTGGATAAGTGGAGGGTAAATGAACAACGATCGGTGCAGCCACCAGTGCTATACTTTTTTTTTAATGTTTCCCTGCCCCTCTATGAGTCTCTCACAGCCTGTTATGTGTCATGTGTTGTGTTAAACACTGTATAGATAATTGCATGCATGAGTAGTCTTGTAGTGGGACAACCCACCATATTGACCCTAGTATGGAAATGGTATGTCAAGGTCGTAACAGCTGGCTCCCATCTCCCATCCTGTGGACATTGCACAGACCCAACCTGATGGGCTTACATTAATAAAGAGTGCATGCACATGTGAATGTCTGTGTTTTTTGTTTCTTCTCTGTGGTAGCCCGAGCCCACCCCCACCCCCTTCCGTCTGCATGGCTACCAGAGCTTAACATCTATGCAGACCTTTCACGGAAAGCCAGGCCTCTCTGCCAGAGTTGTACGCCTGTTTTCTCATCTGTCCAGCAAAGTGTCTCGTCCTTCCTGCTGTCTGACTTGAGGACGTGGTCTCTGCCGCTGGCTTTTTCCAGGCGCCGTCGTTTCCACCCAAAATCTGGAATCTTAACACACACTTTCTCAATGCTGTGTCAGTGCAGGAGCGATGGGTTTCTTGCTGTTGTTGCTTCTTATTTGAGTCTGACAGAGCAGCAAAACAAGGTAACTCTACTGCTTGTGTGTTTTGTAGTGCGTTAGAAAGACTCGTGACTCAGAAAGTGCCATTGACGTGTAAAATTGGACATTACTCGGACAAAAGGTGAACACTGGTGCAAAACCACGGGTGGACGTTGCCCCCCTGCTGGCCAGTTTGGTTTAATGGACTGTGAGGAATTGTTAAATGATAACCTGCTGCACAAGGGCTGTATTGAAACTGAAATTGTAGTCATGGGTCTCTGACTGTCCAGTATGTGGATAAATTAACAATATCATTTATAAAGTTGAATAGAATTTATTCCCGAAGGCAGTAATTATCCAAAAACTATAAAGCAGTGCTCAGTTCTCAACACTTTATGTAACACAAATGATCAGGAAAATAAAATCTGTGCCTAGAGTGAACACCGTGAAATGCTCAAAGCATTAATTTTTGATTGAATCCTGGTGCCACAATTCATGCTGACGCTCTCAAAGGGCTTGTTTCATGAATATCACCGACATTAATGAAGAGAACGCTGCATCTCTCTTCCCGTTTTCTTTGGTGGATACACATTAAAAAGGATGACTACTACTAATACAACTTGGTTCTAAAAGAAGGAATCAAAACCTGCTGCCATTGTGTGTAACTGAAGATGTTAGTCATACAGGGGCAACATGGCCTTGGGTGTGTCGGACTGTCCTATACTCGACAGCAATGGATTGTGTGTGACCGATTGCGATCAATCGCAACGTGCTCGGCAAGACCAGGAAACCTGTCAGCTCTGTCACGGCGAGCTGAGACAATGTCACAACAAATTGTGAAGGTGTCGGTTAAATGTCTGGAAGCTGCCCTGTATTTTGACCTTGCTGTGAAAGGGTGGCAATCACAAACGAGATTAAAAGGAAGAAGAGAAAAATATTTTCTTTTCCTTGTTGCAACTGCACACCAGAAAGCAGTGTACAGTACAGGCTGTACTTTTTTTTTTTTTTTTTTTTTTGGACATCGATGCTGCACGAGTTGAATCAGAGGTCAGTGTATCCCAGGCTAGCTGGGATTGTGTTTGATCTAGCTTCAATTAGGGAGGCAGGGAAGTTGGTAGCAAAGTGGTAGAAAGGACGCAGAGGGAAAGACAGAAGATGAAAAACAAGCTCTCTCAGCTACAGTCTATTTATTATTTTTTTGTACACAAGTACAATAGTAATCCAGAAATAGCAGTTGAAAGTGTAGAGAAATGCATCCACAGTCAACACCTCCTTTTGATGTGCCATCCGACGACGTGCTAAGAACATGCACATAATAACTTTGGTCTACTTTCCAGTCTGTCAAATTGAAAAGAAGGAAAGGAGGGAGTAAAGAGAGTGGAATGACTAAAATGAAGTGAGAAGAAATCAGTGCACGTCCTCCACAGAGTGCTGCGTGGTGGATATCTGAATAACAAGACATCCGTTGCTTTGTCCAGCAGCCTCTCACATCGGCCTAAAAGACTGCTATACAAAAGAACGTCTGCTGCTTTAAGAGACGAGGCCGAATGCAGTGCAACAATATGCTTTTCCATCAAGGTGACTGGACTGCTTTGTGTTGCCATTGGATTCATTGTACAACCCTTCCGATAGGGGAATGATGCATTGCTATATGTGCTGCAGTAGTAAACACTTTGCTGTAACGAGCCTCTATGTGTGTGGGTGTGTATTAGTTTATGCATGGACGTGAAAGGAGTTGCATTACAATACAATATATTGTTCGTACAAAGAATAAAGCCTGCCACCTTTTTTTTAATGTAAAAGATTTGCATTGGTGCCGAATGAAGGAAACAAGTTGCGTTATGGGAAATGTAGGATCCAGTGTTTTTGGAACTTGACCCACGCAAGAGTCTGCACTGAATGCCCCTTTCAACAAGTAGCAGTTAGATCAACTATGCAGGGCTTTAAAAGGCCTGTACCCATTCTTGGAGACTTTTATAAAAAGTTGCATCCTAATCGATTTGGATCATTGGATGTATGGTGTTTTATGTGTCATGGTCAATTTGTTTTTACACTTCTTGACAGGCCTCTTTTCTTTTTCTATCTATCTCTCCAGGTAGAGTACTTGGTACTGTATTTTTCCCCCCTTCCTCTTCTACATAACAGTCCTGTCTATTCTTTACCTTTTATCTGTCCAGCTTTGTTGTGTTTGTCCCTTGCTTTTGTTTCTATTTAAGTACAAAGTGAGAGTCAAATTCTCTGTCTTCTGCACACACATACTTGGCAAATAAAGCTGATTCTGAAAATAAATAGTCCCAGATTTGGGACAGCCTGGCAGAAGCACTTTCAGGATTTATCTTTGAGGATATTTCCAGACATTTGTCTGCGGCGTTAAGCCGTTAACAGGACAGTCTTTTTTTTTTTTTTTTCATGCCATCACTGACTTCTCCGGGCCCTTTGGTAGATGAACTCAAAACATAAAGCTATTAAAAGCCCATTGGCACTTTGAGAGTACCCCTCCTTGCACTTAGCCTGTTTCATGTTCTCTGTCTCCTTTTTAAACTTTGTTTAGTCATCATCAGCTTCTCCACTCCTATCATGACACTTGGCCTGATATACCCAGCATCATCTTACATCGAACTATAACATGTCTTAGTTTCCGTAAACTCTGCTTTGGTTGAAATAAATCCCTATTCAGAGTAAGATGTGAAAATATGCCACTTTTTCTCCCACTGTTGGCGACTCTCACTACTTCAAATTATAAAATATATGTCAAAAATCTCAGGAGGTGAGTGAGGAGGAGCAAAAACATTCACGTATAGTAAGGCACACGTGGTTCTCTTTCTGGGTAGTCGTTGGCGACAGCATTCAATAAACAAATACTGTCCACACTGACATTCATTACAGCAGAATGATTTAGTTTCTGTTGGCATTGGAGGGTTATTTGAGCAAATGCTCCAACAGTCAGAGTTCAGTGCTCTCTGCAACTGGGAGTCTGAAGGGTCCTCGCCGGCCATATCCTCCCATTAACAGCAGCAGCCTCCAGCGGCCTCATTCCAACTCGGCCAAAACACCGTAAAATCGACACTGTAAAATGTAATGGTAGCCCTGTCCTCGATCCTCCATTATATCCTCTGCGCTCATATTTTGGGATGCCACTTTCGCTCTTGGAGACACAAGCAACAAGTACAAGGACATTTTTGAGAGACATTGAGCCCCATAGCTACCAAAGAAAACAAATATTTCCCAGTAATGGTATGCTCTTTTACTATGAGGCTTCTTCCTTGTATATCTGATTGGAAAGCATATCTCACGCCTGACTGAGTCGTCCTCCCATTGCCGATATAGACTTTGTGTCTGTCTGGTAATATGGGGAGGTTTAGCTCAGGAGGTAGAGCGGGTTGGCTGGTAACCGCAAGATTGCCGGTTCGATCCCCGGCTCCTCCTAGCTGAGTGCCTGGTGTCCCTGAGCAAGACACCTTACCCCAATTGCTCCTGACGAGCTGGCTGTCGCCCTGCGTGGTTGACTCCGCCGTCGGTGTGTGAATGTGTGAGTGAATGGGTGAATGTCAGTCATTGCTGTAAAGCGCTTTGGAGAAAAGCGCTATATAAATGAGGCCATTTATATATAAATGAGGCCATTTAATATGAGATTTCCTGGTCGGTGCTAGTTTCCCAGCACGGAGCAGGTGTTGACACAACACTTAACTGAAAACATACTGTAGTAGCAATTCAAATTACTCGTGCATTGTGTTTTGGGGCCAATGCACCTGTGAAATCTGATTCAACAAAAACGTTGTGCATTGATATGACCAAATTATGCTTGAGTATTAATGTTATGCCAAAGATGTGGCCGTCATTTCACAGTAATTACTCTCTTTGCTAAGTAGCAAGCTATCTGTCTTTATGATAGGCACACAAATACATCGGCCATTCTCTGCTGCCATCTGCTCTGTGGTCATATGGTTGAAATTTGCTGAAACATCACGCTGAACTTTCTGTCGAGGAATACAAATAGGCTTCTGGGGTATAGAAGATACACTAGAATGATGAACTGTTTTGTTGTTTTTCCATGCTCAGTCCTATGTGTTCTTGGACTGGAGCTCAGGTTGCGTTGCCAGCGATGGAGGCTGTGGTCCCCCAGAGGGGAGCAGCAGTGAGATGGCATAAACAGCCAACTTCCCAATGGGCCTGATGGAGAACACTTCCTTCCCATCTCATCCCTTTGGGTTTCCTCACAAAGGACCGTGCAACAGCTCTCTGCTGGCCCAGCCTAGTTTGCCTTGAGTGCCTCACTTTCCTGATTCAGACAGACCTACAGGCTACTGTTGACTGGAGTGATTACTCACCAAATGATGTAATCTAAAATGTCTACCAGGTGCTACTGTTGTACAACTAATTAAAAACTACTTTTGGGAGCCACAAAGCCAAGAAACATAAATCATTAGTAGTGAGTAGCGCCCGAGGGCCTGTAATTCCTACTGAATGTTAAATGTCAATAGCTTTTTAAATGTGTCGAGGTGCTTACCTAACTCTGAAGAATGTGTTTCTACTGATTATTATTATTGCAATGAATATCAGCATCCAAATCAACCTCACCTTTGTGTCTTATTATGACCTTGCAGAAAGCCTGCACAGTTGGATGGAAGTTGAAAACAACACGATGCGCATAGATGACCTTGTTCGTTCGTAGTGAGTTGAACAGAAAAAAGGATTTATTTCAATTGTGGAAACACACAATCAGATGTCAGTCAGACGAGGCTCCGTTTCACTGCACATGGGTTATCAGTGTCTCCGACACAAAGACACGCACATGGTTTCTCAGATTCAGTCTTGTCTCCGGGGACAATAGCTCTTAGATAGGGGTTTGTGGTGGGGGCCTTTGTGGCTGTCCATCATCTGTGGCAGCACTTTGAGTTGGATGTCTCGAAATTGTTGGTGATTTGCTATCATTTTGGGCAGTAATTGTGTGCGTCCCGCAGCTTGAAAGGCGCCCAACAATGTAGAGGCTTAAGGGAATGTTTTGAAATATGATGGTGGTGAGAGATGGGGCTGATTTTCCTTTTGTTGATTATATCGACACTCAGCTTCCCCACTCACTCACCCGTCTCTGTTGTCCTCAGTTCACCGGAGACGTTCCTCCGTCATTCCTGTTATGCGGGATGCGGGGGATCAATCACTCAAAAACTCAAACTGCTGTAGAGTAGGCATACAAATATCTGTATGTCAGTGAAAGGGCTCTGTGAGGTCTGTTTATATAATGACACTTGGCACCAGATGGAAGAGCTGACAAATGGGTCTCCTGTGAGATGGGAAGGATCCTTTCTTTTCAGGCCCTGCGCTGTATAGTCATGCGAGCACAAAGCCTCAACCTCGAGTTTGGATGAAATGAATAGAAATGAGCGTAAACGGGGAAAAAAATCATTAATCAGAAACATGGAGGAAAACCGAACTGAGCTGGTGAACTTGTCTACCAGTTGAAGGTGATGCTGGATTGTGGGGAGTTTAACACTTCAAGGCAGCGTGCACGTTTTTTTCTGTCTGTAATCATCGCAGCAAATGATTCCAAAGCAAGCAAGCTCTCTTAATGAACATCATATTTCAATTTTCTTTCTAGTACATTACCGCTTCACATGCAGGAACCTCCTCTGAGTGATTCTCTAACTAGTTCCCTGCCCCAAGCCCTGTTGAATATTCTTGCAGGTTATGATGAATTTTATTTTCAAATAGCATGATAAGTTCATCCAATTTGCATGCAGTTTTGAGGTTAGCAGTAATTTGATGACCATTCTAACAACTGTCATAGCTGGCTGCTAAAATGGGGAAATATTCCTTTTTTAAAATCTTTGATGGTTGATGCCCCTTGACCACTAAACGACGAAATGGGAATTAAATTAAATTATTTTGGTGCTTTCATTATAGTTTTGCAACCAAATCCAAGCAGTGACATGTTTCCATGTGCAAGACCTGAGATAAGCCCTCGGACCCAGCTGACAGCGCAGGAAGCCCAGTGTTGATTTGCTGCAGGGGTCTTCATCCCGTGACCCCACCGTGTTTGATTAGGATCGGGTTCCTTCTGACACAGGTGTGGAAACATACAGAAGATGAATCTCTTCTGCTATGGATCGAGCTAAAAAAGAAAGCTGTGTAAGCACAGGAAAAGCTCATACAGCGATGTGAATGTGTCTTTTTTTCAAAATATTTGTAGAGTTAGGTACTTTATTTTGAGAAGGCAAAATGTTCAGATCCTCTGCAAAAACTTGCAGGAGGGAATTTTTACACGGGACATGTGTGGATGCCCTGCAGACAATACAGCTGTGAAGACATCGCTGTATGTATTAGGCATCGCATAGGAGCTCTTACAGCTGAGTACACACATGGCACACATGCAGCGTTGTGTCAAAACAAATTTCAATCTCTTTATATGTAAAACATTTGGCTGATGGCTTCTATTGCAGGAGGAAGGAGCATGTTTTCCAGCAAGAATCCCAACACGGGGAAGACAGAAAGGATTAGTGCACATTTCATTAATAATCCATTCCCTATTATCCTATATAGGGGTGAGCCTAAGGCAATGTTTTCAAATTGCTTGTTTTGCCCAACTATCTCCAACCAAAAGGTAGTCAGTTTTCTATTATAGGCAAAGAAATCCAGCAAATAATATATATTTAACTTTATTCCTTTATTCTCAACTCTAGAATAAAAAACAACCCTTTTGCTGGGAAAAGAGTAGACTCATTCAGCCGGTTAAACACAACCCAAAGAAATGTGTGTATGATATCAGGCCTGTGTGCGTTTAGTTAAAAATGTGTTTTGATAAGAGTCGGCTCGTCAATCAGTGATCTCGCAGATGACGTCAAAAACCCAGAGCTCCGCTACAGTGGTGGTCCTGTTAACTCAAAGCTATGATATCTGAGGTCCTGTTGGGCGACTTTAAGACGTCACCCCCTGCTGATGTGCAGCCAAACCTCAAACTAATCTTCCAAGGTTTCTTTGCTTGCATACATTTGAACTAAACATACATTTTTGGCCTCTTGGAGTCATGCCAAAGGCTTATTGAGTGCAGCTGTAATGCTGACGCAGCTTGGCTTTTTGCACTTAAAATGTGCATTGTTCTAAATGATTGTTTTGATTGGAGGGGGAAATAAAGAGTGATTTAAACAAGCTGCTTTGAAGATGAGAAAGGTAACTAACATTACAACCGTAGCAATGACATCCAAGCTTTAAACCTGAAGTTGGCCTCGGCCGATTTGTAGTTGTTCATTTCTCAAGTTGGCATATTTGTCTTTACTTAACAACCCACTCTGCTGATTTTCACGTAGATTTTAAGTAATCATCTTACAAAAGTCTGCGTGCCACCTCTTTGCCACACAAGATTCAAGTTTCATACACAAACACCACCCTAGCTGTAACCAAATCCACTAGCATTTTTTTTTGCAACGGCGTCCGTAGTTAATATTTTGTTCCACCTCTTTGTGAGGGTGCAGTCTGAACAAGCAGGGGGAACTTTTCTTTTTCTGCCATATGTTGCCGTTGAAGTGTTTGCATCCCAAGATGATGGAGAGGAGCAGAGAATCCAAGCAAATCAAGGTAATGCTGTTGTTGGACACAGGGAACGCTGGATGTTATGTAGTGTACAATTTAATACATGGCTAATGCAGTTTTTTATTCCAGTTTTTACCAAATGTGTTAAAGGGAGTAGATCTGCCTTTTCTAAGGAGATAATTTTCTCTAATGTTATGGTCCAGTACACATTATTAACGATATAGTAAAACACAGTGGTAATAATTAAAATATGGCTTAATTGGAGAACTAGGAGTTGTTGAACGAAAGTCGAGGCAGTTGCCGTTTATCAGCAGGAGGTGCTGAATCTGCACTAAAGGACCGTATCATATCTCATCACATTTGCTGCTACAGTACATCCGCGCCTGTTTGTTTTCCATGTCTCTTCCCCCAGAGGGGTTTCTGCTGTTTCACTGGGCCAGACCTGCACCGCCGGTCCGGAGGCGTTCAGCTAGCTTGTTGATTGTGTTGGGCTAGAGATCCCCCTGCCAGAGAATTGGAACAATCCATACCCTTCTGGGAGACGGGAAGCCCCCGCTGGTTATTATGGCAGAGGCCAAGATTTAGATCATCTAGTATAATATTTAGGATATCACCGTGTAGTATCAGTACTTGGATAAGCAGATGGAACACAAAGCCTGTCTGTACGATCTCTTGAGATCAGATATGTATTTACTCTTGCACGGGTTCTGCTTATAAATATGAATTTGTTTGAGGTGTCATGACCTCATTGGAGTGTGCAGAGTCTGTATTTGTTATTTTTTACAGGAAAAGTAAATGCAAGTCTGGGAAGTTTCTTATTTTTGTTTTTCCCCACGTCACAGTTCTAGTTTGTGGAGGAATAGCACATTGTTTGAAACTGATTCATAATAGTTGCCTAGCAACATTAGGAGTTATTATCTGCGTTGTGCACATGCATTTGTACGGGACAACAAGAGTGGAAAAACAAGTGTGAACATGCTGTCCAAGTCGTGCTTGCCAACCATCACAGTCCACCTCAGTGGGATTGCCTTCACCTGGCTCCATGCCCAGGATCCCACATCCCCTCTGCTACTGTGTTTTCCACCCAGTTAAAAGAAACAACAAGTATTAGCAACACTACCTCTCGTTTTCCCTGCAGTCCAGTTTAATTGTGGAAGGTGGTAGACTTTGGGGCGAACTCCCATGTGTCCCAGTATTGAATTAACATTCATTATTCACATGTCATTAATTTCCCAATTAGCCGCCATCCGTGATGTGAAGGAGCGCGCCGCGAGGTTTGAGAGGCTGAGAGACGACGGGAGGTTATTAACGTCGCAGACGTGGAAAAAAGGATGCAGGAAAGAGACGGACAGAAGAGACTAGTTTTCATCTTGCAGTTGATTTGACACAAAACTGTTTGTTCAGCCCAATATGTGTATTGTCTGTTGGGAGTATTTCACTCCAGAGTCTTGAAAACAAAATAAGAGATGAATTAAAATCTGACCCAGTTACGTTGTAAACATTAGGATGTTTTTGTTTGTCAAAATGATATTTCTGCTCCCAGCTGCTCTCTCATTTTTAGACAGATTTATTGAACTCCACATCACATGTGCTCTTTCATGTAAGGTTACACCTGTATGAACTCATTTTTGTAATGTTGTTCAGATCACCCAGATTTGTTTTCTGAGATTGAGAGCCATAAGCAAACCACTGTTTAACTCTGGCAGTACCCCCTGTTCTGAGGCTAACCTGTGATAATCTTGTCCCCAAAAATGTGCCATAAACCCCATCACCCCTCCACCCGAGCTCCCAAAAATGGCCCTCAATCCTTCCCTGCAACTCTTGAGCTCTTAAGGCCCCCTCATCTCACCTCCATCCAATAAACCCAGAGAGACCAATAGCCGTATTAATGCCTGTAATAGGGATCAGCGTTATTAGCACCTTCGGCTGAACTGCAGCAGAATGAAATTGCATCAGTTTAGTAGATGATGATCTTACTTGCATGTAGTAAAACTACAACCTCACTGCGCTGCTAGTGTTACTACAGCTACGCTTATCTGTTTATCAGGTGTACTGCTCCCTTTTGCGCGTTATGGCCTGATTAATTTGTGTCGTCGTGTGTTCTGTTCTGCGATATTGTCAAAGACTCCGGAAGCTTTGGATAGGAAGTTGATTAGATAACATGTTTCTTCTTCTTGCTCCAATTTGGGATACATTTGGATGATTCCATAGAGTCCCATTCTGGGGGTTTGAGCAGCACATTTAGTATTCCATCAACCAACAAACCTCTTTGGTTGGCAGAGGCTAATTGTAGCTTCGGTTTTCAGGGACCCCAATCTGTTGAACAATCAACAATTAAATGGGAATACAGAGGTAGGAGAGAGGGAGGTGAAAAGAATGAAAGGAAGTGGAAACAATTCATTGCATTGTGTTTGCTGGCACATGGTTGGACCAGTTTGGGCTGGATTGCAGAAAAGCGAAAGGCTAAAAAGAGGCAGAGGGGGGAAGCCTAATGACCAGCCCTTGAAAGGCGAAGGTCCCCCCATCTGATGCAGACCACACTCGCAGCTCAACCGCGCACCCCAACACATATGTGATAATGCTGAAGAAGAAAAAGGATGGGGCCAGCAGTGAGCCCTGTGTGAAAAAGGTAAGGACAGAGTGGAAACAGAGGATGGACTGGTCTGGGGTGAGGCGATGCCCTGACTCCAGCCTTTGGAGGTGTAGAATATCAGGTTCTGGATGAAGCTGGAATGGCTCCTGGTTTATTATTTCTAATTTGATTTGAACCATTTTCGTGGAAATGATTTCCTGGCTTGTCTCTCTGTGATATGGTTGAGTATCTTCTTCTTTGGGAGCTATTATGTTTCATTATGGGCCTCTCCATGCCTGTTTGGAAAGGTGTTGATGCTCCAGGCTGCATTCTAGCCATTCTGTACTGTTTATGAAGTCGCTCAGTGATCACTGAACTGAAAGAAAAGGCAATCTTCAGAAATGAAGTCATCAACAGTATGAACATTTTTCTCATGTGTTAACCTCTGGTTATGTGGACTCCTGAACATCTGGACATTGTTTATATCAATCAGCAGTGATGTAACTAAGTACATTTACTCAAGTACTTGTGTGCAAACTTAATTCACCTGTACACGTAGTCTTTCTGGCACTTTCTATTCCTACTCGACTACATTTCAGACAAATATTGCCCTTTTTTAAAAATAAACTGCATGTTTCTTTCTTTATTCTAAATTAGCTTTTTTCTGCAAACTGCTTATACAAGTGCAGCAGACACGATTTATCATTCCGTTGATTAACGGAAAAGTATTTGACAAACAAAATGTGAGGATTTGCTGCATCTTTTTTTCTGTTAAGCGCATAAATATTGGTAATTAATGATAAGTGCATAAGTAATGGAAATTAATACTATGATAAGTGGATAAGTAATGGTAATTAATGCTATGATAATTGTATAACGGTCAAAGGGAGGCCATTTTCTTCCATTTAGTACTTAAAGTACTTTCTCCACATTTTCCATAGTTCGACCACAACTGTGAATGAAGACACACACACACACACACAATATGAGAGAATATGTTTGAATGTCAGTCATTTTATAATTTCTCTCCAATTTAAAAACCTGGAAACATTTGCTTGTTTTGTACTCAAGGTCGACCTTTTTTCAACAAGGAGAGTGATAAAGGATAAGAAATGATTGAGGAACGGCACTCGTTCTGCTCTTCTATTATCAAATCATAAAAGCGTTTCACCACCTCCGTCAGAGGACTGTGGCATCCACTGAATCACTCTCTTCTCAATGCATTTCTTGACACAATGATTCGCACTGATTTACAGGCGTCATTCACCAACTTTTCTGAGTCAGAGATGAAAAAACAACGTTGTTGTCGCATGCTTCACAGCGCACGCCCCCACAAGCATTGTTTTGTTCTTGTTCTCTGGTTTTATGGTAGGAATAAGTCAGCTATTCATACTTATAATGCAACAAGTTAATGACTCTGTAATAATGGAAAGATCAACAAAGAGATAGAATCGCGGTCAGTTTGTGGCCTGACTTTATTTAATATAACACCTCCTATCTATTCCACAGACCCTGAATGAACTGTTGTACCTTCGTCAGCTGTGTGGCCTTGTTGCCGGTTGATTATAGCCCCATTGTCTCCTTTTATCTTTTTAAAGTCAGAGTGAACTTAATGCTGGATTCCCTGCAGACGGCGGTGCACTTGTTCTGTCTTTTCTTTCTATTATCAGCCTTATTATCTTATATCTCCGTCCTTGCATAATTCAAACATCACCGGACACCCCATTTACTGTATTACGATGTCCTCATACAAGAAGCAGAATATACCTTTTTATATGTGTTGTTCATTTTGACCTACTTCATATAGATGCAATTGTAAAATCTGTATTGAGTTCTGATCTCTGTCCCCGTCTGCTCTCTGTCCAACCAGCAGATCCAGTTTGCGGACCAGAAACAGGAGTTCAACAAGCGTCCCTCGAAGATCGGCCGGCGCTCCTTGTCCCGCTCCATCTCCCAGTCGTCCACAGACAGCTACAGCTCAGGTAGACTTACACAAACCCACCCTTTCTATAGAGAATAAGGGCAAGGACGGACATGTCCTAAAATACCACAGTGCCTTGTAGCTTTGTGAATGTTTCCATAACGTCTTTCTTATGACACTGAGGTTATAGAAAGGGTTTCAGCTTGAAAAGAAGTAGGCAGACTTTGATTGTACTTTCTTCTCATCTCCCCGATGTTCTTGTCTCTCCGGCTCCGTCACATTTTGACACAGCGGTTCATGTGAAACTGTGGTCTCGGAGTTGGAGGATTAGCTGCTGGTGGTCTGAGAGAGATGTGGGAAGTATTGGGTGTGGCTGAAACTGAATTTCCAGTTCCATTCATGACGGTGGTTTAAGAATAGTGGTGATAACAGGACAGCAAATTCAGTATCCCAAACAGTCAGCAAATCTCTCTCTCTCTCTCCTGTTCACATCACAACTCAAAGAGCCTTCAAACTTGAAGCAGCTTAAGCAGTTATAATAATTTCATAAAGCTCTGCCTTTCGAGTTCCTGCTGTGTGTCGGGGTCATTCACTGGCCACAGATCTTCCGTTGCCATTAAAATGATGAATTAATCTGTCCGGCTTGGACGCCGTCCCTCACAGTGGAAGAATCTGATGGACAAGCAGATGGGCGGCGGATGGGCAAATGGACTTTCAGTCGGTATTAGTGGATGACCATAATGGGCCCATCAGGTCAGGGGAGCTTCTAGTTAATATTCAGTACTTCTATTTAGAGAGGATGGAACATTTTGGTCCTGTGACTTCCCCACCAGCACATTTTGCAGGTGGCCACATGTTTTTGTAGGCAAGTGTCAGCTGGGAAAATTACATGCACGTGTTTCTTTCTCCAAAGACATTAAAAATCAGGCAAAAGTTTCTATAGTTGGTGAAGTATAGTTAGTATATAGTGACAAATATACAATAATAATAGGCATGGGGTGATATATTTAAAATGTTACGTTAACAATTAGCATGTTTGTATTCATAACAGTACTAATAAAGCTCCACTGATGTAATGACAAAAACTTTTACTGTAATTTTCAAAATGTAATTAATATGCGCTTCTGATTATTTCTAAATTCAGTCAAAATTGGCACACTCAGTATCTTTCTAAGATGAGGATTGGATTTGTTTCCCGATTCCCCCGTACTGCAGAATCCGTGTTCTCCTTTCTTCCTTCTTTCTATTTGCTTCTCTATTCTAATCCTATTCACCTCCCTCCAGCAACCACATCAGGACTCATTAAAACACTCGGCCTCCCATGAACCTTCTTCCCCAGCCTGAAGCTGTGAGATCACAACTTTTATTTTTTATGATTTGACAAGCTCATTTTCACCTGTGCTGTTGGATTCGTATCTTAACAACAGTGTTTGTAAATTGTCTTAAATATGTCAAGCTGAAAATATTCAGGTTATTTTGTGCAGCCTTATTATCTCCCCGTTTGAACACTGTTATAAGCTCTTTTTTTCTACCTTGCCCCATCTGCTGATTCCATGTCGTCTCCCATAATTCCCTCATCAGAGTGCCTCTTATTTCTTTGATGGTTCCCACAGTGCAGAGGACACGCTGAACACACTTCTACATTTCCCAAGGACGCTTTTTGTTCAGTAAGGGTTCCTCTAAAGTTAGTCTGTAAATCAGACTGCATATCTCGAAACGGTCAAAATGCAGTCACGTGTGGAATAAAAATGACCATATATCTCTAATAATGCTGCATTGATTTTTATCCCTTTTAAAAAAAAAGAACTGTCCATCATGAGTGCGATAATGTTAAAGGAATGCAATGCGAAATCAATCAACTTTTAATGCACAACACATTTTAGACTTGAATTTAAAAGAAGTGTATCTGTAATAACCAGCTTAGTATCGGCTGATACTTTAAAATGAGACCATTAGGTCTGAGTTGTGGGATGGGTTGAGTATCTTCTCGTTAAGGTGGTATCTAAAAGCCTTCTGTGTGAATGTAGAAGACTTTCTCTTTCTTTGGCTTTGTCCCAGTATCCTTTTCTAAGTATCTGTACATCCACCCTCATGACCCCTAAGATCTCCTCAGCTCAAGACCTCCCCCACCCTTTCCTCCTGTCAGAACGGATGGGAGAATTCAAAAGAAAGTGGTAGACTCATGGATTATTACCTTATTTTTTTTCCTTTTTAAAGCCTTTCCCCTCCTGGCACAGTACAGCATGTTCTTGAACTTCAGCATTGTTACAGTGCTGGCGAGGTACCCAGTATTATCTGGTACAGGTCCATGGTCATTTTCGAAAAGGGTGGTAGGAGCGGTATTGGCATTGTGTGCCGTCTCCACACAAGAAGGGACTGTACTTGTATCGTGAGTCAGCCAGACGTGGAGGCATCTCGTTACCAAGCATGCTGCTACACTGTGGGCACTAGGGTTCCTTCCAGAGGTGCACTTATACCTCTCTATGACAGGATTAGTGTTAAAACACAACCCGTACATTGGAAAGAGACGGGTGTTTTTGCAGAGAGTTCTGCAGGCCGCTTTTATAATCAGTTAAACTTGGTGCTGTGAAGAATCTGTGGCCTACCAAAGTCAAATTGCTAGTTTAGGATAAATACAGGCTTTATCCACAGTGAAGAAGCCAAAGGCCCATTGTGTTTGTTCTGAACTTTAAAGCTCATTGAAAGGTGCCTACCAATAAAATTTTCTTGCCTTATTCAATGTACTTTAGATGAATTATCTACACATCAAGACATGATCTAGAACAAAAAAAGGCAATATAAATAGAGGCACAAATGGGATTTAAAGGGATTAAAACAAAGTAAAACAGAAGATTAACATATGGTGATATAGGATAAGTCGGATTAAACTTTAGAATTGATATTACAGTGAAGTGCAAGATATGGAAAAAAAGCAACAAAGCTGAAGAACGGAAAGAGTTTAAGTTCTGATATAGAAGAACTGAGAGTTAGAGGAGACTTCAAATGTTCCAGCAGGAGAAAGAGGAGGCATATTGGGGGAAGTAGAAGTGGGACAAGGACCTGTCCCTGTCCTAGAGCCAGACGGGATTGTTGATTTTGAATGGCGCCTCTTTGAGATATGTGCATATTAACGGCATCCATTAACATCACATCCAGTTCCTTAATCTCTCATTTTAGGTTAATGTTATCAGCGAGGTTAAACCTGCAGGATGTGTTCTTTTAGGGTGGCGACAGGTGATGTTGGCGGTACCTGGGGCTGAAAAGTTGATGCCAGTGTTAACCAGTGCTTCCATTTCTTCAGTCAAGGAGAGTAATGTTGGGAGGATCGAGGAGATTGATCCATAAACTGCAACGTTCAGTCTGTGTGGCGCTGAGGCTGCTGTGTTTCAGGATGCATCACCGTAAGTTTATGGGTGTTGCAGACTGAACCACAAATGGTCCATCAGTACTTTAAACTGCCCTGAAAACATGCCCTCTCCCCCAGAACAGATTATGAATGTAAGTCGTCCCTTTCAGACCGCAGGTTCTGCTGAGCCATGTGTTGAGTCCTGGGAGTCTGCTGAACCCATTGATCCCTCTTTGGACCGTTGGAAGTGGTCAACTAACAAACAGCACAACAGCTCAGTGAAAGCCTGCTTTAGCACTCCTGAGACTTGTTTGCCTTTTTTCTGTTGGATGGCACTCTTCATAATACTCCACGTATCAATTCCACTCATGGAGAGTTACTAACGGTTCAGACCTGTCTTCCTGCTGTTAATATCGAGGTTGATGTGGAGAACAACGGGCGGACATAAACAGATACAAAAGTCAAGTGTCCTCGAAAAGGCATATTGGGGGAAGTGGGACAAGGACCTGTCCCTGTCCTAGAGCCAGACGGGATTAGGTTAATGTTATCAGCGATTGTTTGCTTGACTTTTCCGTCAATTATGTGCGTGTGTGACATACTGAGGATGTGCGTATTTTTCCTTTTGTAGCGGCGTCGTACACGGACAGCTCTGACGATGAGACGTCTCCTCGGGACAAACAGCAGAAGAACTCCAAGGGCAACGGAGATTTCTGCATCAAGAACATCAAACAGGCCGACTTCGGCCGCAGGGAGATCGAGATCGCGGAGCAAGGTAGCCATAACCGCAGTAATACAGACACAAGGGCCTACTACATTCAAAGAGTGTTTCTCTCACACACACACACACACAGCCTTTGCATCGGTGACTCCTTCAGCTGGAGGAGTCGATGGATTAGTGATGAAGTATTAGGAGGATTTAATGATGGGAGTTATCCCATTATCCACTCGTGTTCATTTGCTTCCGCAGAGATGCCAGCCCTGATGGCTCTGAGGAAGCGAGCCCAAGGGGAGAAACCCCTGGCTGGTGCCAAGGTGGTGGGCTGCACCCACATCACTGCCCAGACTGCTGTGAGTAGTCACACATACACATCCAGAGTCCAAACATGAGGCCGTTTTCCTGCAACATGACGTTCTTGTCTTCAGGTGCTGATGGAGACTCTGTCAGCATTGGGGGCTCAGTGCAGATGGGCCGCCTGCAACATCTACTCCACCCAGAATGAAGTGGCAGCTGCCCTGGCGGAGGGAGGTGAGACTGAGAGTTCCTGTCTTTGACACCTTCTTTTTTTTTTTTTCCGTCCGCTGTCTTTCACTTCCTGAAATGTCCAGATGCTCTCTTTCCGTCTCCCCAATATGAAATGCTTCCCATCTCTTTCTAGGTTTCAGTGTGTTTGCATGGAAGGGTGAGTCAGAGGACGACTTCTGGTGGTGCATCGATCGCTGTGTCAACGTGGAAGGCTGGCAGCCCAACATGGTAGCACACCTACAGTCTAAATCACTCTTATTTAGGCTTCTTTTTCTTTCCATCCCACAGTCCCCCATTGGTTGTGCTGCTATTTTCACCAGACAACCAGATCTTTTTAAATAGAATACATCTATTTTTACACTGGGTAGAAAGAAAAATGTGCATTTATTATTTTCAGCCATGACGTTTGTTAGACATCAATGAAGGAACTGCAGAAATAAGTTATTCAAATAAGTTTGTCGAATTATTATAAAAATAGATTAGTGGTTAAACTGATTTCCTTCTCTTGAATGTGAAAGAAAAAACACTTATCTCAATATTTCTCTCCCTTTCACTTCATCCCGTCAGATCCTGGATGACGGTGGAGACTTGACTCACTGGATCTATAAAAAATACCCCAACATGTTCAAGAAGATCAAGGGCATTGTAGAGGAGAGTGTTACCGGTGTGCACAGGTGGGTCTCAAACATGCACACATCCTGAACCTCTGTCGGTGTTTTTATAAACCAGTCCTCTCCATTTTAAAATGAGAGAATATTCAAGTTAATTGTTACACAAACACACATTAAAAACACAGACTTCACTGACTTCACTTCTGGTGCAACATCGCCATCTAGTGGTGAACATTAACAATGCACCGTGACCAACAATGGAGGCACTGCTGTAAACTGTTTGTAGTAGCATTTAATGATAAATAATGATGACATTAATCTGATAAAACTACTCCTGGGTGATTTAACTCCTGTAGGTTGTACCAGCTGTCCAAGGCAGGAAAGCTTTGTGTTCCAGCCATGAACGTCAACGACTCTGTGACCAAGCAGAAGTTTGACAACCTCTACTGCTGCAGGGAGTCCATCTTGGACGGGTATGAACCGGTCTCCTTTTTAACCTTATTAAACAGAACATGTTTGGTTTTTTGAGCAGTTAGTGTTGCGGTGGAATTACACCGACCTCCCCTAGACTCCAAACAGACTGAATAAATATTAGGCTGCCAGTATAATAAATGTGTTTCTGCCCTCAGCCTGAAGAGGACCACTGATGTCATGTTTGGAGGCAAACAGGTGGTGGTGTGTGGATATGGAGAGGTGAGGCGGACATTTTCATACAGTCTGGAACACAATCCTTGTTCACTGACAGAACAATATTATATGTCTGCCCTTTTAAAGGCACCAAAGCATGAAGGTAACAGGGATTTGAACAGGTAGTAGAGGCTACCTGCTGTTGACATCCTCTGTTGGAACTTATTCATCCTATTTTGCCTAAATGTTCAGTATGAAAGGCTCCCAGGACACATGCCATATATAAACCCAAGAATAAGTAAGGAATTAAAACCGTATATCACTAGTAGTTGATTTTGTTATAGGAAGTATTCTCTCAAGCAGTGATTCCCAACCAGGAGTAACTATACCCCAGGGTGTATTTTTTCAGGTACTTAAAAATACTTTCAGTATTATCTGGAAGATTGTGGAATAATTATTATATCTAATTTGATAACAAAATAACTTTTTTTGTCATTTTTAAAAGGACGATAAAGACTAAAGTAAACAAATAACCAGTAACACCCACCAATTTTTAATTTAGCGTCGCCCGCTGCAGTGATTGAGAGTGCATTTAAACTAGCAAAGCAAGCAGGGAAGTACACCATAGCTAAAGATTATGGATGCATGTTTGAAACCTATAATAATCTCCCATCTCTTTATCCGTCAGGTGGGAAAAGGCTGCTGTGCCGCCCTCAAAGCAATGGGCTCCATCGTCTACGTCACAGAGATTGACCCGATCTGTGCCTTGCAGGCCTGGTAAGACTCGGCTTGTTTACGCCCCACCGCCAGGGTTTGACATCTCATTAGTCTCACACTCTTTATTGTCTTTCCCCCCCTGAACGCAGCATGGACGGCTTCAGGCTGGTGAAACTGAATGAAGTCATCAGACAAGTGGACATCGTCATCACCTGCACAGGTTGGTTCAGCCGGCGGGAGATGGAGAGAGTCTGGCGTAGTTGGGAAATGAAACCGTTCTGTCAGTGTTCGTTCAGGATGACTGGACAGATATTCATTATCATCAGTGTCTAACAGTCACTCATCAAGTGCTCAGCTCAGCAGCCAGGGAGTTGTCCCGGACACTTAATTGGAGCAGAGAATTACTTGTCTCGCTGCTTCATTACCTCATGGTGCTGGCAGGCCTTCAGCAGAGGGCTCCCTTAAGGGCGGCTGCAATCGAACAGAAAAGATCATTTCGTGCAAGATTTTCACCGAGTGGTGTAAAATAAACAAAAAGGGTTAGCATTAGATCTAATACGAACCTTGTAATGTTGATTACAAATCAGAAATCATCACTAGAATGTTACCGTGTTGCAAAAGTTTACCCAATACACACATTCATTAAAAATTGTGGGAAGAAGTCATTAAAACCTACTTTGGCAGAAATGGATGCAGGTTTTTCAGTCCCTTTTTCAGTGTGTAATTTAATAAAACATCAAGGACTCTCTTCTTTCGCCAACGTTCCATTTTCTTTCTCACTGTGCATTTATCCTTACGTTACTTTCTCCTTTTTCTCATCCTTCTCCCGCCATCAGGCAATAAGAACGTGGTGGTGAGAGAGTACCTGGACCGCATGAAGAACGGCTGCATCGTCTGCAACATGGGACACTCCAACACCGAGATCGATGTGGTCAGTTTCAAGCTCGTATTAACTCGTCACGTAACCACGATAAACAAAGAGAGTTGATGGAAGATAAAACGTGATCAAAAACCGACACTTAAATGCTGTAGCGGTCAGAATTAGGCTAGTTGACTTCCTTTAGCCAACAAATGATAACAATAGAACAAAGATGCACGTTTTCCCCTGTAGGCGGCGTTGCTGATGAATCAGTTTGAAGTATTAACGTATTTTCCTGCTACCTTTGACCACTTTGACCTTTCACAATCCCCCAATGAAGGTCACTGCTTCATGTCATTGTTAGAAAAGTGTAGTTCTGCAGTAAACAAGATTGTGTTCTCCTGACCATAAAACAGTGAGATGTGGAATAGTAAAATATGAGAGGAATTCAAGAGCAGGGTTTTTGTTTTTTAAAAATGGCAATCAAGGAAGTAGTTCAGACACGAGAGGAAGTTGTGACTCACTTCTTATAGTCCTTCCAGTCCTGGGAAAAAAGACCAAACACTCTGAGTCAACTTCTGGCCCGGGATGATAGATGTGTGACAGCTCAGCCCACCAGAAATAAGCTGAGAGGAAAATAATTGCTTATGATGTTTGTGCTCATCCTGCAGGCGAGTCTGCGGACTCCTGAACTGACCTGGGAGAGAGTGCGCTCTCAGGTGGACCACGTCATCTGGCCTGATGGCAAACGGATAGTGCTGCTGGCTGAGGTACATGTTGGGGCCAAATGACACACACACACTCACACAACAACACAATGGCAAAATAAAGAAACCAAAGCAGCTTCTTAAATTAAAAACACAAGTCATCCTAGGCAGCGTTGGGAATAATTACAGGTTGGACTGAGAATTAAAACCTTATTAACGGTTTTAATTATGCTTTATTTCCCCTCTCTGGCTGCAGAGTTTCAGTTTGTTTTCTGCTACACTCATATTCACTCACTGCAATGCAGCATCTCAGACACCAGCAACAGTTCAGCATTTGTGGACAAAACAAATCATTATCTTTCCTAATAAAAGTTGCTCAGCAGTGAATTTCAGAATTATTTTAATTTCACAAAAGCAAGAAGCTCTTGTGTATTCTAACCTTGTATCTGCTTTGTCTTCCTCTGCAGGGTCGCCTGCTGAACCTCAGCTGCTCCACCGTGCCCACCTTCGTGCTCTCCATCACCGCCACCACCCAGGTCTCATTTACATTCTTGTGCATGATTTAGTTTTGTTTTACATCTTTTTTTGCATCGCTCTCAAATTGTTTCTGTTGGTCAGTACTGTAGAAATCGACAGAAGAAGTTGTTTGGCTGTGTGGGTGTGTGTGTGTTTGTGAGTAACACTTGTGTGTCTCTTCCCAGGCGCTGGCTTTGATAGAGCTGTACAATGCCCCGGAGGGACGCTACAAACAGGATGTTTACCTGCTGCCCAAGAAGATGGGTAAGATTTGAAACTTGAGAGAGATTTACTGAATGCAGGAATCTAAAAATGCAGAAAAAAAGAAGATAAATGCCTATTGGAGTACACAAACAAAGCAGGATATCGAGCCTCGGATGCAAAAATAACCTTGTTTGGTACTTAAGTAGCCACTAAGCAGGAAGTGATTACAGAGAGTTGGTTTTTACCCCGGCAAAGAGCCATTTATCTCTAGACCACAGTCTCATATGTCCAGACTGACCTTTTTATTCACAGTAGAATGAATCCTCTCTGCATGTATGTATGTATGCTTGCGTGCATACAGCCCATAGCATGTCTGCAGCGTCGCCCCGTGGGTTAGAGCCGAGCACATGCATAGTAAATAAAAACAGGGAGTTGGATATAGGTCACCCCTTCAGCAGCACAGCACCCACTGACAGGAAAGATGACGGAGAGAAACAAGGAGGTAGTGACAGGAAAGGGAGAGGGAGAGATCCTAGAGCCTCCCGCTGCCTTTCCTCCCCATTAGAATGCTTAATCAACTCCTCCTCTCTCTTTCCCTCCAGATGAGTATGTGGCCAGCCTACACCTCCCTACGTTTGATGCACATCTTACAGAGCTGAGTGACGAGCAGGCCAAGTATCTGGGCTTGAACAAGAACGGACCCTTCAAGCCAAACTACTATAGGTATGGAAACCCTTCCATATCAACATTCTTACTTTAACAGGGAGGTTCGGATTTGTCTTCAGCAACATCTTTATATTTATAACACTCTAACTTCCTTTATTTTCCTCGTTAAGGTATTAAACCAGCGTCGGGGGGGTTGGACTGAAGAAATACAAATACTCCATGAATGGCACAGACTCATAGAAGGAGAGGAGGCATTGGAGGAGGAGCAGAAGGAAGGACGGATGGACAGAACGGTCAAATCACCTGCTTTATATTCTGGGGGAGGGGGAGGAGCTCAGACCGAGCCTGGGGCGGGGGGGGGTGCGGAGGGACGTGGCTTTTGCTGCGCTTATGGCAGCCGTTTTTATTTATTCACGCTCGACAACAGTAATAACATTAACTCTAACTCCGTGGAGCTGCTCCTGCCGTTCGCCACTAGCTAGCTCCCCGACATCTTCTCCTGGAAGATGTTCTCCTTCCCTTCCACTCGTCGCTTCACCGTCATCATCTCTTTCTCTTTAGACGCTCATTTGTGTGTCGACTTGTATGTAAATCCTTCCATCCTTACCTTCCCATCACCAGATCTTTTATTGTTTAACTATTAAAGATGAAATTATTGATGATTAAAAAAAAAGATATATACTATATATTAAAAAAAAAAAAGAAGAAGAAGAAAAAAAACTTGATTTAAAAAAAAAAAAATCTGTGTGAATGAAGATTTAGTGACGGAGATCTCCTGTCCTTTTTTTGTTGTCTTTTCTTTTCTACCTGTGATCATGTTTTTTTTTTTTTTCTCTCTTGTGTATTATTGCGAGGGCGGGGCTAGACCTAGTGGGAGGGGCTTAGGTGGGGTCTCAGGGTCCAATCATATCATGTCTTTTATTTGACCGTTTCATGGAGATTCACCATTGTGTCTGTTTTTAAACTTTTTTTTTTTTTACGTGTTCTGTCCCTTCGGATCAGCCTGTAGTTTGTAGTCATAACTCCTCTTAGTCGGACTGGATGGTGACCGGTTCTTCCCACCTGTCACTCAAAGCCACAGTGAAACCATCTCATTGGCTGCTTCTCTCTCTGCTTCCAGCTGCTCACACACCACCAGTGTTGAAGTCATCACAAGTATTTCCAGCCTGTGAGAGCTCATCTTTTTTTCATTTCGTCTCCTCTTTCACCAACAATGACTATACTATATTAGAAGCATGACAGGTTGTCAGATCATCACAAGGGGTATACTGTATATTTAGATATTTATATTGAAATGAAGATTTGTTCTATCCTTTTCTCTCCTGCGCCATCTAATATCTTTTGGAAGAAAAAAAAAATCAACATATGTCATAAAGATAAGCAATTAAATGTTCTAATGATAAGTGTAATAAATGTACTTAACCCTCACTTTAAATACTGTGACAAAAATATGTAGAGATACCAAATGAGCAGCAAGTTGCTACCTGGCCGGTACTGAACAGATCTCTTCAATCAGGTCCTCACTGAAAAGTATGGTGCTGTTAAGATTTACTGTACTTACCATACACACTACAACTCCACGGTACTCACAGGTGTAGTTCAGTTCAGTTTTAATGAAATAAAATCTGTGATCTCAATTCCATCATGATATATTTTCTTTCCATCCAAGAAGGACGTTTAACTTCTCAGCATATTTGCCTGTAAAGGGATTTTTTTTTAACTTTTCTCCAAACTCGGCGTCTATAACGAGCTGCACACTCGGCAGCTCGAAACCCCAGCTGACCCGACCCGTGGAAATTAGAAAGTCCTGACGGTCATTTCACCTGACAGCTGAGTGCACCCCGCCGCCGCCGCACCGGCTCTGCACCTGAACCAATCAGATCCTCTGCTAACCTGCTGGGAGACGCTGCCAGCTCCACTTTCACAGAGAGGGATGAAATGCTTAAACACACATACAGCTCATCATCCAGGTCTGAAAATGTCCTGTACTGTGGAAAACCGGTCATTTTACAGATTTTTTTGAATGGGAGGAAATGGCACAAAAAGCTTTTGTATTCCGGTTAAATAAATAAATAAATATTCAATAATTGCTTATTGAAAATGCGCAATTTTTGTTCTGATCTGATTAATATCATGGCATAATACCAAAAGTTTTTTGAAGGAATATTTTGAGATATCTTAATTCGCTTTTCTTGCAGAGAGAAAATAAATACCAATCTCATGTTTCGATGATAAAATATTTCTGGAGCCAGCAACCGGTTAGCTTATGCTAGCGTCAAGATAACAAAATCCAACTACCAGCGCCTCTTAAAGCTTCTTAATTGTCTATTTTGTTTCATTAGTACAAAACCCTAAGCGAAAAATGTGCTGGAAGAGGAATTTTGTTACCTTTTGGATGGAGCCAGGCTAGCCGTTTCCCCCTGCTTCCAGTCTTTATGCTAAGCTAAGCTAACCAGTGGTTGGCATCTGCTTATATATTCAGCATGCACGCATGAGCGGGATACTTATGCAAGATGTCAAACTTTATCTTTAAATTTTGGTAAAAGCTAATTAAAGTCTAAAGACATTTTTTTCAAGGTGCGTAGGAACCTCTCAGATAAAGTAGTCCTCATGCCGCCACGTCACGACGAGACACTGTGTCGCGGCCCACACGACCTCAATACCACCTTGTTCCCTGCAGGTGTTTGTGCATTTCTCTCGTCTTGTTTCGTTGAGAATCCCCTTTTAAGTAGAGTCTTATTTTCCCCTATTTTGTATGCGTGAAAGCCGAGGTGATTATAGATGATGGTGTGTGTGTGTTAAAATGTCTCTCTGTGTTTGTTCACATCCTTTTTTTGTTGTTGCCATGGTTGCTTCGATAACAGCTGCCTCAGGATCCTAGCCTATGCGTTAGGGGGAGAAAACTTTTTGTTGTCGTTTTTGTTTTGTCAGCCGTAAGCTGACCGACAAACAGATGGGTGGGGGGAAGACACCAGCATCGTATACGTATATATACACACTATATACAGATATGACAACCTTTAAAAGTATAGGAAGGTAAAAAGAAGAATCCACTCCTGTATTTATTGTTGTAAATCCTCATTCAGTGCAAACTGGTGAAATTCTCAAACATGTTTTAAGTTGTCTAATAAAGGAAAAAAAAAAACCCTATGTTCAAATATTGCAAGTGATAACGGTAGATGATGAGCAATAATTTAAAACATTCTGTCATCTCAATGAATAAAGATGTAAAAAATTGTACCCGCTTTGTGTGCGTCTCCTTGATTGGACGTTGTAGTTTGTAGCGTTTCTCACTAGTTGTGTTTGTGTGTGTTGGGGGAAGGGAAGCTCGTGTGCAGCTGCTGAGGTCTGTCAGAGATCCACAGTGATCTCATCTGAGCCAGCAGCCAACAGACAGGGACGTCTCTGCCATCAGCAGCTGGCTGGGATCCTTTATTTAGTCTTGAGGAGAGAGATGGTTCGACGCATATAGAATAAGATCCAGCACTTCAGCACTTACTCTCTCAACTGTTTCTTCCCCTTAAAACTTTGTTTTTAATGGACGAAGAAATCATTTTCAGATCTGAAGTTTGTGAAAAGATGTAGAATTGTAAAAGCTGGGTTTAAGGAAAACATTTGTTCATCAATTCTGAGTCTGAAACTAATTGTGTAATGTCTTGTGTGGATCAGGAGGAGCTATGTTGCGTCTGAGGAAATAACCTTGATGATGTCACAGGGGTTACTTCAGGGCTTGGAGATTACAAATTTGTAACGGAAAAGCTGCAGGCATTATGGGAATTGTAGGATCTGGTGTTTTTTAGAGCTTGAATAAACTTCAGGGTATCTTGCCAATTTGATTTTGAGCCCCATCTTTTTGAAAATGCATCATAAATCACTGCTGCTATCTCAAAAATCACCAAACACACCACAGTTCTTCCATGAAATACAACTCCCCCCCCTCATTAATTATTATACCAAGTATATGTGCTTTTATGTCAGGCTTGAGTCTAAATTGATTCAATCAGCAGTGAATAATTACTTAATTATGGCGTGTTCCCCTGCTGTCTGGTCACGGCGTCATTAAACTGTCCAATCCAATCACGTCATCTTAAGTGTTTTTTCACAGCGGGTCGTGTGTGGGAGGTGGTGTGTTTGGCAACTTATGTGCACTAACCCCGACCTCCACATATCAATAATTCACTTGCTCCTCTGAAGGGAGGGAGACGGGAGATGAAGTGGCTCCACTTCCACCTCCATCTAACCTTTAAACTGGAGGAGTCACAGGAATTAAATAGACATGTGAAACGGTGGAAACCCCTGACAGCAGATTATTTATTACCAAAGAGAAAATCATCTTTTATGTTGATTCGGTTTGACACAGCTGGTGGGAAAACTTCATCCATCAGGCAAAAGCTGGACAATTTGGGTGATTGGTATTTTTGTACTGGCATCAGCAGCAGGAATTCAGCTGTGCTGCACAAGTCAAAACACATAGTTGGTCAAAGATGCGTTACGACAACAATATGACCTTTTGACACCTGTGTTAGAAAATGAAATGTACGATTTGCAAGAGTGACAAAACCAGTTATAACCAAATGTTATCAGGCTAGGTGGTGATACAGCCTTAACTAAAGCTAATTTACACACCTTTTCCTCCCTGTTTGTAGTCCAAAGCATCTAAGTTAATGAATAAATGTCATTTTAATGGAGAATTGGTAACTTATAATATCTATTTATTTGAACAGGTGGTGAGTTTAATATTATTTTTATACTTAAATTCTCCATATCAGCTTGGTTGTATTGGGGCCAGGCTGGGAAACACACAAGTAACCAGTTCATTACTGTTTTTTTAATCATTATCTTATATTTTGTTACACTGTAAGTGTAGTTTTAGTAGTATTTTTTATATAATACTTTTTAAAAATGTTCAGTTTTTTTTAATCAATGCATTCACATTATTTAATTAAATCTTTGCCATTCAAGTTGCCTTCGCAAATAGAAGGGATTCACAGGAAACGTTGCATTTGTAATTTTAATGTAAAGTATTATTTTTTTACCTATATTTCACCACATATTGATATGTATCGCCCACCGGGCTCTTATGTTGACATGACGTGTGCTCACCTCTAGCCTAACCATCAGCTTTAATGAGCGCGTAACACCACCTCGTTTTACCTTCACGCGCTCAGCTGACGCTCCTCTCACTAACCCCGCCCTCTCGGGGCGCGCAGGGACAGCGAACCAAACAGACAGGGGGGAGCAGCAGCAGCAGCAGCAGCGAGAGAAGGAGGAGGAGGAGGAGGAGGAGATCCTCAACTTGGGTTCAGGAGCCGGTACTCTTCCTGGCGTGGTGCTGCAGTCACACACAGCTCGCCGCCGGCCCGGCATGCACTGTCCGCGGAGGGGGAAGTGAGCGAGGACCGAGGACGATGCAGGCGGAGGACATGGAGGTACCTATCATTAATAACCTTAACGGTAACGGCGACAGACAGAGGCCGAGAGATGTGTTCAAGGAGCAGCAGAAGGAGTCGGAGGTAAATGGGAGAGGCGTTTGTGTACAGTCGGCTACTACAGCTTATGGTATAGGAGCTCTGTGTGCGCGTGTGTGCGTGCGCGCGCGTGTGTGTGTGTGTTGTTGCTGGGGAGCTTTCCGACCTGCTAAACGTCCTTTCCATGCAGTGAGTCGACGTCTTGGCTGGAAAGCATGCAGACAGGCAGGCAGGCAGACACCGATGTGTTATTTTGGCGAGCGGCTCCTATAAATAACCCCGCAGTAATCCTACAGTGGTGCTCAGCGTGGGGAATGCAGGTGGGGAAATGTTGCACAAAACCACCACCACCACCACTAAGCATATGTGAGCATGGTAGTCATTTATTATTGATGGCTTTTTATCTCCTGCGGTGATTTATCCCATTAATTAGGATATCCCTATCCTTCATAGTCACTGGCTTCATTGATAGGTTGACTAAAATCATTCAAGTCATTCACCAAGTCACCTTCTAATGTTAAACTGAACAAAATAGTTATTGTTTCACAATATTATTATTATTATTAGGGGGTTTGCTGGTCAAATTTAGTGACAAGAGCATGATTTTGTTTCTTTGAAGTAGAAAAAAAACACTTCTTGTGCTTAAATTTAAGGCATCAACTCACAAACTAGTTACTCCATTCATCAATTAGTCAGTTTAACATGATAATAAATAGTGAAAAAAGATATGAATTTAATATCTGACAAAGAAAATCAGCTCATTACAATTGAGGACTTTGGAACCATCATTTGTTGGACATTTCTTGCTTGAAAAATGACTGAGGCGATCAAAATTTAGGGGGAAAAGGTTTGACGATGGAGGCCGAAGTTGGTTAACAAACTGTGTTTTTTTCTGAAACATTCACCATTAAGTCTCTGCTTCTGGAAACATTAAAGCAACATGGCTTGTTCAGTCTGACGGGGGGGTTTTGTGCCGTGCAGCGATAATTCATCCCCTCGTGGAAAAACAATGAGAAGAAGATGTGTTTTCCCTCCTGGGTTGTTTAGTCCGGAGACATCGGAGAAGTTAAGCAAGTCAAAAAACAACCCCGGTGCCCCCTGGTGTGTGTGTTGTTGTTTGAGCACATTGAATGGTTTTGAGGGAATTAGAGCATATTCATCTCGCAGATGGATTCTGGGTCGAGGGCTTGGTGATTGTGTTTGAGTGTGGGGGGTTATGGATGTTGAAAGCACTTAACGTCAAAGCCACACGTTGATGCTGATACTGTCCGCATGGCCACTGGGCTCCTGTCTGTGGAGTTAACCTCTAATCGGAGATTCATTCATGTATGTATCGCTGGGCAGTCGGCTCTCGTCTGTGTGACATATGTTGGTCAGTGGGGAGGGGGGGCTTGACTCTGTGCCCGGTGTTTGCACACTGATGTGGTGCAGAGTGTGGATGGGGGGGCAGAAGTGGTGCCAGTTTGGAGTCGGGGCTTTGTCGTTATCGGCTGGCGGCAGAGTAGGGGAGGCTGGAGGGGGGAGACTAGAAGCACAGAGAGGAAGATGCTCACGGGAATTAAAGAGTCATCTCTGCTGGGTTCGGAAGGAGCAGCCAGTTTCAGGAACTAGTCCCCCCCCCCCCCCCCCCCCCCCCCCGACTCTGTGCTCTTCAGCAGATGGATGGCGGATGAGGTTTGCTTGTATTGGATTAGCCAATCATCGATAAATGTTTAGGGTCATTTATCAAGCAAGATTGTCAAACATTCTCTGGTCCGAGCTGCTCTAATGTGAGGAACTGCTGCTGGTTGCACAAAATAATCACTTAATAGAATAAATGGTTAATCAATTAACAAAAAAATAATTATTTTATTATTTTGTTATGCTGTAGAGTGAACATATATAACATATGACCTTATGCATGACCTTGTGGATATATTATGTGTAGTTTGTGAAGAGGAGATTAAAGATGATACATTCATAAGTGTGATGGTGCTTAGTTTGAACTACCAGACCGCCCAATATTTTCATCTAAATGCACTGGATGTTCAGGGGTTGAGGGAAAAATGTGCAAAAATATACAAAGCAAGTAGGTTTGATGCTTCAGCTGATTTTATCAGAACTTGTTGCAGATCGTAAAAACAGGTTTCCTTCACTTTGCACTCTGACTTGTGGGCGATTTTGTCGAATCATCCGCGCTCCGTTTCCTTTTCTGCAAGTGCATTAATGACACTTCATCAGCTGACGTCCCTTCATGTTTTCAGTTCATGCTGAGTCGGTCGCTGCAGGTATTTGCAGGAGACGGTCACGTGACGGCACGCTGGGTTCCTTCAACCAGGACAGCTGACTCAGCACGTCCTTTGTTTACATCCTGGTCCCGGGGCAGCTTTGACAGGGTTAAACTCATCCAACACTCACAGCTCGAGGCCTCCCAGTGGTTTTACATCCGGTTACATCCTCTACCCAAAAAAACCGACATAGGGATAAAATAAAAAAACAAGGCTGTTCCAGCCACAAGGCTTATTCCCTTACACCTATCCTCTGTTTGTCCCAAGTGTGGGCGAGGATTCCTTTCACAGCTCGTATGCATTAAATGGAGCTTTGTCATGGAGCTAAAAACAGGGCAGCTGATATTTTGGACGTCCAAGGTTGCGGCAAAGTGTTGTGTGCGATTGCATGCAGCCGTTGTTTTTATAGAAAGGTAACGTGTGCAGTCTGTCTCGTGCTAATCACAGGGTGAGGCTGAAGTCGGAGCCAGGAGAGACCCTTCGGCTGCACGCAGGAGCTAATCTTCTCTGAAACCGGGGGGCGTTGACTCCCCCCTTCCCTCCCTCTCCTCACTGCAGTTTAATTCTTGACCCAAAACATCTGTTTTAGGGAGAGAGTCACTGTTCAATCAGCGTGCTCAAAGCTGTAGCTGTAATTGTGAGAAAAACAAGTCCAATCAACGCTGCATGGATATTCAACAGCCAATCAAAACTCAAATGGATGCAGCAATTTAAATCCGAGGCTGGAGAGTGTGTGCGTGTGCGTGTGTGTGTGGAGTTTAAGTGTGTGACCACCAATGGAGTGCAGAGTAGTGGGTACAGTAAAAATGTGAATAGCCTGCAGTATGTTTTGAGCGCGCGTGGGTGTCGGGACATCTGTGATTTTTGAGCTGAAATCGGGTGTCGTACACTCTAGTGTGTGTATGCAAATGTGTGTGTGTGTGTTTCTCCACAGAGCTCCATGGAGTCTCCCAACCTGGAGTTTGAGTACGGAGACACGGACGTTCTGACCGCCGAGCTTTCAGGTAAGACTGCCCAGCTGCTAAACACCAGACTTTCCTGCAGTATGATGAGAAAATGAGCCTCAGCTGCAACAAACGTGTGTAAGAATGCGGTTGAATAAATACATGTAGTACAAGAAGAAGTATTTGTGGTACTTCTAGCATGTCTGCTATATATTGTTTAACTAAATCTGGTTTTCGTGCGTGCAACATGGCTGTAGAATCTTGTAAAGGCGTTCATGATCCACAGAGGATGAATCCCATTGGGCTTGACTCTCACTCTGAATCCACCGTGAGGTCATAATCTGTGTTTTAATGTCCTTTAATATCTGCTAAACTTAGAGTTGTTCTCGTCTTGTTATGTAGCTTCATGCACACGTCTGGTCTGCTTACTTTCCAAAGCTTTATCCAATTCAATTTTCACGTCCAATAAATGATGATGATTTCCAGGATTCCTGCTGTGATATTTGTGTTTCTACTTAGCATACAAACAATGATGCGTTGTTTAATGGAAAAATATCGTTCTGCATCTTCATTCCTCGGCTTTTCTTGAGTTCTTTTATGTCACCGCGATAAACAAGACGATAAACTGCTGAAGGAACAGAACACAATCTGTTTTCCAAGACATTTGACACATTGTGTAACTAATGTTATGCGCAATCATCAAAGAGTCATAAAAAGACATTTTGCAAAAATGTCAGTTGTCAAATGTTATAGACTGTTGTGAAATTGATTTAAAAAGTCATAAATACCCATCATATCGAATGCATGGCAAAGCCTGAGGATAATAAGTCAAAAACAGTGATTAAAGGGAAAAAAAAGGAAATTTTACAAAAAATCGTCAAAATTCATAGAATGTTGTAAAAATCTGTTCAAATAGTCATAAATACCCATGGTATCGTATGGCCAGCACAGTCTGAGTATAGTTTATGTTATAGCATCAGCTGACAGCTGTGTGATTTGGTGCTGGAAATATAAAAGAGGCATAAAGGACAGAAGAACAGCATCCATAGGCGTTTGTGATTCCTACTTTATATTTTGGCTCGAGAAGGATCGTCTCCCTCGTAGATGGCGAGCGGCAGCTGAGCGTTAGTCTCATTGGCAAACACACACGAGCCGACAGACCGTCACGGCGGCTCTCCGGCGACGGCTCCTCCGGGGTCGCGTAGTGACGCCTCGCTCTCCGAACAGGAGGAGAAGCGTGGCGGCGCCATGAATCATTACATCTGTGTGGATGAGATCACCGCCGAGGAGACAGCAGCTCGTCTGTTGTCAGTTTTGCATGCCGGCACAGTTCGCTCTCTTTCTATTATATCCAGTATTGATTCATCTGTTGATTGTTGTGTTTCTGATTTTGGTTGATGAATTAAATGATTGTGTCCACAGAGCTCTACAGTTACACGGAGGAGCCAGAGTTTGCCCTGAACAGGGACTACTTTGAAGAGGACTTCAGGAGCCATGGTACTGCATGTGTGTGTGTACATGTACATGTTCTACTTCCCCAGCCAGTACTGTTGTTTATCTCCCAGACCTTGGTGGCTCCTGACGTCCCTTTTGTGTGGCTCTGAATGGCCCCAGTTTAGTGATAACAGCGTCCATACGTGAGATGGTGAAGGTCAGTTTAACGACACGGTGCACACAAGATAACATGAATGAGTGAAACTGTGATCGTGATGGCGTTTCACTGCTTCACACTAAAGCCATGTGTAAAGCTCAGTTCAGCTCCGTTTTCTCACCTCTGAGGTGAAAGAGAAGCCAGCGTTGCTTTACGGGACGGGACTCACAATAAGATGATAATGTTGAATTATCAGGATGATCATAAATATCCTCAGAGGTGATTTGAAGAAGTTGTCTATTTTGATATTATGGAGGAGAGGTGACAAAAAGAGCCTGGTTTTAAAAATACAGGATTCAAAAATACTTTAAAAACATGGATTCATCCTGTATTTCTGCAGGGAAACCTTATGATTTATGATCATCTTATTATCTGTAATGCAATACAAATATGTGTTTTTCTTCACAAAATGTAAATGGATGTCTAAGTGCCATTTTAAGAGGTTTAAGCATATTTGTATGATTATCGGGATAATATCGTGAATAGCAATTATTTTAGCCAGGGAAATCCTGCGAGTGGTGTCTTTGAGCCGACCTGTGTGAGGTTGAGGGTGACCGGCCACATCAAAGCTCTGCTCCTTTTAAGCTGTTCAAAGAACGGACGTCCCCACGGATGCACATCCCATCCTGAACATGTGATCGATACTTGGTTACCAAGGGAACCAAGCAGCTTTCCTAACATCATTTACCCTCTGACATAAGATGATGCTTGAATACAATGTTTTATCATAAAGTCTTGTTTAGAAATGACACAAGTCAAATATTCCCCCCCCCTTCAAAATAAAAGCGCAAAGAGAGAATCATTGTTTTCTACACGGTGCGTTCGCTTTTATGGGCTGATGATACCGACACACACCACAAATATCACTCTGACAATAAGCAAGGTGCCTCGAAGGTCTGGAGTTATTATGGTATATATATCTCTTTCCATTTGGTCTTCATCTGTCACCTCCTCTCCAAGCCGAGCGGTAATGAATAGCAGGATTAGATGAGAGCTTCTCCGCCTGCTGTTTTACAGAGATAGAGCACGGAGCTGTCTCTTTGCATTACGGTCTTTTTTTTTATTTGCGTTTGTCAGTGGGTGGTTCTTCCTCTTTGACTTCTTTGTGTATGTGTGTGCAAATCAATGTTTTTCACAACTAATCATAAATTCCCAGTCAGTCACTCACCTAAATCATGCCTAATTTAAACTCCTCCATGAAGAACAGGAAGGACAGAAATTAGAAACTGTTTTTTGTTTTTTGTAAGCCGAGATAGTGAGTGAGAAGAAGCACTGAGCTCCACTGATCAGTGATGCCACGCTGCTTTAATGCCGTTTACTGTCTGCGTAATCAAATGACGAGTCTGAGAATAGAAGACTTTTAGAGGATATGGGGATTTTCAGGAGGTCGTTTCTACTGGTGAGGCTGAGGATTGTGAAATTGGAGATACAGGTTCAGATTAAAGAGAGTGGGGATGAGCTGGGGAGGTGACTGCATCCTCCACTGTACTGAGTGACGCGGTTGGCTATGACTGAGGCGGGCGAGTATCGCTGTGTCATCAGAATGTTTGAAAGTACTTGACAGAGGAGAGTGTTGTCGCAGCAGAGCAATTATTATTTCAAGTTCAAGGCAGGAGATTAAATCAGGCCCAATAGTTTTGATGGTAACGTTGCTCACGGTGCCGTGTCGTGCTTCCAGCTCGGGACAGGAGGTGGATCGAGCTGCTGGTGGAGGAGCAGAGGACGTACGTGATGAGGCTGCTGGACGCGCTGGAGGTGACGGACAGAGACAAGAGGCTGAAGGTGGCCAGGGCCATCCTCTACTTGGCTCAGGGTGCGTAGTCCACTATTTAGAACATCAGCAGCTGCTAAAAGGTCTATGTGAGACACAGCATTGCTCAATATGAGGGTGTGATTTATACTAGAACAGATCTGTATTATTCAAAATCATTCAGTCAGTAAATCAGCTGAAAAAGCCCAAACTCTGAATGAAAATGGCACACAAAACACACTTTTTTTTTCTCTCTCCAGGAGTGTTTGACGAGTGCGACACAGAGGCAGATGTGCTCCACTGGTCCAGACACAATGTCTTCCTCCTCTATGACATGGGCATCTTCACGGCACTGCTGGAGCTGCTCAGCATGGAGATCGAGTGAGTAGGACACACACACACACACACACGGAATATGCTGGGGCTGCATGAGACTAGTATTCACCACCTCAGTGGCTTTCACCTTGAATCTGCGTGATGAGATAAGATTACAGAGTCGCTGCTGCTCCGCTGTTTACAACAGAGGGTAAAAGAAGGGGACGTGAAGGGCAAGTAAGGCAGAGACAGCAACATGGCTTTTATAATTGTATTCCCCCCCCTGAAGGCTCAGATGGAGGAGATATCTGTGCTGAAATCTGGAGGTGTTTCATCGTGTGGCCTGGTGGTTGTCATGTTAGTGAAAGGCGATAGGCTGCAGCCCTGAAAGAGTCCAAGTCTCGCTTACAAGAGAGAGGCTGAAACGCAGGAATACAGTCCGCTTTGTTGCTGCTGGTGTCGGCCCCTCAGTCGGGGTCCGGCTGCTTCTATGTTGTTACATAAGCTGCAAATCTCAGCTCTTTTAAATCAAGACTTTTCTGTTTTTCCTGCAGCCTTTCAGTAAACATATCATATTTATGTCTATTCCTTTGATATTCTTGTTTTTCTTTATTTTTTAATTTGCTTCTTTTCATTTGTTGTGTGTGTTTTCTTTCCAATGCTTTTAATGTTTTATGTAAAGTACTTGAATAAAGTTGCTTCGCCTCGTCTTTTTTCAAATCAAACCACTAAAAATGATGCCAATGTTTCCTCGCGTTTTTTTTGCGCAGTAATAATCAGGCGTGCAGCAGCGCCGTGAGGAAGCCCGCCATCTCTCTCGCTGACAGCACGGAGCTCAGGTAAGTAATACAACCACATGACTCACTGCCAACTCCACACTCTGCTCACTTCACACAGGAAGGGAAGCCAATAAGTACAAGAATAGCTCTATTATTTTGTGTTTTAGTTCTGCCTGTCTTGCTCTTTTAATCAAAATGTTATCATTCAGCATTTCTCATGCGTACCTTTTAGTTTACACACCTCATTATCAACATTTAATCATATTATTGTCTCTTTCCCTCACGTTCATGATCTGCTTCTGCTTAATAGCATTGATTTTTGCAGATAATAGTCTGAACACTCCTCTACACACACACACATACACACTCTGTGCATTCCCCAGTCGCACACTTACAAATAATTACAGGCTGGAGGAGCAGATTTACGCCTAATTGCTGCTGCAAAATTGAAAGCCATTATAGTTATTTTGAACCGAGGGGCTTTGTCGAGCGAACAAAAGCGCTTTAATGCGTTCAACTTACATCGTGGGTTATTGTGAATGGATGGTGCATTACCCCGCAGAGAATACAGATCGTTACTGCTCACACTTTCATCACTACTCATCGTTTCCTCCGCCTCTTGTACTTGTCGACCTTTCAGGCACGTTCCTCGCTGTCCTCGCCACAAGTTAAACACCTACACTCACTCTCGCATGGTCACGTGTCGCTTTCCCCCTTGCAGAGTGCTTCTGAGCATCATGTACCTGATAGTGGAGACCATCCGAGTTCAAACGGAGGACGACAGGCCGGAGTGGCGAGCGGCGAGAGAAGCCTTCAAGAATGAGCTGGGTGTGTATAAGTGTATAAATACACTCCTGCAGTCTATTTATATGCTTGGAAGAAAACGCTGCGTCATTATTTAGGATCTTGAAAAGCACAGGAGAGTCTGAACGGGTGCTTTCATATATATATATATATATATATATATATATATATATTATATGAAATGTAAGTTGACCTTTTGATCCCTCAGGTTCGCCTCTGTACAACGGGGAGCCCTTCGCTCTACTCCTCTTCACCATGGTGACCAAGTTCTGCAGCATGAACGCGCCGCACTTCCCCATGAAGAAAGTCCTGCTGCTGCTCTGGAAGACCATACTGGTGGGTGAAGCAGAACCGTTGACGCATCAGTAGTTTTTTTTTTAACATTTCCGTTGCATGAACTGTGGTCTGTCCGTCCTCATCCTTCCAGTTCACCTTGGGGGGCTTCGAGGAACTCCAGGAGATGAAGGTGCGGGGTCGGGAGCGTCTGAGCCTGCCCCCGCTGCCGGAGGACAGCATCAAGGTGGTCCGGGCCATGAGAGCAGCCTCACCGCCGGCTTCTGCCATGGAGCTCATCGAGCAGCAGCAGCAGCAGAAGAGAGGGCGCCGCAGTCGCAGGGTACAGACCCCCCCATCCCCCCTACTACTGTAACCTCAACACCTTCAGACAAGGGGAAATGCAACGTTTTAATATGCAAGAAGTGCACATTTTGAGCGTTTGTAGCCACATACAGTGTGTTTGGTACCTTCTAACCCTCCAGTAAATTAACGATATTTACTAATATGACATTGTACCACTAATTTGTTTCCATTTATTGTTGAATCCCCATTTTCTTCGCCCTCTTAACATATTTTCCGGGTCAGGCTTTTGGAAAAGTTCTTCAGCGCCAACATCCCCGGTCCTCCGTCGTGAGTCGGCGACGACCAGACGTGTTGTTGGTGCTGCTTTGTTCTCTGGTGGAGCTGGTAGACCGGACCCGGCTCTGGTTTCTCATTGCCCCTCTTCCTTGTGTTCCCACAGAGTGCCTTTGTTGATAGCTTGGAAGGAGACAGTCCCTTTCCCAAGAAGCAGGTCTTTACCCACAAATTCCCTCTTTTTCCTTCTGCATTTTTCTCCCTGCATCGAGCTGGACTTTTTTGCACTCCCCCTCCCACATCCACACCTCCTTTCTTTAATCTCTCTCTCTTTGTTCTGCCCTCTTTCCCCCTTTCTTTCCTCCTTTTCTCCTGCTCCCCCCTCCTGTCATATAACCCTCATCCACTCATATCAGGATGCACTGAAAACTGAGGAAGCAATATTTAATGTGACAGAAATTTGACCATTTTCACACTGAAATTATTCTGACAAAGGAAGTTGAATTATATGATAAATAAAGCATATTGTCACTATTAGACAAATATAGTGTTTAATGATATAAATGGATCCATAAGCCTTAATGTTAATGCTCCAAGTGCTTTCAGTGCAATCCTACTCCAATACTTAAAGGAAGAGTTTGATATTCGGGAAATACAACTTCATATTTAGATTAAAAAAAAACCATTTTGTTAAGTCACAGCTGGTCGCTAGGCAACGCTACAATAACGACAGCCATGAGATCTTCTCATCTAACTCTCTCCAGAAGAAAGCGAATAATCACTTTTCCTCCAAAATTTCAAACTATTTCTTTAATTTAATCATCGCCACCTGCATGTTTTCATCCATTTCTACTTTCCTCTGATCGCTACTATTTTTCTCTTCCCTTTCCTTCTGCTTATCCTCCCGTCATCATTATCTAAATAAAAATAAACATATATAAATCCATCCTACTTATGTACTAAGTTCTTCTGAATGTTTTCCTCTTCAATGCTGTTTTCTTTCTTTTCCTCCTTGTATTTTTCTTCTTTTCTTGCTTTTATCCTCCTCCTCCTTCTCCTTCCCATGCTTATTCCACCACTTTCATCTCCTTCCACTCCATCACCTCATCCTGCCCCTCCCCTCTTCTACTCGCCCTAATAATCCCTCCTCTCTCCTTCTGCTCCTCCACTTTGGCCTGCTCAGTTTGGGTAGGGGAGGGAGGGTGAGGGGCTGACTTGCTGGCTGTTATCATTGGCGCTGGAGCGGTCACTATCACACTGTCCTACTGTAAAGTCACCTCAGACATCGACTGTAGCAGCATCTCTCCTCCTGTACTTTTCATCCCATCGCTGCCAGGTTTGTCCGCAAAAAAAAAAAAAATCACCTCGCACTGTAGCCTCTGGACTAGGGGTCAATGTCCTGAAAATGCATTCATGGAAGGAGGTGAATTGAGATGGCCACCAACTTCCTCCTCCGCAGGTGTATTTGGGTTTCAGTTGACCTCTCTCTCACATGGATGTCATTGGAAGCGGTTGTCCCCTAACCCTGACAGAAAACAAAAAAAAAAACACTGCGGTGGCTTTTCCCCCGCCACGTAGCAGAGAATGGCTTCTCCATAGAGAATGGTTTCACTTCCTCTTCCTCCCTCCTCCCCACCATACACTCCTCCTCACTTAGTCCCAAGCCTTAGTGCTACCACTGGCCCGCCACCATACATCGACTGCACCGGCTCCACTAATGTCCAGAACGCTGACCCATGCCTGATGCTTGTCACTGTTGCCACTCTGTCATCCGTCGGAGAACCTGTTTGATCTGCGATACTTGTGTGTGTGTGTGTGTGTGTGTGTGTGTGTGTGAATGATTGTGTGTTGAACTGAAATGACTTTGTCTGTAGGTACGAGCTCAATTATCATTCTTAGCCTCATTGCTTGCATTTTTTTTTCTATATCTTTTTGAAGTGCAGATGTAATGGTAAGTTAAATCCAAAAATGCTGTAGCTAAACTAACCGTTTTCCCAGGCTGCAGCTTAATATCTAACACAAATATGCTATTTTTTCGCTCTCTGCAACAAAGAGAATAAGAATGTTTCCCAAAATGTGGGAACAAAGATGATATTGTTGTGCCGATCCTTTGGGATACATTCACGCTGCAACACATATGGCTGAATTTGGATTCCCTAAATAGGGTTACAATAATAATTTTCTGTCACGCATACGTTCTCTATCTATATGATGCCGTTGACCCCCCGTGCCCTTTCCCTCCCAGCCCCTGGTCAAGCAGGACAGCCTTGACACCTACAACGAGCGGGACCCCTTCAAGAACGACGACGCCCGGGACGAGGAGGAGGACCCCGAGGACACGGACAGCGGCATCGAGGGCGAGGTGGACCCCTTGGACCGCGACGTCATCATCCAGCCTCCGCCCCCTCCGCCGCCCCTCAGACCTTCCACGGAAAGGGTCAACTTCCCCAAGGGCCTTCCCTGGGCCCCCAAAGTCAGGTTAATTGCAGTTATCCTTCTACACAGCCTTACTTCGGGATAAACTGGGGCATAAAGTGAGATCTCTCTATTATAAATAATATTGATAGTAATTGCTGTAGCTGCTAAAAAGATCTGATGGATTTCCTTGTTAGTTTAAAAGCTCTTATTCTCTAAATGTTGGCATTTTGACCACCAAAGAGTAGAGATAACTTCCCTCCTAAAGCCACGACTTAAAAAAAAAACATCTCACTTAAGTTAAAACAAAATTAGAGGGAAAAAATCTCTCCTCTTTCAGTTTTCCCTCCTTGCTATCTTTTAGCGAAACACTCTCCATGTGGCGTCTTCCCAGGGTGCCGCCTCTGCTTTGGGACACATGATTTATGCATCTGAGAGAGGATGAAACCATTATCAGAAAACCTATATTCTGTCTCATCTTCTCCGCGGTTCATTAAGTGCGTTCCCCTCGTCTTTGGAGTCGCTGCTGATGGAGTAGGAGGCTCGCCGAGAGCAGCAGTGTGACTGATTAGATTTGAGGAAGCTAACGCAGCGTCGCTCTTGTGCACGTTTGTGTGTGTGGGCGTGCACGTTGTGTTGCAGCAGGGGTCCTGGAGCTAAAAAACAAAAAAAAAAGATGTAACTGCTGCACGTCTTGTGTGTTGACAGGGAGAAAGACATCGAGCACTTCCTGGAGACCAGCAGAAACAAGTTCATCGGGTTCACTCTGGGGAAGTAGGTGTTCCATTTGAGACGGTTAAAATGATCATTTTAATATTTGTGTCGTTGCCGTCTGGTGCAGCTGTGTGTTGTGTTTTTGTAGTGACACGGATACCCTGGTGGGCTTGCCCAGACCCATCCATGAGAGCGTCAAGACTCTCAAACAGGTGAGTTCAGTAGCATCAGGTTCACATTTCCAAATCTTCTTTCCCCTCCTTTTCTTTGGCTCATTATGAGAGGAGAGTTTCTTAATCAATACCCTCTTTCTGCCACATTGACACCCCAGTTAAAAATCCATACTGCTACTCTAACAAACTGAGGGTGTCAGGTAGCAGCGCCAATTAACTTCTTCCAACACCTTTTATATATAAATAACTTGTGTTGTATTTATTATGGTTTTCTTGTCTTCTCCAGCACAAATATGTGTCCATCGCTGAAGTCCAGATCAAAAAGGAGGACGAGCTCCAACAGTGTCCGATGACTCTGGTCGGTAATATCATTGTGACATTTTTTTCTACTAGAATTTCTTTTTTTAGAATCTTGAATATTTAATGCGGTGAATATTTAACCAAGACAGAAACGAGCTTGGTTCCTGAAATGTGAGTGTTTTGTGGATTCATGAATAATTTCATGTGTGTTTAGGGCGAGGAGGAGGTGGAGGAGACGCCGACGGAGATGCTTTACCTGGGCATGCTTCCTAACCTCTCCCAGTACGTGGTGAGTCTTTTAGAAACACTCTAAACAGACAATAAACAAGTCATATTGTTGGAAACAAAAATCTGGATCTGTGCATTGTGACCTGTGTCAGATTGCCCTGCTGAAGCTGCTGCTGGCTGCAGCTCCGACCTCCAAAGCCAAAACGGACTCCATTAACATCTTGGCTGACGTGCTGCCTGAGGAGATGCCGTAAGTACCGTGTTTTAATGATGAGAATCTTCTTTCTTTTCTAATTCTGCTGGGTTTTTTATGCGTCGTTCAGATCAGGCAGTTGAGGGTTAAAATACACATGTATGTTGTCAAATATCACTGCAATTTATAGCTTGTCGACATGCTAATTTTCACATAACTCCTACAATATAGAGATTATCAGGCTTTTTTTTTATCTGCAAGAAAATTTGACTTTTTCTGACATTTTATGTTTTTTTTTACCTAGTTTTAGACAAGCTGACACTCGCCCACTGTCCTTGTATGAGAAACCTCAGAATTATAATCGACAGACTCGATATGATATCTTATTGTTTCCAAAGCACGAACAGTCTGTCCCTTTTAAATGTGATGTTTTTCAGACAGAGTGATTATAATGAGAGACCTGAAGGCCTTACAGTGTGTGTGTGTGTGTGCGTCCTCCAGTATCACCGTCCTCCAGAGCATGAAGCTGGGAATCGACGTGAACCGCCACAAGGAAATCATCGTCAAGGCCATCTCTGCTCTGCTGCTGCTGCTCCTCAAACACTTCAAGCTCAACCACATTTATCAGGTTACACACTCGCACGCCTCCCGGCCGCCCTCCTGCAGGGACCTGGCCTTACCATCGTTCCCTCCCTGCACATTATTCTTCTCATTTCTCCATCTTGCCCTCCCCCACTACATATACTAGTATCCATGCACCTCCCCCCTACTGCTACCTTCACTAACCTCCACCTGATTATCCGGCCCAGAATGCCATTATTTCCCTCCTTCCATCCTCCTCTCCACCACCTTTTGACCCCTCACTCCTGATAACCTCCTGCATCAGCCTCACAGCTGGTCTGTTCATCTCAACGAAGACAGAAAACAGATTCAAAGACAGCATGTGGTCTAAAATCTGCCGTTTTTGAAAGAGGGTTTATTTTTTTGCTCATTTCTTGTTTAATTGATCAGCTGAGTTTCAGAGAGACAGGGACGTGATGAGGATACTTTGTTGCTAGGAAGGGACATTCCTTCATATAGTCTTCATGGCTGCTCTGTGGAGTTATAGTGGTAGCGCCCTCTGCTGACACAAAACCAGACTACACATAGGCACATTAACAGAATGCAGCTGCAGTGGGAAGCCAAATCAATCAGTGTTGAACATTATTTACACAAACACTGTATGATAAGATTTGAATGATGCATTAATAACATCAGTACAGGAAGCATCGCATAAAGAAAACAAGGCAAAACAAAGCACATTTTTAAACAACCGCAGTCAATGAAATATTATACGATGATTCTGCCGCAGAATTGCCTGTTTTTAATCTGAGCAAAGCTTCTCGGATGAGGTGATGGATTTGTATAGATGCTGCATGACAATTGAAACCCAGGCTCCTGACCTTTTCCCCCCACGCAGAAAACTCATCAATGATGCAGGATTATCGGCTACAGGATTATTATTTTTCTTGAGATATGGATTTTCCCCTCTGGGGTTTGTCAACATCATAATCACAAAATGTCTTTTATCTCATCCACAAAAACAAATCGTAACGGAGAAATAGACGTGTAAACCTTCTGTGGTGTTATTCCATTCAAATGAAAAGATTTTCCAGAATGTCAAACAAACGATTCTCCTCTGTCGCCTCCTTTGTTCCTGCAGTTTGAGATCGTCTCCCAACACCTGGTGTTTGCCAACTGTATCCCACTCATCCTCAAGTTCTTCAATCAGAACATCATGTCCTATATCAGTGCCAAAAACAGGTAGGGTCCTTTTCCTCTTACTTTCTACCCTCACGGGAACCATTCCACGTCTCAATTTGCTTGTCGAAAACAAAAGACTTTTCCACGCGTTGTGGCAACACAAGGGTTGTTGGAGATTTACTGTCATGACGGCGGTCCTGCATGAATCAGCAGGCTTTCATGAGGGAGAACAGATGGCATCACAGCAGCAATGCAATGGCAGGAGATGGAGGTGTGAAATAAACAAAAAAATTACATTAAGTCACAAATTAGGGGGCTGTTTTTAGCTCAGGTGCAATACCGTAGAAAAGTACAGTGTATTGCATTTGCAGCAGAAGATGATGCTCTATTTTATTACGTGATTGGTAGATCTGTAAAGTAATCCGCGTGCCCTTCTGTGTTCTCATTGCAGTATATGTGTCCTGGACTTTCCCCACTGTGTGGTCCATGAGATGCCTGAGCTCACAGCTGAGAGCCTGGTGAGTCAAAACACCGTCAGCACGACACCTGACTGATCCTCACTGGATCTAAGGTCAGACCTTCCACGTGTCATAATCATGTGTCTACTGTGTGTGTCTTTTAGGAAGCAGGAGACAGCAACCAGTTCTGTTGGAGAAACCTGTTCTCGTGCATCAATCTGCTGAGAATATTAAACAAGCTGACCAAGTGGAAACACTCCAGGACAATGGTGAGTCTGCAACCACTGCAAAGCTTCACGCTGCGTAAAAAATGCACTGATAAACCATCTCGTGTTCTTTATAAAAGCGTGCTCCGACATGCTCCCACAGTCTCAGTTTTGTGCCCTTTTTTTTTTTAAAGATGCTGGTGGTGTTCAAGTCGGCCCCGATTCTGAAGAGAGCTCTGAAGGTGAAGCAGGCCATGATGCAGCTCTACGTCCTCAAGCTGCTCAAGATCCAGACCAAGTACCTGGGCCGCCAGTGGAGGAAGAGCAACATGAAGACCATGTCAGCCATCTACCAGAAGGTCCGCCACAGGCTCAATGACGACTGGGCCTACGGAAACGGTAACTGTCGATGATGGATGGGATGCTCAGTTCATAATTAATGGCGTTAAGCCTATTATATCATTAAAAAAGCATTAAGTGCAGCTTTAATTAAAAAAGAAAAAAAGGAAACGTATTGTGTCCATCTCCTGGACCCGCAACTCAGCTGGCCTCCCAGATCTTCATTAATGAACCACGGAGATAATTAGTCCCAGCAGGCCTCCTTCACTCTCACACGTAGCTGATTAATAGAACGGCTGCAGTGTGGAGACTACATTTATGTGAACATAATTTAAATGCAGGTTAAAACATCTAATTGAGCATTTAATATTGCGTTTATGTTACCTGTTTGTATGCTCTGTGCGCGTGTGTGAGATACGATGCAGCGACAGCCATTGGCGGATGGTGGTGTTGCCATGGCAACAGAGAAAAGGGGGGGTTTTTCAGGGTCAACGTCCCTGGTAGGGGGAAGCAAGTGATCCGTCGCCATGAGTGTAAGAGAGACAATGGACAGAAGGAAGAAGATGATGAGGAGAGAATTAGAAGATATAAATGAGTTGTTGCGTCAGGACTAAGACGAAGGGTGTTGGATGATGAAAAAAGGGTCCTATAGATTGATTGGGTATCCCCTCCTCTCATTCCAGATATCGACGCACGCCCCTGGGACTTCCAGGCGGAGGAGTGCGCCCTGCGGGAGAGCATCGAGAAGTTCAACAGCCGCCGCTACGACAGGAACAAGAACGGAGACTTCGCGCCCGTGGACAACTGCCTGCAGAGCGTGCTGGGCCAGCGGGTGGAGCTGCCCGAGGACTTCCACTACAGCTACGAGATGTGGCTGGAGCGGGAGGTCTTCTCCCAGCCGATCCAGTGGGAGGGGCTGCTGCAGGACCCGTGATGGAGGGGGAGGGTAGGAGACAGGGGGGGGCTTCCTACTGTGAGCTTGGCATAAATAGATAGCACACACTTGCCATGAACACACATGGAGCGCTGTAGCAGGAGACTCCGCCCCCCTAAAAAATGTCTTCACTGCTTTGTCAATTTATAGGCCCCCCCTTTAAAAATGCTGGTGCTTTTCTTGGACTCCTCCTTCCTATTTATTTGTATCGGTGTGTGTCGGATTTCTTTTTTTATCAAGGTGTAAATTTACTTGATTTTTATTTATCAGTTTATCTGTTTTTTGTTTTTAATAACCACACACACACACAAAGCCTACTGTAGGTATTGGGTTGTAGTTTTTTGGGTGATGGATTTGAAAGCTTTTCTTATGTATTTTGTAGAAGAGAAGAAAAAAAAAAGGCCTTTTGGAAGCAAAACCACAGGGTCATTTTGATAGCCCGTATGTAGACGTGGGAGCTATTTTCATTAATGGAATAGAGATCTCACATAATGTACCAGAAATATACCAGCTCTAAGTGAATGGTTTCGTTTGTGAACGTATAAAGTATGTGCGTGCAGAAAAAAAAACAGTATATGAGGAATGAAACAATAAGTCTTTGAAAAGAAACTGTATTCTTCTTGTTCTCTTTGAAAATAGAAATTTGACCTTTATATGGAGTCATTTCTATTCATTATAGAACTTTTAACTCCAGAAATCAGAAAACCAAATCTGGAGTCACTGATGTCATCCAGGATTTGTTCCTGTTTGCGTACCTAACCACAGGCCTGTCATGGTCTCGTAGAAAAGCACAGTGAGGTGGCCGTGAACTGCTCTTTAACCCGGCAAAAATACCCATTTAAGTCTTCATCATCGACGTCTTTTTGTCTTTTAAAATCCTTCCTGCCCCAGTGTGGAATGGGCTCATCGCTGCCCCTTGTGGCGGTTGGGAGAAAAGACTAGAGGTTTTCTATCCTGGTTAAATTTAACCTCAGTGATGATCAGAATAATTAATAATTGTGAATCCCCACTGACTCCCCCTCTTAACTGCCTGACCAAGAGCACAACACACAAACTGAGCTCCACGCTGGCGACCTTGGAAGAACACAGCTGTCACAAACAAAATGGTGCTGTTTTTTCTCTTATTCGTCTTCACTTTACCTCATCTGTTCCCTTCACGTCCAACTACCTAAACAGGGGGCTCCAGAGTCGAGAGCTCCGAGTTGTTTCATCTGAAACTGAAGCACACGAACGAGCACAGAAAACACAGCGTTGGTCACTTTTCTTTCACGTCATGTTCGGTTCAGATGATATCGTCTTGCATCGACGGGGTTAAGAGCCGTTATTTATTAGCTCTGCAGAGAACAATAATTGCTGCTTTTCTATGTGAATGTGCATGGCCACCGGTTTGTTTCACATTTATTCGGAATGACTTTTTATTTTGTTTCTAATGACGTTTCCAGCACAATTAGAAGTGTACTCTCAAAGTTACAGTGTTCTGCATTACGTGGGTGTTTTTCTTTTGTCTTGGGGAAATCTTTCAAAAATAATATTGTATACTTTATAGATTCTCAGGTTTATGGAGATAATATATTGCAAAAGTTTTCAAGCTTCCTTGCCGTCATCTAGCTCACTACCTGTAGTGATGAATACACATTTATCATTAGATTCTTATATGGAAATAACATCTGAAGCACTAATCATTTACTGCAAAAGGCTGTACATTTTCACTCAACACAATAACTCATTTTGAGTTTGTCTTCATGTCAACAACATTTCAAGTATGGGATGTATTTTTATTATTTTTTTTGTATCTTGTGCCAAATTTGAGTGCCATTTTCTATTTTTTATTTCATCGTCGTCGCCTCCATGATCATATGTTTTTCATTCAAACTACCATGGAAGGGTTGCAATACAAAAAATGTTATTTTCTACCAGAAAATTGTACAATCAATGAAAAATACTTGTTTCTTGTATCTGGTACAGTTATTCTACCAGAGGTGTTTAGCATTTTATGGGTGTCACTACAGTATATATGTGTTTTTGTTACATGCATTTCAATATCTGAATAGTCTAAGTAAATGCTCAGTACTGAATTTGTTCAGCGGGTATGTGCAATTACAGATCCACAGAGGCATTATTCAATGGAAACGACAAAGTACAATATCAGAGATGCTTATTAAACAGTTGAACAGTTTGCGATTGTTTGTGAAGTTATTTTTCGTTGGCTGAGGGAGTCGTACAGGGTTAGAGGATGGAGGGCTATACACACACACACACACACTGAAGGTCAAACTGACCACACACTCACACCACGTGACACATTTCCTCGGGCCAATGTTCCAACAGTTCGGGTACAGCTGTGGTGGATGGTGATGTGAGCGTATCCCCCTTTGGGATTGGCTGACGGTGTAATGATGTAAAACTGACCCGTATTCATCCTTCACCCTGATGGAGTCAAAATAACCAGGGACATTTTTTTCTACTTGAGTGGTAAATAGATTGAATCACGGGTTTACCAAAAATGATATTCTAAGTGGTAAAAAGAATCACCCTATCGTGACCATTTGTGTTATTTTTTTTTTATATAATTTTCACGCACATACAGTGTTTTATACAGTGCAGTACAATCATGCTTGTTTTGCCTAAATGTTATGTTGCATTTTCAGGCCAGGCGCTGCATTGCCGAGGAACTCCCCCGTCCAAACCAGTCCCTGTGTGTTGGTGAACGCCCCGTCTCTCTCCAACCTACAACACACCAGTTAGGGGTTCAAAATCTTACCTTTGATATGAATGTATGACCAAATAGTAAACAAACTACTCTCACGACTGCATATTTTATCCAACTTTGAAACTAAAAATGTCGAAAATGTCATACATCTTTTTAGAATGGAGCCTTGATGCTTTATTCTGGTTATTAGAACACAGATCTACGTTATAATAATTTGGAAACTCAGGAAAGGACATGGCTCTTTTAAAAAACACTAAATGAATGTGATAGTAATTACCCACCTGTTATTCTGAAAGTGACCTTTGTAAGTGGAGCCGTCTGGGAAGGTGTATGTTCCCGTGCCGTGATACATGTTGTCTTTGAATTCTCCTTCATAGTGGGCTCCAGAGGGATGCTGCAGGGTCCCTCTGCCATTCAACTGTGTTTGTGAGGGAGAGAGAGCAAGCATGCAGAGCAAATATAACCAGACAGTCTTTACTGACAGACATCAGAAGGTTTAAATGCATACTTTGTCTTCAAGCCACTCTCCGGTGTATACGGTGCCATCCGCCGAGGTGTGTTTCCCGGCACCGCTCCTCAGCATCACCCCTGATGAAGACCTGCAGCACTCCCCCTCTGTGGAGAACACAGGAGGAGCTGACACGCATGCAACCGGGATGTAAAAGTGTAAAGCTGCATATTCATGTATCGCTCACCATATTTCTGTCCGTTTGGGAAAATGTAGGAAACCTTTAAACGCCCTTCCCCTATAAAAGAATACTCATATTCACCACCTTAATCAGGATTAATATGCAGCAATTTGCAGGTATGAAACTTGGACTTACCTTGAGTTTTTAAATCCTCACTTTCCTTAATGTCTGAAAGTGAAAATAGTACATTAGACAGTGGATAGTTGAGACAGAAGGAGTTGTGTGTGCTCCAATTACACCCTACCAGACATGACAGCTCCCCCCCCCTCAGTTGGCAGATGTTTGTCAGAACCGACAGAAAACTCAGCCTGCCTGCAAATTTTATGGATTCCAAAAATTGTAAATAATATAGAAGTAAACTTCGTGCTAAATCAGTTCGCTTTCACCCTAAGAAACAGTCCAGGATAGCGTCTACTCCAAAATAAGCAGTCGGCTCCGTGTTGCAGGCGGTTTGACGCAAACTGCAGTTGCCATGGTTACAGGATTTGGTGCAGGCCGAACTAATTTAGCTGAAATAAAAGTTGTTTTGTTTTTCTCAATGGCGCTACCATTTTCAGATTGTTTTTTTTTTGTTAAGCTCAATACATGTCGCCATATATAGTTAAACTATCTTCAGATTGTTTAGATTAAAAAAAAAGAAAAAGTCATCGCGTTCCCGGAAACCGGAAGAGAACCTCTGAACTCTTGAGTTTTCAACCAATGAAAGAGATGCAGGCTACCGGTGGTCAGAACAACTGTCGCAGGTTTGTCCATACTTGTTATGAAAGTTAAGCTAACTATTCAAGACACTTTCGTACTTTTTCGCTCGTGGTGTATTTATTCCTGTATGTATGGTAGGCGTTTAATCCTCTCACGAGAAAGCTTCCGCTCCGCTAGCTCGTTAAATCAGCAGTGAGTGAGTGAGCTTGCTAGCCGTTAGCTCGTTAGCTAGCCCGAAGCTTTGGTCCACTTTACTTACTGACGTTCCACACGACACGACGTCACGTTATTGCTGACACTAGGCAACCGTGCCCGCTCGTGGTTCCCTTTTGTATCTCGCTAACAAAACACATCGTCAGCCAGCCGGGCGCTCCGGTTGAGTTGGCTGTCTGCACGCTCCGTTGACTGCATAATTGTAGCCACCGGCGCCGTGTGTCAGCCTTGTGTCTCATTGCACGCACTTTGAGCCACAACGAGCCCCCCCACAGCTATGTGTGCACTGCGGTGGGTGTACAGTAGCTGTTCGCTCCTCTCTCTGGTGTATCCAGGATTGTACACTCCCAGGGCTGAGAGAGATTTATTCAAACTATGCTTTTTTTCTTATGTTTCTCTTCATAGATTAGTTGCTGCTATGCAAGGACACTAATTGAAGGTGAGTATACTCTTAACAGCAGTGTTTTAAAGCAATCTATGATGTGTTGGTGTTGATGCTATTGAAGCTAGTGTTAAAAATTCTTGTATTGTTTTAACAGAGACATGAATTCGCAGAGAAAAGGTGGGAAGCCCAACAGAGGAGGGGGGAAATTTAACAAGCCGAGAGGAGGTGGAGGTAGAGGTAGAGGTAGAGGTGGTGGTGGTGGTGGAGGTGGAGGAGGAGGTGGCGGCGGAGGTGGAAGCCGGAAAGGAGGAGCTGGTTGCTGGGATGATGGTGACGATTTCAGCCTTGAGTTTGGACCCCCACGTCCCAGCAGGTAAACATTTATAGTGAAGGAAATAATGATCAGATTTGAACTCATCGCTGTGTGCTCGTTTTCTTGCGGATTTCTTATTTTACTCTCATCTCCCCCCCTCCCTCTCTCATTGTTTACCTGACTTTGCCTCCAGACCTAGCAGAGGACGAGGCGGCGGCAGTCGTGGTGGTCGTGGCAGTCGTGGTGGTGCCGGTGGCGGCGGCGGTGGCGGCAGGGATGGAGGTCGAGGAAGGGGAGGTAGAGATCGAGACAGGGACGGCAGAGACAATGGGAAAAGTAGAGGCAGGGCTCTCCCAATTTCCATGGCGAGGACACGAACGTGCCCAAAGCCAGGTGGTGACGCCATCAGACCGGAGATGAGCACCATGCCCATGCAGAGGATCTTCATGACTAATGAGAACCAAGAACAACTCAAGGAGCTTCTGCGGAATCTACAGACACAGGACTTTGATGAGGCATATGAGTAAGTACATTCTACTAAATATGCACCAAGTATGCTTCATCCCTTTATCACTGTTAAAAAGATGAAATGCCAGGAGTAATGTTTTTCCACTGCAAGTCCACATGAGCTCATATCATCCTCTCTGCATCAGTGAATCTGGTTCGGATTATTCAGGGGGAGAAGAAGGCGAGGAAGAATTTGATGAGTTGGACCACCGTGGCGAAGGCCAGTTTTGGGCCACTAATGATGAGCCTGTGGAGAAGGCAGAGAGCCAAGTTTATGAGGGAGAGTCCGATTATGAAGATGAAGATGAGCGGCCGACTCCTGAACCCATCGTCTCCTTATTCGCCATAGGAAAACTCTGCAGGTGACGTACAGATTTGTTTGTTTTGGAGTTGACATGCATCCTTTTGCTATCAGATATCAAATCAAGGTTGGTGAATGTTTCCCTTTGTGTTTTTGTTCTCATTTTTCTTTGTATAGGTATGGGTTTGACAGGGAGCGTGGCAAGAAAGCGTTGGAGTCTGGTGGAGGGGAATTTGGAGCCACTTTAGAACAGCTCCTCCACCAGGTTTTCACTGAGCGCTACGGCCAGAAAGCAGTTTCCCCTCATGGTCTTGAAGGGGTGCCTATGGATGAGTGTTTGAGCCAGAGGCAGGAGGAAGCTCTGGCTCTAACTGCCATCTATGGTGAGCGCTTCAGTGAACGCATTGCCAATACAGTTTGGTCAATAACCCTGGACATCTCATTCATCTCGGACAACGCCGCCAGGAATGGAAGGCAAGGTGCGAGTCACGGTAGTGAAGTCGTCCACATCCGAGATGTCTGCCGATTCTACTTGAAAGGGCAAGGCTGCCGGTTTGGGAACAAATGCAAGTTTAAGCACCAACTTCCCACTAAAGTGAGATCTGGGGCTGGTTCCCCAGACATGGATGGCCCGAGTCAGCCCGGCTTCAGCAGCTATTCTCCTCCCGAGTATGAACTAGAGATCCGATTCCCCAAAGGAAACCGCTACCCATTTCAGGCACCGATAGTTGCCTTCAGCACCACCGACGAGTCTTTCGGAGCCGCCGGGAGGCTCAGCGTGACGGAGAGATTGTTCGGGGAAGCGTTGGCCGCTGCAAAGAGCAATGAGCCCGTTGTTTACACTCTGATCACCTTATGTGAGGATGAAACCGCCATGCAGGAGCTGCTGGCTGTCAGTCATCACAAATATAGCACACCACCGCCTGTTGTAGTGATTCCTCCACCCCCTCTTGCTGTGACAAAGAGTAAGAGTGTGAGGAGCTCTGCTTCTGAGGAGAGCAGGAGTAGCAGTACCAACAGTAGTAATCTTACCAACAGCAGAAGGACTGCTCCACCTACCAACCAGAGACCCATGGATCGTGAGTAGACGAGATTAATTACTTTTTATTATCTGTTGTCAGATCTTTATTGTATATGAGTTGAAATCCCACTTTTCTGTGTTTGAAGTGAAAGAGAGGGACGAGCCAGAGGAGCTGGATGAGAAGGATGAGAACGACGAGGATGAGGCTGTGCCGGTTGAGACTGAGAGTTATGTCAATCTGAGGAAGAAGATGGTGAATAAGCATAACCTGAAGACGGACAACCTACTGAAAGAAAACGGCAAGCTGTGCAGAGAGTTTAGGAAGAAACAGGTGAAGGAAGACTCATCTTTACATTTGGTCTCACGTCACATCCCCTCCAACATGATGTTTGTATTTTAATCGATGTTTTGTTCTCCCTTTTTGTTTACTAGCAATCCGGCCGTTTCAGGTCCATGTTGGAGCAGAGAAGGAAACTACCGGCTTGGCAAGAAAAAGAAAACATTCTCGATCTGTTAGACGGCTGCCAAGTGCTGGTTGTCAGCGGGATGACTGGGTGGGTCACACTTATAGACAAGAGTTTCAGGAAAAATCTGAATGTGCTATATTGTGGTTCTTTAAAAAAATAAGTTTCATCTATTGTACAAAAAAGAGTTGCACAACAAATATGCAGTTGTAATCCCTTTATGTTACTGAAGAAAAACAAAAGTTAATTGCGATGAAGAGTCTTAAATTATGACTCTTTTCATATATTTAACACCGTCCTTCCATGTTGCAAAGTCATTCTATTCGTCCATTCTTCTCACATCAATAAAGTACATGTAAAAATGGGTAAAATATATTATTAAAAACACAAAACAAATATCTGGCCGACATAAAGAAGCTCAGCCTATTCATACCTCTCTGTAACAGATAGGCTTCTGCTTAATGTTTATTTTCTGTTACGTCTTTGCAGGTGTGGTAAAACCACTCAGATCCCTCAGTTCATTCTGGACGCCTCGTTGACCGGTCCGGCAGAGCAGGTGGTCAACATCATCTGTACTCAGCCGCGCCGCATCTCTGCCATCTCTGTGGCCCAGAGAGTGGCACAGGAGCGGGCAGAGAGCCTCGGCAACTCCGTGGGATACCAGATCCGCCTTGAGAGCGTTCGGGTACGGGCACGTTTGACATGTACATGTGTGTAGTCTGCAGGATTTTAAGCCATCAGCATTTGGACTTGAATCATATGCACTGTATTTTAGCCAAGCTTTATAAATGTAATATATAAATAATGACTTCTGCCTCTTATCACTGACTCCTGTGTTCTGTCAGACGTCCGCCACCAGACTGCTGTACGTCACCACAGGCGTGTTGCTGAGGAGACTGGAGAGTGAGGCGGACCTCAAAGGCGTCACCCATGTCATTGTGGATGAGGTGCACGAGCGAACGGAGGAGAGGTGAGATTATATCACTCAATGCGTTACAGAAAATGTGCATTGCATTTTGAATTAATTACGCTTTATTGGAATGAGTTTACCAAAGACAATATTGCCAGTAAAAAGAAAAAAAAAAATCAAGAAAACAATGCAACACTTTCTCTGTGTGCTCTCTTCTTCATGTGTTTTGAGCTGTCTCTTCTATGTAACTGGTTTCTTGGTCACCGTCTGTCTCTGTTTCATCTTCTTTTTGTCAGTGACTTCCTGCTGTTGGTATTGAAAGACCTGATTATGCAGAGGCCAGACCTGAAGATCATCCTAATGAGTGCCACACTCAACGCTAACCTCTTCTCTGAATATTATTACAACTGTCCCACTGTCCACATACCAGGTAATTAGCATCTTGGGTTATCTGCTTTACACACGGCATGCATATTACATGTTCAACTCTGAAATGCCATTCCATAGATTGCTTCGTTTCCCCCCACTCAGCGAATTTCTCTTATTTCAGGTCGTACTTTTCCTGTCGACCAGTTTTTTCTTGAAGATGCCATCGCTAAAACCCGGTAAGTCAATCATCCTTCACTCCAACACATATTTAAGCACATATATATCAGTTATTGTGTGTGAGTGTAGTTCATTTTTGGTTTCTTGTACTGTCTCATCACTTATTTATTGATTTTCCCAGCTATGTCATCGAGGATGGCAGTCCTTATATGCGCTCAGGGAAACAGAATTCGTCTTCCACAAGTGGACGAGGAAGCAAACAAGAGCCAAGGGACATGGTGGATGACTTGGGTGACGACATGTGGAACTTCATGTCTTTTGCTAAGAAAGACTTTGTCAAAGACTCCATCCCAGACCAGCAGCTCAGCCTGCAGGATCTCACGGTCAGATTCAAAGGTGAGTTAGGAACTTAACTGAGCAGTTCTGTTTAATGGGTTCTTATACTGTGCCTCCTTGGTCTCATCCAAATAATCTGTTGCTGCAGACACTAAGAAGTCTGTACTCAAGACTATTTCTGCCATGGACCTGGACAAGATCAACATGGACCTGGTGGAGAGCCTGCTGGAGTGGATTGTAGATGGAAAACATGACTACCCTACAGGTGAGAATCACCCATGCAAAATCACTGTAGTCGAGGTGAATTCAAGACTGTTTGGAAGTTTCAGTGTGAACTTTGATTATGTTGGTGTAACCTTTTTGTTTTTCGTATCCAGGTGCAGTGCTTGTGTTTATGCCGGGCTTGGCTGAGATCAAGATGCTCTACGAGCAGCTCATGTCCAACAGACTGTTCAACAACAGAGGCGCCAGCAGGTTTGTGTATGGAGTTTGTGCTGCAGCTTCACTTCCTGCTATTGTTGGTGCTCATGTGGGTATAAAATGAAGGCACTGTGGTAGTTTATCTTTTCTCCATTCAAAACCTCCATTTCTTGATGCCTTTAAACCAAAAATTGTAGACATACGATCCCTGACTTCATGATTTTCACAAATTTCTTCCAAATACTTGTTTACTAATTGGCACATACAATATTGAGACATGTGAAAACAAAACATGTCACATTCATTTTTGACTCCATTGAATCTTTTATTACTTTTTAGAAATTAATAAAAAATAACAGGGAAACTGCTGTTAATGCATGTGGGAAATCATTTTAGTGTTGTACAAAACGTATTGGTATGAAACGTATGAATCAAAGGGTCATAGTTGAGTGGGTAAACACTCTACTGGTCAAATGCTCACTAATGTGGACTTTCTCCTGGTTAGGTGTGCCGTGTACCCACTCCATTCAACCTTGTCCAATGAGGAGCAGCAGGCGGTTTTCAGCAGACCCCCAGAGGGCGTCACCAAGATTATCATCTCCACCAACATCGCAGAGACGTCGGTAACCATTGACGACGTGGTATATGTCATCGACTCCGGCAAGATGAAGGAGAAACGGTAACCCTGAAGTTTAGCTAAAGTTAACCGATTTTATGTTGATTCTTTGGATCAGATTTTTGTTGTCACACACAGTCAAACATACAGTAGTTTTATCATTTCCTGGGTATTTATCTGGTTTGGCGTGGATAGAGAACTTCTACATTTCTACAAAATCTACATTTCTTCTGTGTTACGTTTTCAGCTACGATGCAACTAAAAGCATGGAGAGCCTGGAGGACTCTTGGGTTTCTCGGGCCAACGCTCTGCAGAGGAGGGGTCGAGCGGGTCGCGTGGCTTCAGGGGTCTGCTTCCACCTCTTCACCAGCCACTGCTTCGAACACCAGCTGGCTGAGCAACAACTGCCTGAGATCCAGCGAGTGCCTCTAGAGCAGCTCTGCCTCCGGTAGATCCATCTGTTTGCTCTTGGCACAGTGTCAACCTGTTTTTTTTTTTTTTTTGCCTGTAAATGCAAACAATAGAGGTTTATGTATGACACGACAGTTGGGATTTATGCTTGGAAATGGATTACTGAGAAAAATTGCCGTGACAATGGAGAGAGGGTCTGTAGCATCATGTTGAATTTTAGGATATGCAAAACAATACCTCCCAAAGCTAGTATTTACCATTCCCCCCCCGTCTCTCCAACAGAATTAAGATCCTGGATGTGTTTGCTGAGAGGACGCTGGAGTCTGTCTTCTCTCGACTCATCGAGCCCCCAGCTATGGAAAGCTTGGATGCAGCCAGGCAGCGCTTGCAGGACCTCGGAGCTCTGACTGCGGATGAGAAATTGACCCCGCTGGGCTACCACCTGGCCTGCCTGCCCGTCGACGTGCGCATCGGGAAACTCATGCTGTTCGGCGCCATCTTTCGCTGCCTCGATCCAGCACTCACCATCGCTGCCAGTCTGGCCTTCAAATCACCATTTGTAAGTCATCGCTTGCCACTTTTGAGAGACCATATGTGTCACTCCTTGGTATGACGATAGAAATACTAAATCTATATTTGATCCTCTGTCTGTTTTCCAGGTATCTCCGTGGGATAAGCGGGATGAAGCCAATGAGAAGAAGCTGGCCTTTGCCATTGCCAGCAGTGACCATCTGGCTTTGTTACAGGCATATAAGGTAAAGACTGGACTTATCTTTGTGGAACAATTACGCAAATTTATACGTAAAAATAGCATTCCAAAAGATAGATGTGATGGATTCTCCCCCTCTTTAGGGATGGTGCTGTGCTGCAAAGAATGGCCACCAGGCTGGCTTCCTTTACTGCAGGGAGAACTTCCTGTCTTGGCGAGGCTTACAGGTGAGGCAGTGCCGTATGAAGTAACAATATTCCTCCGCCAGTCATACATTTCTTCACAAAATGTCTTCTGTGACCTGTGCAGGAGATCGCCAGCCTGAAGAGGCAGTTTGCCGAACTGCTGTCTGACATTGGCTTCATCAAGGAGGGACTGAGGGCCAGGGTTATAGAGCGCATGTCCTCTAAAGGCACGGATGGTGTTCTGGAGTCCACCGGCCCCGAGGTAACGCACGCAGACAACTCATTGTAGGGCTGGAGGTGTTTTTATCAGGACGTCTATCCATCTTAGACGGCATAGAGAATGTATTTCAACTATATAAGCTGACATTTTCAAATTGAGAATCCTGCTATAAATCTCATTCCTTTCCAGGCTAACTTGAATTCTGAAAACATCCGGCTGATGTCCGCCATGCTTTGTGCTGCCCTCTATCCCAATGTGGTCCAGGTGACTATTAAATCTCTCTGTCAACGCTTTAAGAAACTGAAGCCAGTGTGTAAAGTATAAAACTGCCTCCCGTTGGCTTCACACTCCTGCGTTTGATCCTCTGTTCCAGGTACGATCTCCTCAGGGGAATTACAAGATGACCAGCAAAGGAGCGATGAAGATGCAGCCCAAAGCCAACGAGCTCCGTTTCATGACCAAGAACGACGGCTGCGTCCACGTTCACCCGTCTTCTGTCAACTACACGGTGAGAGGAAAGATGTGGCCTTGGTGTTAATACGGCTAGTTAAGAGTGACAAGCCCCTTCTGAGAATCTTCTTTGTGCTCCAGGTTCGCCACTACAACAGCCCCTACCTGGTTTACCACGAGAAGGTGAAGACGAGCCGCGTCTTCATCAGGGACTGCAGCATGGTGTCCGTCTACCCGCTGGTACTGTTTGGAGGCGGACAGGTCAACGTAGAGCTGCAGAAGGGAGAGTTTGTCATCTCCCTCGACGACGGATGGATCCGATTTGCCGCTGCATCTCATCAGGTCAGAGATCAGATTTAATAGTTTAGAATCACTGCACAAAGCTGTTTGGAATATCTTCGCCCTAAAAGTGTCTTTGTGGATGTTTTTTTTAGTTTGAAATTTAGAAACGCAACGCTATTTTGATTCTTCCTGCTTTTTTAAAAAATTAGCGTGGCCCAAACCTCACTGTTGTAGAAGGTTTACAATTTACATTTAACAAGCTTGTTGAGTTAAATTATGCAAAATTATTATTTATGCTGGTGAAAAAACCCTTTCATGAGCAATAAAAGAAAATGTAGCTGATACGTCTATTCTTTGCCTCCATAACCTCTATTTTATGTGCTCTGCCCCTTAATGTGGTTTGCTATTGGTTTACCATTATGAGGCTCCGTCTAAAATCATGTCTGCCTGTAAGTCCTGTTCCACGTGCTGATGCTGCCACTGAACCCCCCACAGATGGTTCAGATATTCGCACTGTTTTGCTTAATCTGCATGTATGTTACCCAGGTGGCTGAGCTGGTGAAGGAGCTGCGCTGGGAGTTGGACCAGCTGCTGGAGGACAAAATCAGGAGCCCCAGCATGGACCTGTGCACCTGCCCCCGCGGCTCCCGCATCATCCACATGATAGTCCACCTCGTCTCCACACAGTAGCTCTGCTACTCAATGCCAATCTTTTTTTTAAATCACTCTCAAGGGCTTAAATGCATGCAGCTCTCAGTAAAAATGTCTGTCTGCTCCTGCATCATTTTGAAAATGTTATTAGGGACATTAATTAGGGACGTCGGGGTCAACACCCCTGAAACTGGTTAAATTATATGTCTATCAAAGACAGATCAGCAGGGCAGATGCTATACTTGAAGTAAGGTTGTCTGGTTGTTCTGCTGCCACCACCTGATACTTTATCATAAGTATCAGTTTACATGAAAACAAAGCGATTATTCTGTTGCTGCACTGGAGGCTTTTAAAACCAGATTCTGCCTTCGAAGTAAAATGTCTTATTTTGAAAAACTTGCAACAACAGAAACGAACTTGTTTTTTGATGCCATCCTACTACTGTATATGCAGTAAATTGGCAACACAGTTGATTCCTGATTATAATTTGAAATGGTTAATTTGATAATTTATACACAGTGCATTTTTATTTTGGGGTTGTGCATCTCGTTCACAACCGAGAAATGTTTTGGGTCCATATTGGACTTCTTCTACTCTCTGACTGCACACGTGTTATGGTTGTGAATATTTATTTGTATTGCATGAATGAGAGATCCAAGAGCTTCTGCATGGTATTCGGCTGTTTTACATTCACTGAATGTATTCAAATGTCACAGCGATGTCAAAACTGTACTGTCACATTGTGAATGCAAGGGCTTTTTTAAATCGGGAGCATTTGGTGAGAATTGCCAAAGAATTTGAAAGCTTATTGTCTTAAGTGATGAATTCCTCTGCACTCAAAATAAAAAAAAAAAAGAAGCGAAGACAGCTGGTTGTTTGGTTTAATTTGAATTCAGCTCTTTCCATTTAGCGCTTGTCTTTTGTACTCTGCCTAGCTTCGACTCTGATGCAACAAAAGAATTTAGGGTCTCGGAGAGGACAACCCCTTTCATTCATGAGCGAGTCTGATCTGTCTCTAAGACAACAGGACGTAAACAAATGAGGTATCGCAGTCCCAGTGGAAGCAGATGCCACTTACAACAGTGCCAAGTCCAGAACTGGTAAGATATACATATATATATTTATAATTTGTAGTAAATATGTGCTATCTGGTTATTAAACTATCTTGTGTATCTGAAAAAAACAGATCAGTTATAGTATTTTTCTGTGTATTCATCTCATTTTACAGATGGAAAAATAATCTCATCATATTGGAAGTGACCTTGACGTCTTTCAACATGGTAAAGTATACAGAACACAATAGGCTATCCAAGCTATTCAATATAGTAAGTAAAGGAATCAAACAAATGTAGTGAACCACTTGTATTTTCCTCCAAAGCCGACCAAATCAAGGAAATCAAGGTCCCACAGTTCTAGGCCCGCCAAGAAGACCGAAAGTCCAAAAACAACCAAAAAGAGGTCCTCAAGTGCCAAATCCACTAAAACAGAGGTGGACATCCTCAGCCAAGCAGCCATGGAGAACATCTACTATATTTCCCACAATGCAGTGGACTGTCTGCAGTTCAGAGGCTTTGGCTCATCAAATTCAAAAACAAAGAAGAAAAGTAAGAAGGGAAGAAAACGGAAGAAAAAAAATAAAGTATAATCTTTGCCAATTTAAGTGAATGTTTCCTCCTTTTGGTTAAAATGATAGATGCATTAAAAGTAGAGAACAGCACCATCTGGTGGACACATATTGACAACTGAATTTCGACTGCTGGAACCAATGCAACGCAGCAAAATGGGTATGTTTTTTTGTTTTTATTCTTCCACAAACTGGTACAGTAATACAAAATTGTGCCAGTAAATCTTTTAAGAGGAAAAAGACAAACAAAATTCATAAACGACACCTTTATTGTAAGCTGAACGATTCAGAGTTGTGTCTGTACCAATGTCAAATTTTGGCAGTTATCGATACACTGGAAACTTCAGGAAAAATATTCAATTCAATGTATTTGTGGATTACAACACAAGAGAGCAATTGCATGCTCTATTAATATTGACTTAATATACACCTAATGTGGAGATTATGAACATAATGTGAAAGTTAAAACACCACAGTGCATCCGAGAAAAGGCAAGCCGACGGTGCCGAGATACTGGACTTAAAGTGATCTCTCCAGTAACTTGTACTATTCTTTATATCCAGTCTGCACAATTTGTCTTATAAAAAAATAGGCTACAAAGCAGCACACCAAAAAAAAAGGGAAGAAACATAAGGTTCCAGGCACTGTTAAATCTTCTCATACATATTTTACATTATTAATATGTTTTATATCAAATGTACACATTGTATAGCATAATAGTTTCTCTCCAGGAGAGCATCTGCTCTTGCTTCTGACATGGTCCTGCTTTGCTCACTCTGGGGGCTTCTTCTTGGCCTCCACGTCTTTCTTAAAGGCGTCAATTTTCTTGGCAATGTTTGGAACCTTGACAGGAAAAATAAAAACTGTCAATACAATCTGATGTTTACAGTTGTCACATTATTGGATACACAACAGTCCTACAGTATACCTACACGAAGGAAGTTGCAACTGTATATATTTTGGTACCAAATTAAATGGCAAACTACGTCATTAGGACGAATACAAGCACCTTTGGGTGGCCTAGACACGCTCAGTTTGTCTCAGGCCATACAAGAGGTGGATCAGCGTATGGAAAGCAGTTAATTTCACAATTAATTTAATTCAAAGGCTGAACCTTTGTAGATATATACTTATATACTTGCCTCGTAGTTTTGAGCTAAGTACATCCCGACTACGTTCCCCAAGGTGAAGCCAGCCTGAAAGAAAAACAACAAACTTCAGATCTCCTCGGTTTCGCGTGAATGTTAATTTAAGTGACTTTTATAAAGTTACACGTTTAGCTGCTAGCCGTGCGAGGGCTGACGCCCACTTCCCAGCTTTGTTTACAAACGTTAAAGTGGAGATTTTCCATCAACGCCGTCAAGAGTTTTGACAGCAAGTTATGCTAGCAGGTTTACGTTAGCCATGCTAGTTTCGCATCTTTAGCGTCATAGTAGATGTCATGCGTGATGACGTCAGTTAAACTCACCAGGAACTGAAGCATAGTGGAATAACGAAGGGTTAGCAACAGTTGAATATCTTGGTTACTGACTTAAAGTCAGACAAATAAAGGTTAGCGGGAGGAAATCGTCCAATACTTCACTACCGAAGCTCGCCAGTCTTCAATAATACGCAATACGCATGCGCAAGGAAGTAGCTTAATCTCGCGTTATCTTCCGAACACATATATGTAGTCCTTTACCCCACCCGGGCCGTAGCTGTTGCCAGTTTGAGAACTACAACTCCCAACGCCCAACCCCAAACTGTCGTCCACTCCGGTGTGTGTTGAAGCAATGGCGCTATCGGTGGGACATTGAATGACTTTGGCTCCATCGCGAAAATAGCCAAACGTTACGGCGTATTAATTTTGTTCGTAAAACATGGAGGCGCTTATCCCCGTCATCAACAAGCTCCAGGATGTGTTCAACACAGTGGGCGCGGATATCATACAGCTGCCGCAGATAGCAGTGGTGGGGACGCAGGTAAGCTAGCTAGCTTGATAGCCGTGCCCTGCTCAATGCACCTGTGATAAGGTTATTAACATGTTGAGAAATAATACATAATGCAGAGACCGAATGACTCCAGGCTTTGTAGACACAGGCTGCTAAACAAACACCATGCATATTGTGCTGGTCTGCTGCAAACCCAGTGCCTGCAGTGGGAGTGACATCTAGTTAGATCGTCTTCAATCAGTACTATTTTAAGAGCCTCACCCAGCTGTTAGCCAGAACCAGGTCAGGGTTTCTAGGAAAATACAGATGCAATTAGCTGTGTGATAATGTGTGTCTGCGTTGTGTCTATAGAGCAGTGGTAAGAGCTCAGTGCTGGAGAGCCTGGTGGGCAGGGACCTGCTGCCCCGTGGGACCGGCATCGTAACCAGGCGACCTCTCATCCTCCAGCTGGTCCATGTAGATCCTGCAGATGCTCGGAAAAATGAAGACACTGGTAAGTACCGAAATCCCTTTACAAACAATAATTAGGCCACTCTTTTATTTGCATATTATGTCTTGATTCTTCCATATGAATCATAATGATTTAAGATAATAAACATATGTAGGAAGCAGGCCCATTTTTTGTGTGTCAAAAACAACAATGTGTGAACAGAAATACCGGTTTTAAAGTTGTGTCACTGTTTTGCTAATCATTTACAGACTCCAGGGAGTGAAAAAGTATTCAGTATTCACAAAGGTGCATTGTACAGGTGTCACTTCCCTTTAATAACCTGGGTTAGCCTCTTAGTTCTGCTCCCTCCTCCTCCTCCTCAAAGCCACATCTGTAATTCCAGCAGCTTTAGTCAAAAGACCAGTAACTGTATGTTAGCCGTACTTGCTTAGTCTTGGTAGTCGTCTTTGAGCTCGCAGTGATGTATGTATGTATAACTTTAACCCCCATACTACTTTTATTATGTCTCTCAGGCAGAGAATCTGAAGAGTGGGGCAAGTTTCTGCACACAAAAAATCAGGTATGGATTTTATGATGCAAAATATTTAATTAATACTCTTGATCCTTGCTTTTATTTATGTTCTCTCTTTTTTTTTTTTGCAGATCTTCACAGATTTTGAAGAAATAAGGCAAGAAATTGAAAACGAAACGGAAAGAATATCGGGAAATAATAAGGTGAGACATGGATGGAGGAGGAGGGGGGGGGGGGTTGCTTACCTCTGTATTGTGAAATAAGGAGCTGTTGATGGGGGGGGAAAGTACTATGATGCATGTTATCATGATAAACATGTCCAGTAGTTAATTCACCTTGCTTATAAAGCTCATTAAGATATGTTATGCAAAGTCCGACCCATTTTCCCCAAAACTATAACAAATATACAAAGTTCCAGGTGATATTAAACAGTAGTAGTAGTAGTAGTAGTAGTACTAGTTCTGCCCTGATAGATGGAAGAATTTTATTTGGAAATGTTGTGTATTTAAAGGGGGGTGGAATTAAAAATATCTCAAAAGATAAGAACATATTCAAAACTACATATATAAATAAACATCATGTTAACGAGAAGTGATTACCAACTGATGTAGGTACATGATAAATGTATTCCTTCTTTCTTCAGCCAATTAGGTTCAAATTCATCTGAATCGACAGCCCTTTTAACCTGTTCTGTGAAACGGTGCTGTTAAATACACCGTCCACGTCTATGCTCTTCTCGTGCCCCTGCAGGGGATCAGCGATGACCCCATTCATCTGAAGATATTTTCTCCAAACGTTGTCAACCTCACTCTGGTGGACCTGCCTGGAATCACTAAGGTAACGGATGCTGTACTTCCTATTTCCTACTTCCATAGGCTTTGATCAGCTCCATCCCCTTGGGAAATGTGTTATACATCATTTTTTAAAAGATACAAAAAGTTAAGCGAGAAATGCCTGGAAAAAAACCCCCTAATTTACCAGATATGCCTGTGACCACTGGTGTTAATTTGCCCGTCTGGTCGATGTTTTTTCGTGTATTTGATATTTGTAGACTGCAGGGAATTTGTAATTTGTTTTTGATCTTCTAAACCACATACTGTCAAAGCCCAAGTGCGTGCAGGCTTTGATTCCAGCCTTGTTAGTTCCTCCCCTCTGGTTGAACACATGTTAATTTGAGAATTCCCCCTGCTGTAGTTTCTAATGAATCACATTTTTAATTGGTATTGCTCCCTTTAGGTGCCCGTGGGGGATCAGCCTCAGGACATTGAGGTTCAGATAAAGGATCTAATCCTGAAGCACATCTCTAACCCCAACTGCATCATCCTGGCTGTCACTGCGGCGAACACAGACATGGCCACCTCGGAGGCGCTCAAGGTGGCTCGGGAGGTCGACCAAGACGGTAAAAAAAAACTAAACGCAGACGTTATCCAAAAACATGTTTTAATTCATTTTAACATTAATTGACTAAAACACTAAGTGATAAAAAGATGACGTAAAGAAGGTGTGTTTTCGTATGTATTTTATTGATAATGACCTTTTTGAATGACTGTAACTCGCCAGGCAGGAGGACACTGGCTGTGGTGACCAAGCTGGACCTGATGGACGCCGGCACTGATGCTATGGACGTACTGATGGGCAGAGTCATTCCTGTCAAACTAGGCCTCATTGGAGTCGTCAACAGGTCTGCAAAATCCATCCATCCCTCCCTCCCTCCCGTTTATTTTGAACGCTCTTTATTACCCAGTGCTAATTGTCGGTGTATTATATTTAAATATTTAGGAGCCAGCTGGACATCAATAATAAGAAGTCTGTCGCTGATGCCATTCGAGACGAACATGCGTTCCTGCAGAAGAAATATCCGTCTCTCGCCAACAGAAACGGAACCAAATACCTGGCCCGAACCCTGAACAGGTAAGCGTGAACCAGACGGCGAAGCTTCATGAAGTTTTGCAGGAGAGTTGCGGACAAAACAGAAAAGTAAACAAAAGCATTTTCACCACGATCTTGCTTCTGTAAATTTGCAGCAGTATGACTCAGACCAGTCTTTTTGATAGTCTCAGGGGGGACCAGGATCAGGACTGCAATCAAAAGGGTTCAAGAATAGTTTATTTTGGGGGTGTACTTGTCTTTATGAAATAAATGTATACAATTCTTAGTTATTTTCAAGAGAGGGAGTGTATAAAGAATAAGATGTATGAATGTTACCACGACACGGTTATTTCAGAGAAATTGTCTTTCATTTAGACGATAAATGTGTAATTTTGCACGCCACTGCCCACAACCTACTATTATGCGTATCTGCATACAAACAGAACCCTCTGCCCTTTTTATAATGGCAGGTTGCTGATGCATCACATCAGAGACTGCCTCCCTGAGCTGAAGACACGGATCAACGTCCTGGCAGCCCAGTATCAGTCCCTGCTCAGCAGCTACGGCGAACCCGTGGAAGACCAAAGTGCCACCTTGCTCCAGCTCATCACCAAGTTTGCCAAAGAGTACTGCAACACGATAGAGGGCACGGCCAAATACATCGAGACGGCAGAACTGTGAGTGCCAGCCGCCTCTCCTCCGCTCACCCACAAGGTGATGCTGTTGATCCAGTGCGGCGAAAATGAGCAAAACAACTGCATTGGTTTCATCATTTAATATGATGCGACTTGTAAGTTGAGGCACGCACAGCCTGTGTGGAGGAAGAGCTGACAGGAGCGTAGGCCACGGGGTTCACTTCACAGCTAATATCCCTCCGCTGCTGTTTTTCAGGTGTGGTGGAGCCAGAATTTGTTACATATTCCATGAGACTTTTGGCAGAACATTGGAGTCTGTGGATCCCCTGGGAGGACTCAGCACCATCGATATCCTAACGGCCATAAGGAACGCAACCGTGAGTGCTGCTGCATTATGAGACAGCTTTAGATGCGGTCTATTCTGTTGCTTTTATTGCTCGCTTAAAGGAAGGCCCTCTGGGTGATTCTGCTAACCTGAAGCGCCCTCCTTCCCTCGTGCCAGGGCCCGCGTCCGTCCCTGTTTGTGCCTGAGGTTTCCTTCGAGCTGTTGGTGAAGAAGCAGGTGAAACGCCTGGAGGAGCCCAGCCTGCGCTGCGTGGAACTGGTCCACGAGGAGATGCAGCGCATCATCCAGCACTGCAGCAACTACAGCACACAGGTAGACGGCTCGCGTCGTCACGTGTGTTGATCTTTCCCTCACACGCATTCATATTCATAATGTTTTGTCCTGCAGGAGCTGCAGAGATTCCCTAAGCTGCACGAGGCCATTGTGGAAGTCGTCACCTCCCTCCTGAGGAAGAGGCTGCCCATTACCAATGATATGGTACCGTCACATTCAGCTTATTTTTTTTGCATTTTGTTTTCATCACCTGAAGTCATTATATTTAACGTGAAAAGCTGAATCTGAACCATAAATGAATCAAACTGGAGCTTTTCTCTCTTCTTGTCACAGGTGCACAACTTGGTTGCTATAGAGCTGGCCTACATCAACACCAAACATCCAGACTTTGCAGATGCCTGCGGGGTCATGAACAACAATATAGAGGTCTGTACTCATAATACAATACCATAAAATACATAATATTCTGGTAGAATTAAGAGAGAAGAGGTGCAAGCCTGGCGCATAAGATTATATTCATTCATATTTTTTAGGCATATAAAAAGTAATGAGCGCTATTTAATTGGAAGCGAACAGAAGCTGCAATATTTTTAATCTAAAAATCAAGTGAATTCCTAGTTGTTAAATAATAAACTAATATTGAATTTTAAACCCAACTGAAATATTGCAAGAAATTATTAAACTTTGACAAGCATCTATTTCAATTAATGTCGGTACATTTCCCTCCTTTTAAATTATTTTTGTTATTTTTGAACTGATAAACTTTCAAGTCAACAAAACTTACTTAGGTTAATTGAACATCCATGTTATTAAAAGAGGATAAACGACATCCAGAGCATTAATATAGCAGCAAACAACGGTTTGCTCTGTAAAGATGGAGCGGCGTAATGTGGCGGTGTGTTGTTTCCCAAGCTACTCCTTGCTCTGTTGACATAGCCGGCCGGCCGGGCTTTTAGTGCATGGCCGTGCATGTGAGCGTGCTCCACTGGTTAGCTCATGGCCGCCGCTCTCCACTGCTCAAATGGCGGTTTCAGCTGATAATGCCCCGTCACGACTGACAGCTTCTTCGCAGGAGCGTGGCGCCCACCCTCGGGTCCCCCTCCTCAGGTAAACACTGTCAGCAACATGGGTTGTACTGTTAGATACCAGCCACCATCAGAATGCTCCCAATCTCCTCCTGGTACCCTCCAAAGATACTTCATCATCTTGAATTTAAAGCAACTGGATCATGTGAAAATATAACTTGGTAGAGGTTTGATGATTTATTGTTCATTATAGCCTGATTGTTCAAATTCTAATACTTAGATATCTAATATTATATTAGATAACACATTGAGCAAGTTAATTTGAGCAATGATACTTTTTTTTTAAATCGTTGACTTGAATTGAATTTACCTTCTTGAATTTTTAAAAGGGTGATTTTAAACCACATTAATTCAACTAGTTAATATTTTAATGCTAGAAATGACGCCCTGGTGATTAAACATTCTCTTTCGGGTATTCAGTTTCTCATAAGATTTAAATAATTATGGTCTTTCTTTGCTTCCATATAAATGTCATCTTTGTTTTGATTTGCATTTTTTTGTTATTTTGGAAATCGTTTGTCCGTTATCAAAGTCTGTTGCAAGATTGCTGCTGGGTTTTGTTTATATTACACATGGAAAATACTTGACACGACATGATAAAGTTAACTTTTAATGAGCAGAAATCAAAACATTTCCTTAAGAAGTAGGATAATAATATGAGTTCTGTGAATTATCTAACCTTCTTTCCTAGCATGTGTGGTTTTTTTTTTTTCATCTTTTTTGAACACCAATATGTGTTCTTGTGTATTTGTAGGAGCAACGGAGAAACCGGATGAGGGAGCTGCCCACTGCTGTGCCCAGAGACAAGGTGAAATAAACAGCCTTATCTCATAATATAAGACAATAGCTCATTGTCATGTTTGGTTGCAGCATCCTGAGTCTAATAAAGGGTTCTTGTGCCGTGTTAATCACTCATAGCAGGACGTGGATCTGTGAATGCCTCGGATAGTTTCCATTGAGGAATTTTATCCCCCATCTCCTCTCACAGCGTCTCCTCTCCTCCCCTCGAATGACTTTCGGTGGCTCCTCTCCTGTCTTTCCATATTTCTTCTCAGTGCTTTTTTTTTTTTTCTCTCTCCCCATTCCTGCTCTCATATTCCTGCTAGTCTGTTGGCAAAGGCCCGGCTGGCCCAACTGGGGCTTCTGGCGAGCCGTCTGCGTCTGGAGCAGACATGGACGGTGCCAAGGTGGGCACGTATGCAGCTCGCTGGCTGTGTGTGGGGCTGCCGCTGGGGCATGGATGGATGGATGAGCATGAGCTGCTGGCATGCACTCTGATTTTTTTTGTGTGTTGATGCCATGCTCTTGTTTTGCTCTGCCTCAGCCTGTGTGGATTTTCACTAACAACCATTGTGTTTACTGCAGAGTCTGTGTCCACCTGTCTGGCAGAAAATGCTTTTCCTCTCCCTCTGTTTACTTTTCCGGTCTCTTAACACTTTGGTTGTTTATTCTTTATACTTAGTTCGTAGGATTTACGTGATGTTTGTTGAAGTTGAGTGAAGTTCTTCCCCTGTGCATCATCTACCCACAAATAGCAAATGTTTTTTTTAAGCCCTGCTAGCAGCTCGGCTGAGCGGTCGGTCGTTTTCTTTCGTCCGGACCGAAATAGCTCGACATGATTGGTTGGCCATGAAATGTTGTACAGGCATTCATGGTCCCCAGAGGACAAAACCTACCTGCTTCCCCTGCCTTGTTCTCCTGCCCCACCGTTTGAAATGTGTGTTTTTTGTGAAATGGCTCAACAGTTGAATGGTTCCCCGTCAGGTACAGCCATTCATGTTCCCTTCTGGATGAATTGTAATAACTTTGAAACCCCATAATCTTCGTCTACCGTCAATATTTTAACCAAATACCTGTAAAACTAATGACATTCCCATCAGCCCTCAGATATATTTTGTGTTTATTGCTAATGTAAGCAGGTAAACATGCTAAACTAAGATTGTTCATAAACATAATACCTGCTTATGTGATGATGTTACTATTTAATTGTGTAATTTCTGTAATATGTGCAGGTTTGAATGTTGAGCTCCGAGTTTCTATAATCAATTTTTTTGTACCTGCTTGTTTGACTTGCGTTTGTGCTATTGCATATGAACTGGCGTGGTTATTTTGCTACAAACCCTAACCACCCTTTTCCCCGTGAACCCTAATGACAAGAGAAGGGTACTGTTTGAATCATTTTGTGGCCTGGGTGGCATGATAACTATCCATTCTCATATTCTGGCTCCTCAGGCCCCATCAGAAGGGCCCCGGGGGGAGCAGGATGGCACAGGGAACTGGAGGGGGATGCTGAAGAAAGAGGAAGCCCCCGGCTCTGGACCTGGAAGCCCCCTGAAAGGAGTTGTCAACCTGCTCGATGTGGTAATGAAGTATAAGCCTTTCAGCATGCCCCGTTATGGAGAGCACAGTATTTTGCAGTGAACGTTTGGTCAAAACCATCTCTTTTCCCCTCAAGCCCGTGCCGGTTGCCAGGAAGTTGTCATCTCGTGAGCAGCGGGACTGTGAGGTCATCGAGCGCCTCATCAAGTCTTACTTCCTCATCGTCCGCAAGAATATCCAGGACAGGTAGGACAGATTTTCTATATTTGGTATTGTCAACAAATTGCATGAAACCCAACAATTAATTGTCTAATAAAAGTAGCCAAACCCTAATGCAGCTTATTCCTCTATACGATAGAGCTCTTGATGTCCAAACATTATTAAAAAGCAGGCAACCTGGCTAATAAATGCCATTAGCGTTTGAAAAGGAGTCAGTAAGACCACTTCCAACCACCAGATGGCAGTAACACATATGCTCTCTAGAAGAAGAAAAACACCATCCTTACTGTGACAAGTACCCATCGAGATCATGAGTTAGCAAAACCTCAAAATCATGTTTTCTTTATAATAAATTGCAGTTATCAACTGGCTGATTTGTTTGCTTTCCAAAAGCTTAGCGATTATTAGCTGGGTCGGATGTCTGCTAGTCGATGCCAGCTGGAGTCCTCGTCGTCACATGACCTATATTTATTTTGTAGGTGATTTAGTTTATTTTGAGCCAATATCGCCTAAAACCTCCCCCAAGTACGTATTGAGAGAGGAACTAAAACATTGTTGTTTATTTATTTTAATTTAATTTACATGCAATAAGAAAAATATAGAACATATCCTTTTAAAATGCCTCCCTTGAAAATGTTTAACATTATGGTTGTAGCTTGTAAGCCTAAACCGAGCCCCACAACAACAATTACTGTCAACAACCACAGCTGAAAAGAACTGCTATTACCTGCTTTGATAAAATTATCCTCTATTCCATCCTACCAAAGTGGATTTTTCCCCCCATATTGTTGCCCCCTGGATACCTTAATAGGGATAAATTAGTTTAATTTAATTCATAGCTCGTACTTGAACAGCTCAATACCTCGACCGACATGGCCACCTGGTGGGTCAAACTCCAGCCCCTCCATCTGGGGGACGCCACATTCACCAGGCCTTCTTGCCTCCTTGTTCTCAGCCATCTGTTCGGTCTGTTTCCTCTCTCTCTCTCTCTCTCTCTCACAGTGTGCCTAAGGCAGTGATGCACTTCCTGGTCAACCATGTGAAGGACAGCCTCCAGAGCGAGCTTGTTGGCCAGCTGTATAAATCCGGTCTCCTCAGCGATCTGCTGACTGAATCGGAGGACATGGCACAGCGGCGTCAGGAGGCCGCGGACATGCTACAGGTAACCGACTCCCACCTCGTTCTCCATGATTCACTGAGGTTCCTTTATCGGCCATTTCATTGTTTGGATGCCTCTATGGCGCCAGGCATTATGTTTTTGGGTTGTCTTTGGCCATAATTCAAATGCTAATTATTAATATGTCACACAAATGTCACACAAATGTCTAAGAGGTTACAACAATGTGTTGTAATGTGATTTGATGACATTCTTGGATGGACATGGATGGAAAATGGCACAGTGGTAATTGTAGTTTTATTTTGTTTTGTCCGCAGGCGTTGCAAAAGGCGAGCCAGGTGATCGCCGAGATCAGGGAAACGCATCTGTGGTGAAAAGCTCCCGATCTGTCTCATCATGCCTAAAAGTACGGACACTCCATGCACTTATGTCCGAACGTGACGTTTGGATTTGCAACCATGAAAATGCACTGTTCTGATCCCTTCTCAAAGTAGGTATCGTATTGGCTCACAAGCCACCTGAAATAAGTTAATAGTTTATTTAAAATGCTCGGTGTTGTGTAGAGTACATGAAAATGCACTGCCACTTTTGGCTAATGTTCAAGATGAGAGTTTAGAGACTGCAGTTGCCACCCATGGCCCCCCGGAGGAATTGAGAGTGCAGCCAGAGGCGAGCTACTTTTCATTTTCTGACTGTGGTTAACCAATATGGAAATGGCCTTTTGTGTGGAGTGGAAATGAAAAGGTTTGATGCCGTTTTGGCAGCTCCACAAAGCAATGTCCTAATGTTGGGGCTCTAGGTTAGAAAGAAACCCCCCGAAACATTATGCATCTCCTCATCTGTAACCGTTTCACTTAGGAGTAGCTGTCATGTGTCAGAAACCATGACGTTTCAGAAAGCATAGTGTAACAACAGAGCAGGGATTGGTTCACTCAATGTAAATACACGAGTTGCAGCAAATGTTAGTCCTCTTGCCTGTATGATTATTTTTTGCACTGTATTGCCATCAGAATTTTTATTTATTAATGGTATTTAAATGTGTGGAAAATGTCATGCACTATTGTCGTAAAATGCTTAATTATGTTTACATATCGCTGCCTACATGTTAAATTAATAACTGTGTATGGGTCCCACAAGAATAAAGACAGGTATTTTATTGCCAATTAAATGTTTTTGGATTCATTTGCTTTTCATATATCCACAAACATAAACTACACAAACCGGCACTACAGAACTTGAAGAATTATTTTTAAAGTTTAGGCATACATTAATGTCATTGAAGTCAATAATGCTGCTCATTTTCAGACGCTTCCTTGGACAGCTCCTGCTGACGTTTCCGTCTATTTCAGCCTGCCCTTGGCCTTGCCTCTTCCTTTGGCGCTGTGGAATCAAGCAAAGTGGTATTTTTTAGTGTTTTATATGGTCATAATTTTGAAGGATCGTCTTTTTGGTCTACTCGAATCTAAATATCTAATTCCACAATGTTTTATTTAGATAAAATTATTGGAAAGCAGGTTTAAAAAAATAAATTGGCCTCTAAGGACTTTGGCTTGTTTTGTTAAATGAAAAGAGGATTGCATTGGAAAAAATATTTTAAGAAGTGTACTTGTTTTTTCTACAGTCCTTTTTTCCCTCTAACGAAAGTAGCCAAAGTCCTTAAAAGTTATCAGGAGAGAAACAAAGGAGGATAAAATTGTCTAAATTTGGAATCGACTGATCTTACATTTACATCCAGTTTCAAACACAAAGTATCATGCTATTAGAAAACATGAAACCACACAATTTCACACAGCCGGCAGATGATTATGTCCTCTCAGCAGAAGCAGGTTTACCTTTACCCTTGTTCTCATGATCACCTTTGCCCATAACATTGAATACATCCACAGTTTAAATGACCAGGTATGACATTTTTTTTTTTTTTTTCGGATACAGTAATTCAATTTTTTTTTTTTTTTTATTATGATACCCTACAAAGTGGACTCAAAGCATCCAACAATTCATCTTGTAATCGGTCTGCAACCCGATGGTCACTAACATAACATACATCATACATTGCGCTGAAGTTAAAATGACAGATGGGTGAGAGTAGAGAAAGATAAGATGACAATATTTGTTGTATTTGTCACAGATTGTCCACCAGCCACAACATTTTATGTATTTTGTCATCTGCCTTTTTTGTGAATTTTCTACATGATACTATGATGTTTTTTTCCCCCCGAAAAATTTTACGATGTCTTTTTATGGCAGTTTTGGACTCACTACACTCAGACTTAGTGCGACAAGCGATACGAGCGATTTTTATGACTTTTTAATAATTTAAAATATTTTTTTAAGAATATATTTTGACTGACTTGGAAGAATATATTTTGACTGAAAATATGACTAAGCCTTTTTATGACTTTTTTGCGCTCACTTCACTCAGATTTTGATTGACACGCGATATACAAGCATATTTCATGACTTTTAAATGATTTTTACAACATTTTATGAAATTTGTCGATTTTTCACTTTTTTTCCGACATGCTATAGTATGACTTTTTTGTTGTTTGTTTTGAAAAATTTGACAATGGCTTTTTATGGCAGTTTTGGACTAACTACACTCAGACTTGGTGCGTCAAGTGATATGAGCGATTTTTATGACTTTTTAATAATTTTAAATATTTTTTTAAGAATATATTTTGACTGACTTGAAGAATATATTTTGACTGAAAATATGATTAAGCCTTTTTATGACTTTTTTGCACTCACTTCACTCATTTTGATTGAAACGCGATATACAAGCATAATTTATGACTTTTAAATGATTTTTACAACATTTTATGAAATTTGTTGATTTTTCACTTTTTTTTCGACATGCTAGTATGACTTTTTTTGGAAACATTTGACCATGGCTTTTTATGCCTGTTTTGGACTCACTACACTCGGACTTGGCGCGACAAGCGATACAAGTGTTTTTTTATGACATTTTAATAATTTTTTTAAAAATTTATTTTCAGCTGCATGGTGGTGTAGTGGGTAGCACTGTTGCCTAACAGCGAGAGGGTCTGGGGTTCAATTCCCTGGTTGGGTTCGGGTTCCTTCCGTGTGGAGTTTGCATGTTCTCCCCTTGTAAGCGTGGGTTCTCTCCGGGTTCTCTGGCTTCCTCCCACATTCCAAAGACATGCAGGATGGGGAAATTGATGATTCTAAATCGGATGGATGAATGAATGCTATTACAGACATACCATGAATTCTTTCACTTTTTTTCCGACTCTGTTAGTTATCTAATCTCCTTGTGGATGAAATACATTTTTACCAAATACGTCTGGTATTGGGTTGCTTTTTATTTAGGTTTCCACCCTATTATACTGCCAACACCATCCCCAATGTGTGGTAATTCTTCTTGTCATGTTCGATTTTTGTTGTCCCCTACATGCAGCTGAGGCGTGGCTCACAGGACTATCTCACCAGCCAGGCATCCAGATAGGACGGTCACCTGGTCCAGCTCTCCAAAAGATCTGCAATTTGGGGACTAAAGGTTTAAATGCCTGGCCAACTTGACAGAGGAGGTGGCTGAATCTCATCAGACCAACAAGTTCTTAGAGCTGTTTGATAACTGTGAGAATTATTTTGTGATGATTGAGATAAATATTAGCAACCTGGGAATTGGGTCAAGCTTAGTTGTCAATATAAGTTTAAATCACTGATTAAGAACACATGTGGATATTATTTTGATTTGAGACACTATGTCCAAGGGTTTTGTTTTGAACTGTGGTTTTGTTTTCTGCTAACTAATACTGTCTGATTGTGTGGTTTAATTATCCATTCTTTTTTTTGTTCACAGTATGTTATGTGTCGCTCTTGGTTGAGAGTTGTCCTTTTGTGATATAATTTCTTTACTTTGAACTGCATCCACCAACCAATGTAGTTTGCCTCATGTTTTCGTTGTGTTAATTATCTTAATTAATTACTTGTGAATAAAATAAAAATTTAACACATACATGTGGTTTTATTTTGACTCCCTTTCATCTTATGAGCTGGTTTATAATCTTAATTACTAATAATATACGATGACTGTTTTAGACTCACTACAAAGACTTTGTTTGACATATATGAGGTATTTTAATTAATTTCGAATTATTCTTTTACAGAAATGTATGAATTTTGTCGATAGACTTTTTCTCCCTTTTTTTCGACATGCTATAGTATGCCTTTTTTTTAGGGGTGTATTTTGACTGCCTTTTTTGTGAATTTTACACATTGTATGTAAGCATTTTCACGACTTTTTTGCACTCATTTCACTCAGACTTTGATTGACACGCGATATACAAGCATATGTTATGACTTTTAAATCATTTTTAGAACATTTTATGAATTTTGTTGATTTTTCACTTTTTTTTCGACATGCTATAGTATGACTTTTTTTTTTCCTGAAAAATTGACAATGGCTTTTTATGGCTGTTTTTGACTCACTACACTCAGACTTGGCATGTCAAGCGATATGAGCTATTTTTGTGACTTTTTAATGATTTTAAATATTTTTTTAGGAATGTATTTTGACTGCCTTTTTTGTGAATTTTACACATTGTATGTAAGCCTTTTTATGACTATTTTGCACTCACTACACTCAGACTTTGATTGACACCTGATATACAAGCATATGTTATGACTTTTAAATCATTTTTACAACACTTTTTGAAATTTGTCAATTTTTCACTTTTTTTTCGACATGCTATAGTATGACTTTTTTTTTGGGGGGGGGGGGTATGAGTAAGCATTTTCACAACTTGTTTGCACTCATTTCACTCAGACTTTGATTGACACGTGATATACAAGCATATGTTATGACTTTTAAATCATTTTTAGAACATTTTATGAATTTTGTTGATTTTTCACTTTTTTTTCGACATGCTATAGTATGACTTTTTTTTTTTCCTGAAAAATTGACAATGGCTTTTTATGGCTGTTTTTGACTCACTACACTCAGACTTGGCATGTCAAGCTATATGAGCTATTTTTATTACTTTTTAATGATTTTAAATATTTTTTTAAGAATGTATTTTGACTGCCTTTTTTGTGAATTTTACACATTGTATGTAAGCCTTTTTATGACTATTTTGCACGGTATATTTAGCAGGTTTAAAAAAATAAATTGGCCTCTAAGGACTTTGGCTTGTTTTGTTAAATGAAAAGAGGATTGCATTGGAAAAAATATTTTAAGAAGTGTACTTGTTTTTTCTACAGTCCTTTTTTCCCTCTAACGAAAGTAGCCAAAGTCCTTAAAAGTTAACAGGAGAGAAACAAAGGAGGATAAAATTTTCTAAATTTTGACTTTGATTGACACCTGATATACAAGCATATGTTATGACTTTTAAATCATTTTTACAACACTTTTTGAAATTTGTCAATTTTTCACTTTTTTTTTCGACATGCTATAGTATGACTTTTTTTTTGGGGGGGGGGGGGTATGAGTAAGCATTTTCACAACTTGTTTGCACTCATTTCACTCAGACTTTGATTGACACGCGATATACAAGCATATGTTATGACTTTCAAATCATTTTTAGAACATTTTATGAATTTTGTTGATTTTTCACTTTTTTTTCGACATGCTATAGTATGACTTTTTTTTTTTCCTGAAAAATTGACAATGGCTTTTTAGACTTGGCATGTCAAGCGATATGAGCTATTTTTATTACTTTTTAATGATTTTAAATATTTTCTTAAGAATGTATTTTGACTGCCTTTTTTGTGAATTTTACACATTGTATGTAAGCCTTTTTATGACTATTTTGCACTCACTACACTCAGACTTTGATTGACACGCGATATACAAGCATTTGTTATGCCTTTTAAATCATTTTTACAACACTTTTTGAATTTTGTCGATTTTTCACTTTTTTTTCGTCATGCTATAGTATGACTTTTTTGGAGGGGAGGGGGGGATATGACTAAGCCTTTTTATGACTATTTTCCACTCACTACACTCAGACTTTGATTGACACCTGATATACAAGCATATGTTATGCCTTCTGCGATAGACTGGCGTCTTGTCCAGGTGAACCCTGCCTTCGCCCAATTATAGCTGGGATCGGCTCCAGCCCCCCCGTGACCCTGAATACAGGATAAGCGGTAGAAAATGGATGGATTGACGGATGTTATGCCTTTTTAATCATTTTTACAACACTTTTTGAAATTTGTCGATTTTTCACTTTTTTTTCGACATGCTATAGTATGACTTTTTTTTTTTCCTGAAAAATTGACAATGGCTTTTTATGGCTGTTTTTGACTCACTACACTCAGACTTGGCATGTCAAGCTATATGAGCTATTTTTATTACTTTTTAATGATTTTAAATATTTTTTTAAGAATGTATTTTGACTGCCTTTTTTGTGAATTTTACACATTGTATGTAAGCCTTTTTATGACTATTTTGCACGGTATATTTAGCAGGTTTAAAAAAATAAATTGGCCTCTAAGGACTTTGGCTTGTTTTGTTAAATGAAAAGAGGATTGCATTGGAAAAAATATTTTAAGAAGTGTACTTGTTTTTTCTACAGTCCTTTTTTCCCTCTAACGAAAGTAGCCAAAGTCCTTAAAAGTTAACAGGAGAGAAACAAAGGAGGATAAAATTTTCTAAATTTTGACTTTGATTGACACCTGATATACAAGCATATGTTATGACTTTTAAATCATTTTTACAACACTTTTTGAAATTTGTCAATTTTTCACTTTTTTTTTTCGACATGCTATAGTATGACTTTTTTTTGGGGGGGGGGGGGGGTATGAGTAAGCATTTTCACAACTTGTTTGCACTCATTTCACTCAGACTTTGATTGACACGCGATATACAAGCATATGTTATGACTTTCAAATCATTTTTAGAACATTTTATGAATTTTGTTGATTTTTCACTTTTTTTTCGACATGCTATAGTATGACTTTTTTTTTTCCTGAAAAATTGACAATGGCTTTTTAGACTTGGCATGTCAAGCGATATGAGCTATTTTTATTACTTTTTAATGATTTTAAATATTTTCTTAAGAATGTATTTTGACTGCCTTTTTTGTGAATTTTACACATTGTATGTAAGCCTTTTTATGACTATTTTGCACTCACTACACTCAGACTTTGATTGACACGCGATATACAAGCATTTGTTATGCCTTTTAAATCATTTTTACAACACTTTTTGAATTTTGTCGATTTTTCACTTTTTTTTCGTCATGCTATAGTATGACTTTTTTGGAGGGGAGGGGGGGATATGACTAAGCCTTTTTATGACTATTTTCCACTCACTACACTCAGACTTTGATTGACACCTGATATACAAGCATATGTTATGCCTTCTGCGATAGACTGGCGTCTTGTCCAGGTGAACCCTGCCTTCGCCCAATTATAGCTGGGATCGGCTCCAGCCCCCCCGTGACCCTGAATACAGGATAAGCGGTAGAAAATGGATGGATTGACGGATGTTATGCCTTTTTAATCATTTTTACAACACTTTTTGAAATTTGTCGATTTTTCACTTTTTTTTCGACATGCTATAAAGTATGACTTTTTTTTAGGGGGGGGGGGGGGGTGTGAGTAAGCATTTTCACGACTTTTTTGCACTCATTTCACTCAGACTTTGATTGACACGCGATATACAAGCATATGTTATGACTTTTAAATCATTTTTAGAACATTTCATGAATTTTGTTGATTTTTCACTTTTTTTTCGACATGCTATAGTATGACTTTTTTTTTTTTCCTGAAAAATTGACAATGGCTTTTTATGGCTGTCATTGACTCACTACACTCAGACTTGGCATGTCAAGCGATATGAGCTATTTTTATGACTTTTTAATGATTTTAAATCTTTTTTTAAGAATATATTTTGACTGCCTTTTTTGTGAATTTTCAACATGCTATAGTATGACTTTTTTTAACAATATGACTAAGGCTTTTTTTTTTTGAAAGAAGATTTTCTTGCATTGACACCTATTTGTTTAGCAGTAGACAGAGAGGAAACATGGGGGAGAGAGGGGGATGTGACATGCAGCAAACTACCTCCAGCCGGGATTCGAACCTGAGTCTCCTGCTTATATGCATACATGGGTAAACGGCATGCACGCTGACCACTCAACCACCTGCCTGCCATGACTAAGCCTTTTTATTACTATTTTGGACTCACTACACTCAGACTTTGATTGACACGCGATATACAAGCATATGTTATGACTTTCAAATCATTTTTAGAACATTTTATGAATTTTGTTGATTTTTCACTTTTTTTTCGACATGCTATAGTATGACTTTTTTTTTTCCTGAAAAATTGGCAATGGCTTTTTATGGCTGTTTTTGACTCACTACACTCAGACTTGGCATGTCAATCGATATGAGCTATTTTTATTACTTTTTAATGATTTTAAATATTTGTTTAAGAATGTATTTTGACTGCCTTTTTTTTGTGAATTTTCAACATTCTATGTAAGCCTTCTTATGACTATTTTGCACTCACTACACTCAGACTTTGATTGATACCTGATATACAAGCATATGTTATGCCTTCTGCGATAGACTGGCGTCTTGTCCAGGTGAACCCTGCCTTCGCCCAATTATAGCTGGGATCGGCTCCAGCCCCCCCGTGACCCTGAATACAGGATAAGCGGTAGAAAATGGATGGATTGACGGATGTTATGCCTTTTTAATCATTTTTACAACACTTTTTGAAATTTGTCGATTTTTCACTTTTTTTTCGACATGCTATATAGTATGACTTTTTTTTAGGGGGGGGGGGGGGGGTATGAGTAAGCCTTTTTATGACTATTTTGCACTCACTACACTCAGACTTTGATTGACACCTGATATACAAGCATATGTAATGCCTTCTGCGAAAGACTGGCGTCTTGTCCAGGTGAACCCTGCCTTCGCCCAATTATAGCTGGGATCGGCTCCAGCCCCCCCGTGACCCTGAATACAGGATAAGCGGTAGAAAATGGATGGATTGACGGATGTTATGCCTTTTTAATCATTTTTACAACACTTTTTGAAATTTGTCGATTTTTCACTTTTTTTTCGACATGCTATAGTATGACTTTTTTTTAGGGGGGGGGGGGGGGGTATGAGTAAGCATTTTCACAACTTTTTTGCACTCATTTCACTCAGACTTTGATTGACACACGATATACAAGCATATGTTATGACTTTTAAATCATTTTTAGAACATTTCATGAATTTTGTTGATTTTTCACTTTTTTTTCGACATGCTATAGCATGTCGAAAAAAAAGTATGACTATAGTATGACTTTTTTTTAAACTTTTTTATTTGACCATGGCTTTTTATGCCTGTTTTGGACTCACTACACTCAGACTTAGGGCAACAAGCGATACGAGCGATTTTTACGACTTTTTAATATTTTTTATGAATTGAATTTTCAACATGCTACAGTACGACTGCCTTTTGATGACTATTTTGAACTCACTACACTCAGACTTTGATTGACACGTGATATACAAGCATATGTTATGACTTTTAAATCATTTTTACAACATTTTATGAATTTTGTTGATTTTTCACTTTTTTTTCGACATGCTATAGTATGACTTTTTTTTTTTTTCCTGAAAAATTGCCATTGCCATCTTTTTATAAACGGCTTTGGGCTGTATGAGATATTTTGACATATTAAACATCTCAATATTTCCCAAGGCTCTTTAAACAAGGACCAAATCCACCTCAATAAGTAGCTCTTAAGCTAAACATGAGGTAATGTCAGCACCGATATGAGCTGAGTGTATGCTAATGCTGCTGGTCTTGAATGCGATCCTGGAGCTGATTGATCTGTGGAGGGACAAACATGACCAGCTGAGCCTAAGAGCCGGCCACTTGGTCCTGAAGAAGAGCTCAGCAGGGTGAAATATTTTTGTTTTCACATTTCTTTATCTGCAGATGGGGACTCACCTCTAGTCTTCCTGATCAGGTCGATCATTTAAGAAAAACTGACCAGTTGTAGCTATAGAATACCTGACTTTTTTGTTTCACCTGTTTGTGACTCGGTGGTCATCCAGCTTTGGTCCGAGGCTCGTTTTGTAGCCCTTCAATACCCCCACAGCAAAACAATACAACAACCAAGAGGCTCACACTGCTCATTAACAGTTACTCACAACTTCTGCTGCTCAGTGATTCGGGACTGGAGTACTTTGATCTGGAAGTCAAGCCACATTCATTTTAGATAGGTGCTCTCCGGACAGCCTTGCACTTAAAAAGGCACAGTACATACCGTTTCAGCTTTCGTATTTTGTGACTATTTCAGGTGTGTAGGCTGTGTAATATCAAGGTACAATGTTTGTCACTACCATTTTATCCCAGGTAGTCTAGCTTCCACTTTCCAGTTTTGGCTGGCTGCAGCTTCCTACTATCAATCGCCATATGTAATAAAAGTAATCCTTTAAAAACATTTCTTTTCTTTCCTCTCCAGATTGATTTCACTTCGATACCAACACCGTCATAAAAGCAGCTGAGTTCTTCCAGCAACTGACACATGAACACCCCAAGGCAAAGCCCTTACCTGATATTTCTGTTTCTTCAGTTTCTCGCTGAGGTCAAACTTCTCATCTTCCAGCGTCATCAGCCACTGCCACAACTCACCGGCCTTCTCTCTATAAAGAAGGGAGGATTTCATTTACGGAAAACTAAAAGGCCATATCAAAACTGTAAAACACTAATGTACAAAGAATGGGAAGTAATGGAAGTTTATTCACAAAGAAATGACCCGAATCTGACTACTTGCAAAAGCACGTACTTGACTTTGTCTTCACCGAGATGGTCAATGTTGAGAGGCTTCCTCCTATCGGCCAGGATCTTCTTTTTCTTCTCTCTCTCCGTCTGCTTTTTCGCTCCCCTCTTTCCGTCTTGCTGGATAGGGAGAATGATGCAAGTAGATGTTGAATAAATACACAATAGAAAGAAAGAATAAATATCAAAGAGGCCACAAAGTCTAAATCTCTCATCTTATCAATTCAAGTAACTCTTTATCTTCTGTCATCGATGTCTGTGATGATGGTTTGCATGTCATAAACTCTGAGAAACACAGTTGTCCTGTGTGTGTGTGTGTGTGTGTGTGTGATGACTGACCCTCTGTTGGAAACCAGCATGCTGCTGAGTCATGTTTGTCAGGGCCTTCTTCTTCTTGGCATCATCATCATGCTTTTTACGTGCCTCCTCCAACTCCTTCCTCTCCTTTTCTTCCTGCCATGAGAGCCGCGAGAATAAACCACCAAAACAATGAGCTAAAATATGCCATGAAGACCAGTCGAGCTGCAGATTTGGGTAATAATTCTCTGTTCATGTTAGCGACTCCCTTCACGTCAAAAAGTAATTTGATTCATTGTTATTATAAAAATGTTGATTAGAGCAAAAAACAATGTCATGCTGAAATATTTGGAACAGAAAACGGTCCTGCAAAGATTTCTAGTTGATCAAAATCTGTTTCATCTAAGCGGGAATTTAATTTCACACATAAATCACATATGAGAGTACACACTCTTAAAAAAGCACCATAGGTCAGTATTTATATATGTCAAAGAAATGGGAAAGTTAAGAGAAAAGTTTAAGGAACGATGATTGGCTTTCTCCAGCAAGATACACACACGCCCGACACTGTAATTGTGTTTTGGAGGCAAGGTGAAACTACAGTGGGTCGCTTATTTGTTATAGGACACTTTATTTATGATATATAGGGTCATGATGTCCTGAAGAAGACACTCACAGCAACACGAGCCTGCCTCTCCTTCTCCAGCTCAGCACGGACCCTCTGCTGTTCAGCCCTCTCAGCGCGGCGCTTCTCCTGCTCATCCACACCAGCACAAACACACACACACACACACAACACAGACACACACTGTAATTGTTTGCCAGGCGCCGCATCATTACGGCACTCTGGCACGCTTTCCCCGGAAGACTTACGATCCTGTTAACGAGAGCGATGAGCTCCTCCTCGTCGTTCTTCCTCTGAATGAAGTGGGCCTCGATCAGCGACTGCAGCTCGGTCAGATCCTTCTCCTGGCGCTTCCTGTGGATGTCCTGCAGTTACGGAGAGACACTGTTTTTGCACTTTAGCTCAGTGGAAATGAGGTCACTGAATGTCCTCTTTAAGTGTGTCCCTACAAACAAGGTATTGACCCTGATACATTGTTTGTTCCTCATCGAGGATCATAAGGATGGAGATTCTACACAGACTAACATTCATGCATGCAGACAAACTTACAGATACACGTACAATATAAACAACAACAACAAATCAAAGACATTATGACAAGGAATTGCATTTATATTTCTATGTCACTTCACATGGGATCAATCACTTACATCAAAGTCGACTTTGTCTCCCTCTGGTATCTTCGGCACAGCTAAAGGTGGAGCAAATGCCCTAAAAAACAACAACAACAACACCTTTAAATGATCACTCGTTGGTTGATGTATACAGACTCAACTCGCATGAAAAAAGTCTTACTTTGGTTTGGCTTTGGAGTCATCTGTTATAATAAAAGGAGTAATAAAAGTTAATAAAACAATCATATTTATTTGGTCGTTATCTTAATTTCATTCATTTAGTTTTCCAGACCTAAATATGAATCTTAAAATGCCAATAAATTTGTAGTCTAAAATTCATAACAGTGCTCAAACACACACACACTGAGAAAAGTGGAGAAGCACAAGAAATCTTGATTTCTGTTACTCTTCATACTGTGAAGTCAATATTCTATCATACTGTAGTTATTTCTGTTACAAAAAAATATTATTATGATCTTTCTGTTTGCATTTTATGTACAAGACACTCATCAACCAAAAGCTGTATTTGAAAAACAACATATTCTTTATTTTGGCAGCCGGTCTGTGAGCATGTGTTGCACAGTGCAGTTCTCCAGAGGACACTCATGTTAAACAGTAATGATCACAAAGAAATCAGTAAGATACATTACCTTCATCCGCAGCTGGAACCTCTATGGCAAACGACACAAGGACATGTTAGAGCATCAGCTGCCAGAATGCAAATTCATTGACTTTATTATGTTTTCACTCAGGTCAGATATAGACTATTTAATATTGCGATATGAAAGACTTGTCAGTAGGAGATATAGGAAGTGTATTCCTCGTCATATTGGGTTGTACTCAAGACTTTTAGGTCATCTTTTGTGAAAGTGTGTTATCAGAATAAATATGAAGGCGTAAAATATTTAGAGAATTATAAATATTGAAAAGTTACTCAGACACACATATATATATATATATATATATATATATATATATATATATATATATATATATATATATATATATATAAATACAATACAATAAAATAGGTAATTACCTTCTGCCATAGGAGGGTCTAAGGTGGCCGGAAATAATTAAAATATGATTAGATATGTCACATTGTCAAACAACGTTACTGCACACCACAAAAATGTCAATATTCTGTCAGTAAATAAGAGAAAATCGATCTCAACAATCATCAGCGCTCTGTTTTACTGGAATGCAAACAGTCAGTTTGTCTGAGTAGATGTCACAATTTTTTGTAAATCATTTTTTGGAATGAATTCAAATACCCACTCAGTTGGCGGCTCTTTGGCAGCCAAACAACAGCGATTAGTGAATATTGAATGTAAAAAAGAAGAAGCTAATATTGATATAGGGAAATTAATGATGCAGAGGTAAATGAGAGGACAAATAAGACGATTTACTTTCTAGTGCAACGTGCAGGTGGAAAGCATAAGAGCCTTGAGAGAGTCGGTGTGTTATTTAAATAAAATGGGTATGTATGTAATATTTATGATGGTAAAAGCAGCACTTACAAACATTCAATCTGAGCCTCTCTTTATATACGTATATACGTTTATATTATGTTGTATAAAAACATAGATGGAATTATAATACTGCATAATATTTACCTTTTTCTTCTGGTGCAGCTTCAACTTCAACTTCTAAATGAAAAGAACATAACCATGTAAGAAACACGCACATTAAATATTTATTTTCCCTGAGAATAAGGTGGGCAGGTACAGATCCGCTCAATAAACCGTCTTCATGCAGGTATTCCAGCTCCCGGTAATTCAAACGATACATTCCCCACAGGTCACACTTGTGGTCTGGCTGGTACTCTTCAGAGCATTCAGCGCACACACACGCACACACACGCACACACACGCACACACACGCACACACACACACACACACACACACACACACACACACACACACACACACACACACACACACACACACACACACACACACACACACACACACACACACACACACACACACACACACACACACACACACTCCCTGCATCTCCAACCCTCAAAAGCCCTGCAGTCAATTAGTCTCTGGGCCTCAGGTTTGTTGGTGTGGAGTTCTGAACTCCTCCACCAGATGAAGCCATAGCAGTCAGAGATTGGAGCCATCTGTGGGGAATATAGCTCCCCTCCAGGACACAGCCTCTCATGACCTCACAACATATAATTATGTTTTTTAAAAATAAAGATGGAACTAAAAAAAAAGGTGCAAAATACTATTTACCTTCTTCTTCAGGTGCA